>JAJOZX010000282.1:667500-1060000 GCA_023014485.1 Bathynomus jamesi | reverse complement strand
TTCAAAATACAATATATATATATATATATATATATATATGAGATACAGAATGAGAGGTCGTTTGGAGGTAATCAAAATAATGTTTGAAGTGTCTTTTTGGTAATTATTGAGAAAAGCTTAGCACAAGTTGTGGACAAAGTTGGCATGGAGGTGTTTTGTATGAGTGATTAACTATTTTAACTCGAACCTATTCCTTTAGTAGTTACGAAATTGTAGTAGTAGTAGTAGTAGTAGTAGTAGTACTCCGTACCTTTATATCAGTGTGTACTTAGTGTTCTTACGTTCTTTTTTCGTTTTGTTTCTTTGAAATATGATGATAACTGCTTGAAGTTGTGTTCACAAGAATGTTTTTCAGACATAATAATATTAATTTTTATATATTTCAAGTTTGCATGAAAAAATAATTATTTCTTCTAAATATTTCTAATTCTGTTTTTTTTTTTTTTTTAATACTGAACTTGGATTTTCCCTCGAAAAAAAAATGGAAAATATTTTGTCCATTTGTTTAAAGAAAGTTTAATAAATGGTCTTGCAGTTCATTTTTTTATACCTTTCCGAACACCGATTATTTTACATGGTTTGTATACATTAAGTAGAAGGTTCAGTAAACTTCTCTCTACAAAGATTTATATAGTCTACGTATATATATATATTCTTTTGTGTCGGGGGGTGGGGGCGGATATTTGATAGACTAAACAAGGAATAGACACGATATGTTTCGACTCGTGATTAACAATTGTACTGGATAAAATTTGTTTAAGTAGAAACTAATCACGGAATTGCTGACACGAAATTTGTAATTTACGTGTAACGTTTTTGTTCCGAGTTCGAATACTTCCATGACAGGTTTTAGTTAATTGCATTTCATTTTGAAAAATTCTTTCAAAAGAGTTTTACGGGTGATGCTGTTAATAATATGTTCCGTTTTGTTTGCATGCTCAACGCTTAAAACTTGTACGTTTGTTCACGTTTTATAATTTTTTCATGAGTCGCGACCCCGCTGACTTTTCGTCCAAGCAAGGAGCGACGAGGTCAATACACCGAGCGATGCCAAACCGGGTGAGGTTGACCAGTAGCTTCTCTCGCCGTCCGCAGTGTTAGCTTTCTTGATGCGACCAAGATGGATCGGCTTTTCTCCTTCTATTTTCTTAAATTTCTTCCTCTTCATTTCAATGGCATTTCAACTCACTTTGTTGACAGCCGCGTTTTTACTCTTTTGCTACTACTACTACTACTACTGTCGTCGTGTAGCTAAATATATTTCATTTTAAAAAATGGTTCAATATCCATTTTTTATCGTCAATTCTATATTGAATTCCCTTTTCTACTGAACGTAATTAAATATTGGCTCGGGGTGGAAGACGTTCTGAGTAAAGAGTCAAGTTGATATATAAAGCGGTAAGAAACGTCCGGGCCGAGCTGTGTTGACTCCGGGCAAACAGTCGCTGGCCGCTTTTGCATTTGGAACTCCGTGTAGAAAAACGGTCTCTGACTAAGATTTGCTCTCCAGACCAGACTTGTGGACCAAGGAAGACTCGAGTATTTGACTAAGGTAATTAATCAAAGTGTGGGACGGGCATTTCGTCCTTGCTTCTCTTATTTAAACATAGTTACGAAACGACTACCCCAGAGTCTACTGAGCGCTACTGTCGCAAGGAGGAAAATTTTCTTTCCTGAAAGACATTTTTTTTCTTTTCATATATAACATATGAGCACTGTAAGTATACGGAGACTGAAGGTTTTAATTTACCATACATTTAGCAGTTCTCACACACAGTTTTTATTTTATTTAAACAAAAGAGTGTAAACAAATTATTTGTTTATATCTTCTTAAAATGCAATTTTGAAGCTATCATATCTGAATTTAAATTAATTTCGTCAATATATATATATATATTACGTTTCATTTGGATCGTTAAATTACAAGTATGGTACACAGCCTATTATTAAAACAAACCGGTTTTATAAATAAATAATCCTGTTTTATATACTGTATATGGTAACGGGGTTCTGAATATTCCTCCGAAACCGCACTACTGATCACAGATTTAAAACACTTAAAATCCCCCTCGTTAATATCACAGTCCGAGAATTGTGAACGTGAGAAATGACATAAAAGTCAATTTAGGCTTCGTGAAGTAAAGGCAAAATTTGCGGCCAATCTTCATTATACTGACTTTAAAACAGATCAGTAATTAACGCCTTGCTTAATCGTGTCCCTGTCTTTAAAATTTGTAAGAAAGTCATTCATGACGTGTGGTGTAAATGCGCGATGAAAAGTTCCTTTACCGAAGGAGATAAGCGAGGCGCGTTTAATAACTGCTTTGTGTATCTCTTTTAAAAACGGTCTTTCCATTAATTTCTTCCCTTCATCTCTGCACCAATATTTCCATCAGACGATTATGGCGGGGACTTTTTCCTTTATTTTTTTGGCTCTTTTTAACCCAAAATGCTAAATAAAGCTTTCAAAGATTCCAAATGAATTAAGAGAGAAGATTATAACTCGAATATGGAAGGTCTGCATTGAACGTTTCATCAAAGTAATTTTAAAAGTTTGTATAAACACAAATGGTTTATCTTTTAAATGTGGTTTTCTTTTCTAAATCGTTGTCATTCTCTCTCTCTCTCTCTCTCTCTCTCTCTCTCTCTCTCTCTTCTCCCTCTCTAACTGCATATAACAATCCCTCTCATTGTCGCTCTCCCTCTCTTCTTCCCGCTGTGCCTTAACAACATTACTTGCTTCAATATTCATAAGTGAGCAAATGGTGCCAAAATTACCTCCTGCTTTTAGGTTCAATGCCTCGGAAAACACAAGGGGAAAAAGGGAAATAGAGAACAGAAGGAGACGAAGAGAGAGGAAATTATTAGAGGGAAATTAGAAGGGAATTAAGACCAGGGAAAAATTAATCTCAGCCAAAACGACGCGGAGTTAAACAATCGTTCACACTTATCGCGGGACAGACTGATTTCCGGCATTTATATTCACTCGATGTCGCGTCGCGCGCAGACCGGAATTTACCAAAACGTTTCTACAAAAGTTTCACAACTCTCTTTTTACGAACTTTTCGAAGGGAAAATATACAATGAGCTTTTGTTGAATTAACTGGTTTGAATGCAAATTAACGACATTATGAAGAAACGATGCCTTTTTGTTTCTGTACGTTTGCGTGAATTGGTGGGCGAAACAAAATAAAAAGTTGGAAATAACGCAAAAATCTACGGGAAAAAATTACCAAAGACTATTATATACAAGTACAGTATACAGTATATGTATATATCTCGTTAACCTCATTGCCGTTCCAGTGTGTTGGTCTCTCTTCACACGAAGGTCAAGCTGGTAGCCCCGCCTCTACGCCTGGCTTGGCGGAGGAGCGAGTTGCTCTCTTGCGCTCTCCACCGCACATAGCCAGGTACACCCGGCTCATCTGGTATCGTCCTGAGCCAGGCATTTAGTCTGCTCTTGAAGACTTCAACTTTGACCCCTGAGGTCCTTTGGAAGCTGGTTAAAAAGTCTTGGTCCCTGACGACCAAGCTATTTTCCGTCAGTGTTAAGCCTTGTCCACACTTGCTATATAACACGTGTTATTAACAATATTATGTAACATGCTCGAGAATATTGAGTGAAATTTCATGTTATATAACAAAAAATCAAGGTTTATAACATGTTAGATGTTATCCGTTTGAAGTCGGAAAGATCAAAGGATGTTACATAACTTGTTATATAACATGTTATAATTATGTCCAGACACAGGTTGTTCATAACCTTTTGTTTATCCTTTCAGTTTAGATACGTTTCAGTATCAGTTTAGATACATTTCAGTATCTAAGCACAGTTATTAAGCACTAGTGTGCTTAATAACATTTACGTAGTGTAGACGTCATTGTTAGATAACATTTTGTTGTATAACATTTTATATAACTTGTTAGCAACATTGATATATATATAACATGTTACCGAGTGTGGACAAGGCTTTAAAGAGGTCTCTTGTGGGGCCTTTAATTTGGGAACACTACACATTCGGCCTTTCCTATTTTCCAGCGTTGTTTGGATGGTAATTGGGTTTAGTTTGAGATTCAGTACCAGTTTTTCGATAATTTTCCATATGTAGATTCTGGTATATATAGGGTGACAGGGTGTTTCACAACATGTGGGACGCATTTTCAGGATGGATTCAGGACCTAAAAACAATGAAAAAAGTTTATATAAACATATGCCCGAAATCGCTTTGTTTCCGGGTTACAGCCCGTTATGTATTCCAGCAAGTATCCGCCTTACCTTTAAAGGAAGTGCTCAAAATGACCGCCTTGCGCTTGAATACACGCCTGAACACGCCTCGTCATAGACTGCCTGACGCGTTAAAACATTCCATGTATTGCTCGGATTTTCTGGCATCCTTGTTCTACACGTTGGCGAAGCATTTCAACGTTGTCAGTGGGTGTCACGTAAACGATGGATTTCAGATGACCCCACAGGTAAAAATCGAGTGGATTCAGGTCCGGGGAGCGAGCAGGCCACGCAATGGGTCCTCCACGGCCTATCCATTTATCAGGGAAATGGTCATCCAAATAGTCTTTGGCTACTCGACTAAAATGAGGCGGAGCGCCGTCGTGCATAAACCACATACGACGTCGGACACCAAGAGGAACTCCATCTAGTAAATCGCTTAAATCATTCCTTAAAAAATTGGAATAGGATTCTCCTGTTAATCTTCCAGGCAAAACAAAAGGACCGATTAAGTTGTCGGCAATAAGTCCTGCCCATACATTGATACTAAATTGTTGTTGGTGCCTTGACTAGATGATGGCATGCGGATTCTCTTCGGCCTAGTGATGAGTGTTGTGAAAATTGATCACGCCATTTCTTGTGAAGGCAGCCTCATCAGAAAACAACACAGAGGATAGAAAAAGAAGATCGCGAGCACACTGTTGAAGGGACCAAGTACAAAAAGCCTCTCGTGGTGGGAAATCAGCTTCAGTAGGGCCTTGTACTCTCTGAATGTGATATGATATGGGTAAAGCTGTTGTTCCCATTTTCTGCACAGTTGTATATCTTACACTCTCTGCTGCTGCTATCCTTCGGGTGCTGACACCAGGATGTTCCTCCACGCGATTCAGGACCCGCTCTTCCAACTCAACAGTTCTAGTGCTGATTGGTCTACCACCATCTGAAACTCGCTTGTTGAATGATCCTGCATCACGAAGACGCTCGTCTATTCTCTGGAAGTTCTTCTTATCTGGCAGAGCGCGATTCGGAAACTTTTCCGCAACAGACGTCTTGCTACGGTCGCATTACACTCGGCAAGTCCATACATGAGATGCATGTCTGCCATTTCTCTGTTTGAATAAGCCTCCATTCTCACTTCAAATGCACACTATTACTGAAGAGCACAAAAACTTTTAAGGTTTTTTTTTTAACTGGACTGCGCTTATTCACGGTAAGAAGTTACGAATACGCACAGTGAAACACCGCGATGCACCTCTGACTGACTGCTGGCTCTACACTCAACGATATTGAAACATGTCATTGAGTGTACTAAACATCATAAGGCCATACATGAAATAAGTCTGGTACACACTCACAAACATTGTCGGCAAGCAGTGTTTGTAAACAGTTTACGGAAAGAATTGCTGGAACACAAAATGGGCTGTAACTCGGAAACAAAGTGATTTCGGGCATATGTTTATTTAAACTTCTTTTTTCATTGTCTTTAGGTCCTGAATCCATCCTGAAAGTGCGTCCCACATGTTATGAAATATATATAAGTAAATTAAATTAAAGAGATTAGTAAAGGCTTAACGCTTACATTAAGTAAGAAATAAACATGAATATTCCATTTAACGTTTGTATGTTGTACATTAAATTTTTTGTAATAATAATAATAATAATAATAATAATAATAATAATTCAACGAGCTTTTAATAGTAAAAATAAATATTACATTTATTATTATTATTATTACTATTATTATTATTATTATTACAATATGACAATAACTTTTAAGAGAGTTTACAAATGTTAATTAGACTGTTAATATCTATTTTTCCTGTTTAATTCGGCTCTAAAGTTTAGGCTTTTCTGGGCTCTTAGATATTATATGATATAACATCCGCGTATCAAATCTACATTCGTTGCAGAGAAGAGAATAGAAATAAGCCACAATTTACGCATGCAAAATAAGTGAATATGTGGAAAGTCCGAAAGTTGAAGATTAAACGAGACTATCCTCAAATCTGAAGGACTCCTATTTTTGTGGTTAAAGGATGAAACGTATTTAAGCAATTACCAGAAGAAATAAGGAACGTTACTGTTAGTGAAGGGAATATCTTCATAAGAACACTACACACACACCAGATTCGGGATAATCCTATTTTGGAGGGCTCAAGGAAGCAACTTTCTCTACGCCATGCCACTTTTAGCTTTAAAGTTATGACCTTCACCTCCGTGCAATGAGGGATCCATAAGCATACACCGTTTTTAAAGGAATATATATATATTATATATATATATATATACAGGGTGTTTGAAAACTTTCTGTACAAAATGTAATGGGGGATAGGCAACACCAAGACAAACCCTTTTCGTCTATAAGTGTATGTCCGCTGACGTCACCATTCGGCGCGAGAGGGCGCCGCTGCAATTGGCTAAAAGGTGAAGTGGGCTAGACTCGCGCTTGCCGCGGGCATTCTTAAATCGGACGTAGTACGCGTAACATGGAGCGCTTCACGACTGCTGAGATGGCTGACATGCATATGGTGTATGGGGCTGCCAATGGAAACGGAAGAGCTGCTGTGAGGTTGTACCGACAGCGCTTCCCAAACAGACGTGTGCCAAACCACCAAACGTTTGCGCATTTGCATCGGCGACTGCGAGAAACTGGAACATTCCATGCAAACATGCATGACACTGGTCGGGAGAGAAACGTGCGCACTCCTGACATGGAAGAAGAAATCCTACGGCGATTTGAGGACAATCCAAGCGCAAGCACGCGAGGTGTTGCACGTATCCTCGGTGTGAACCACGACCTGGTCTGGAGAGTGTTGCACGAGCAGCAGTTACATCCGTTTCATCGTCAGAGAGTCCAGGCATTACAACCTCGGGATTACCCTTTTCATATGGAATTCGCACGCTGGTTTCTGCAGCAGACAGCGGTGCAGCCTAATTTTCCGGCTTATGTGCTGTTCTCAGATGAGGCTTGTTTCACACGTGAGGGTGTGTTTAACATGCACAATTCTCACGTGTGGGCGCACGCAAATCCACATGCTACACGGGTTTGTAATGCCCGGACTCTCTGACGATGAAACGGATGTAACTGCTGCTCGTGCAACACTCTCCAGACCAGGTCGTGGTTCACACCGAGGATACGTGCAACACCTCGCGTGCTTGCGCTTGGATTGCCCTCAAATCGCCGTAGGATTTCTTCTTTCATGTCAGGAGTGCGCACGTTTCTCTCCCGACCAGTGTCATGCATGTTTGCATGGAATGTTCCAGTTTCTCGCAGTCGCCGATGCAAATGCGCAAACGTTTGGTGGTTTGGCACACGTCTGTTTGGGAAGCGCTGTCGGTACAACCTCACAGCAGCTCTTCCATTTCCATTGGCAGCCCCATACACCACATGCATGTCAGCCATCTGAGCAGTCGTGAAGCGCTCCATGTTACGCGTACTACGTCCGATTTAAGAATGCCCGCGGCATGCGCGAGTCTAGCCCACTTCACCTTTTAGCCAATTGCTGCGGCGCCCTCTCGCGCCGAATGGTGACGTCAGCGGACATACACTTATAGACGAAAAGGGTTTGTCTTGGTGTTGCCTATCCCCCATTACAATTTGTACAGAAATTTTTCAAACACTACACTAACCAAACACTACGCTAACCACTACACCACCGAGCCATATATATATATATATATATATATATATATATATATATATATATGTTAAACACAAACCGTGCATGGAACAAGGAACTCTTCTGGGAAAATTAAATCCACTATAGTCCGAATAAGTAATGGTAAATGACAAATACCATAGTTTTTTCTTTTTCATGATTTTAGCCCGACGTGGGCAACGGGTCTCTCGCAAAGAGATCCCATAAATATAGCTTCCCTCACCAGCTATCTGCAAAGCAGACAGGATCCAGCTTTGGGACATGGATCTAGGGTTTAAAGCAAGCCTAGATCCCTACATTCAGAACCTCTATATAAGTAAAAGACTCGTTGCATTCACGTCGTGTTGAATAAATCAAAGAAAAAGGGGGTAACTATTGTATTTTTAGCCAAAAAAAAACCAAAACTTAAACCTCAACCGGGACATTGAGCGTCCACTTTTCAAGGCACGAAACACGTCCGTTTAGTATACACAAACTCAGAATGGTTCCCTGAGAACATTATATGTTAAACACAAACCGTGCATGGAACAAGGAACTCTTCTGGGAAAATTAAATCCACTATAGTCCGAATAAGTAATGGTAAATGACAAATACCATATTTTTTCTTTTTCATGATTTTAGCCCGACGTGGGCAACGGGTCTCTCGCAAAGAGATCCCATAAATATAGCTTCCCTCACCAGCTATCTGCAAAGCAGACAGGATCCAGCTTTGGGACATGGATCTAGGGTTTAAAGCAAGTCTAGATCCCTACATTCAGAACCTCTATATAAGTAAAAGACTCGTTGCATTCACGTCGTGTTGAATAAATCAAAGAAAAAGGGGGTAACCGTGCATGGAACAAGGAACTCCTCTGGGATAATTAAATCCACTATAGTCCGAATAAGTAATGGTAAATGACAAATACCATAGTTTTTCTTTTTCATGATGCTAGCCCGACGTGGGCAACGGGTCACTCGCAAAGAGGTCCCATAAATATAGCTTCCCTCACCAGCTATCTGCAAAGCAGACAGGATCCAGCTTTGGGACATGGATCTAGGGTTTAAAGCACCTAGCCATGCTACATGTCCCAAAGCTGGATCCTGTCTGCTTTGCAGATAGCTGGTGAGGGAAGCTATATTTATGGGACCTCTTTGCGAGTGACCCGTTGCCCACGTCGGGCTAGCATCATGAAAAAGAAAAACTATGGTATTTGTCATTTACCATTACTTATTCAGACTATAGTGGATTTAATTATCCCAGAAGAGTTCCTTGTTCCATGCACTGTCTGTGTGTATCATAAAAAACTCAGGGGACCATTCTGAGTTCATTCCCATATATATATATATATATATGGCTCGGTGGTGTAGTGGTTAGCGTCGCTGACTACGAATTCATCGGCCCCGGGATCGAGACCCGGTGACGGTAGGCGACGCGCAGCAAAACCCAGCTGTTCATCCTTCCACACAATAAAAAAAAATGGTTGGTAGATAAATGGGTACCCTAGGTAGCCTAGTGGTTAAGACGCTGGGCTGCTGATAGGGTCAAGTTCCGATTCCACGTTAAACTGCAGGTCTAAGGTGGAGTGATGAGTTTGACATTCGTCAGAATGAACAATTCGGTCGGAAGCTAAACCAAAGTATATAACTCCGGACCAAAAAAATAACATACTGTCTCAAATGCGCTCATGACCTTCATAATACCTTTAAGTTATAAACCTTTATGAGGAATATTGAGTATTTGTGACGTCATTTGATATAAAGACACCTCTATGTCCCAGTTTTGAAACGAAAATAGCAAAAATCTCATTAGTGTAAAGTTAATGCATAAGAGCTTACTAAAATATTAGAATATTTTGTCAGGTGTTACAAAAATAAAGAATAAATTCATTATGTTTATCGAGTACTGACAATATATTAAACCTCTATTGAAGGCTTTTTAACTCTGCTTCTTAGTATTCAGTTGGTCCACCATTAACCCTGATTACGGCCTCCAATCGACGTGGCATCGAGTCGACAAGCCTCTTGCATTCTTCCGTAGTTATCAATTTCCACGTTGTCATGAAACACCTCTTCAGTTCACTAAGTGTTCCTGGTCTACGGTTTTGGACTTATTGCTTAGCGATATTCCAAAGATTTTCTATCGGATTAAGATCAGGAGAATTAGCTATCCATGATAGTACTTCAGTTTCCTGAACATCAAACCACGCAGATATTTTGCGAGTCGCAAGAACTGGAGACAGGTCATGTTGAAAAATAAATGGTTCGTCTCCATACAGCTGTTCTGCAGACTCCAGCATGAAGTATTCTACGATTTCTTTGTGAGTGACCCCACACCATTTGCATTCATGCAACCCCACACAAACACACTCATATAAATTTGTCCAATTGTTTCAGGCAGCTTTCCTGATACATTTCAGACTTTCTTCGCCAGTCTCCCGGACCTTTGTCATCAAATGACAAAATTTTAATTCATTGGAAGAAAGCACTCTTTTCTACTCGTTTGCAGCCCATGCAACTCTTTCTTCGCACCAGGATTGTCATCTTCTCTTTTGCTTTGCATTTAACATCTGCTTAATTTTCGGTTTTCGTGACCGAAATCCCATTTCATAAGGTCGGCGAGTGTTAGTGTGGGGTTGCATGAATGCAAATGGTGTGGGGTCACTCGCATTTGTAAATAGAATTGTCAATAGTAACGTTTATCAAGAAATTTTAGAATACTTCATGGTGAAGTCTGCAGAACAGCTGTATGGAGACGAACCATTTATTTTTCAACATGACCCCTCTCCAGCTCGTGCGGCTCGTAAAACATCTGCGTTGTTTGGTGCCCATGAAATTGAAGTACTACCATGGACAGCTAATTCTCCCGATCTTAATCCGATAGAAAATCTTTGGAATATCACTAAGCAATAGGTCCAAAACCGTAAACCAGGAACACTTAGTGAACTGAAGAGGTGTTTAATGACAACGTAGAAATTGATAAATACGAAAGAATGCAAGAGGCTTGTAGACTCGATGCCACGTCGATTGGAGGCCGTAATCAGGGTTAATGGTGGACCAACTAAATACTAAGAAGCAGAGTTAAAAAGTCTTTGATAAAGGTTTAATATATTGTCAGTACTCGATAAACATAATGAATTTATTCTATTTTTTTGGTAACACCTGACAAAATACTGTATTCTAATATTTTAGTATGCTGCTATGCATTAACTTTACACTATTTAATAAGATTTTTGCTATTTTCATTTCAAAACTGGTACACAGAGGTGTCTTTATATCATAATGACGTCACAAATACTCGATATTCCTCATAAAGGTTTATAACTTAAATGTATTATGAAGGCCATGAGCGCATTTGAGACAGTATTCTAATTTTTTGGTTCGGATATATATATATATATATATATATATATATATATATATATATATATATATATATATATATATATATAATGTTATTGTATTATTTGTTGAAAGCAAATAACGTTGATCCACATCGAGAAAAGTCGAGTAAAATGTAATTTTGTTTATTTTGGCAAGAGAAGTGTTTTTATTAAAGATGACACATTGATTCCATTCTTCGTACGTCTCTCTCCATATTATTATTTATTATTATTATTATTATTATTGTTGTTGTTGTTGTTGTTTTTGTTGGTGGTGTTTTTGTTGGTGGTGTTGTAGTTAGTCATCATTATCATCAATATCATCATTATTCATTGTTGATAACCATGATGATAATCATGAATTTTATTGGCAAGAGACAGTTATTACCATGTGTAATATTCTTAACACACACACACACACACACACACACACACATATATATATATATATATATATATATATATATGAGTATGAAAATAATATAAAAAATGCGTAGATTACTTGTAGGGTGAGTTATTGATATAATTGTAAGAAAATCAATTTGGAACAAAAATTGAATGATTTTAATTTATTGCGTCTCCTTTCGTTTATCGATCGCAGAAAAGGGAAATTAATGAGGGACAACTCACGTTTGTTGTTCTTGGACAAAATTTAAGTTCATGGCACGCCGTGGCACTCCACTCCTTCGTCGAACCAAATTGGCGTTTTAAATTCCGCAGATTTAATTAGCATAACCTATATTCTATACTCAGTCTATAGCATTGTCAAAAGTTGTGAATCGAGTTGTTTTTGCAGTTATTGCTCCAATTTTGTTTGAGTTACTGTCATTTAGAGTTCACAGGGAGTATTATGCAGTATTATGCAGTATTTTGGTACTTTGTTTTCGTCTTTAAATAAGATTTGGTGTGTATATATATAACCTTTGGTTAGCTTCCGCCCGAATTGTTCATTCTGACGAAGGTCAAGCTTTTCACTCCACCTTAGACCTACAGTTTAACGTGGAATCCGAACCACGCCCCATCAGCAGCCCAGCGTCTTAACCACTAGGCCACCTAGGGTACCCATTTATCTACCAACCACTTTCTTTATTGTGTGGAAGGATGAACAGCTGGGTTTTGCTGCGCGCCGACTGCCGTTAGGTCTCGAACCCGGGGCCGATGGTTTCGTAGTCAGCGACGCTAACCACTACACCACCGAGTGGTATATATATATATATATATATATTTTTTTTTCTTAATTGGGTTTGTTTAACCTCCTTCACAACATCTAAGGGCATATGACGGAGGGGACCTACAGCTTTACGTGGGATCCGAACCACGGGTCGCTACATAATCTGGGCGCAGAGGACGGTCTCCCATCCAACTATTACCCAGAACCAATGTCGCTTAATTTTGTTGATCTCCGGAAAGCGGTGTTACGACATCGGCCACGACGTGGCCCTCTATATATATATATATATATATATATATATATATATTGGGAATCTTAAATAAAATCATTATTACGATTTGTTTCTTTGTATTTTAATATTTTTTTATTAATATATATATATATATATATATATAATATATATATATATATATATATATATATATATATATAGTGGTGCTTTGTGTAAAACAATGAAATTTTTTCTGACTCATACTTAAGATAGTGACACTTGTGTCTTGAGCATGCATGGAGTATATATATATATATATATATATATATATATATATATATATATATATATATATATATACTACGGCATTTCAGTCAGACAAATTATTCCACTTTGTTTTTAAAAAATGTAAAATATATATGTGTATAATGGGGCCTTTATTTAAAATTACTTTTGTAATATCCTTTTGAAGGCTAAATTCTATTATTTCTACGATTCACTCGTTCAATGACTGATAAAAAAATATAAAAGCGTAAAACTTAATATTATTCACGAACCAAAACTTAGAATCGGAATTAAAAGTCTTTCCTGGAAATAAACTCGATGGCTTGAATTTTACTTTCAAATCATAATCGTCCGTTATCGTCTTCTGAAGAAATTTATTAGAAAGTGTCTTACTTTATGGTTTGTTTGCTGACCGTGTCCGACCCATGCAAAGCCTACAGACGAACATTGGTTTTTTTTTAAGAAGTTGCAGTGTGATATCGCGTGAAACGAAAGGTACACACACACACACACACACACACACCTCAGTTTTAACGCGCGTACACGCCTTATGATCGTAACGAGTGTAGGCCCTTTCCCGAGCCTACACATGTAGGAGTCGTGTGAAAGTGTATATAAATGTGGCGAGAAAAACAATTTTTGTGAAAGGGGAACCATGTCCCTGGAGTCCTGTTTTCTGTGCTGCTTTCCTCCTCTACGGTGGCCATCAGCCGAGGGATTCTTGCTCTTTGTTTTCTTTCTTTTCCCCTCTGTTCTTGCTCTGTTCTTCTTTCCCCTTGTTTTTCCTTTCATTTTCATGTTTGAACAAGATTAGAATTTAGCAGACTCCAGCAAGAAAGATTTTAGCGTAAACTTTAAAATTTTAGAAATTCCTTTCCTTTAATTATTTATATGTACCAAATTCTTTAAGCTAAATACTGTACCAATCTTATATCATCAACATTATTTATTTTATATATATATATATATATATATATATATATATGAGAGAGAGAGAGAGAGAGAGAGAGAGAGAGAGAGAGAGAGAGAGAGAGAGAGAAGAGAGAGAGAGAGAGAGAGAGAGAGAGAGAGAGAGAGAGAGAGAGGATATAAAAAATTCGCAGCTATTAATCACGAAAGTAAGTCAAAATAATTAAATAACACTTCTGCATTTCAAATACACTGAAACATGTTTTATTGTCAATGATATATACATATATATATATATATATACTGTTTTTATTCGCGGAACCCGCCATTAAATATGCAGTAACGCTCTACACAATGAACTTACGATGGTAAAATTCTCCATGGACTGACCCCCCCAACCATACACGACTCACTGTTGTAACTTCAGAATAGTGTGCAATATTATCATATTTTCACATACATACAAAATCATAATAACATGATAAGGGGAATTCTTGCCATAAACTGGAGCCAACGTGTTTTCTTTCCAGGAATATTCTCGTATTTTTATTCTAAACTGTTATATGAAGTGTAAGCCATAGGAGAAGTTTCAAATAGGTTTATGTAAGAAATTGAAAAGATGGGTTGTGTCAACATCTATGAAACTTTTCACTCTGATAAAGTTCATTGTGTAGAACATAGCAGCAGCTTTAACGTCTAATGTTCATATAAATACTGTATGTATATATATATATATATATATATATATATATATATATATATATATATATATTAAAATCTTTTCTTGAAGGTGAAATCCATAATCAGTTTCCACTTCGGAGTTTGTTTGTGAAGCAACTTCACAAATTTTGATGAGATTGATATACGCAGAAATGTAATTAAAAGCAAAATAGAAATGTCATTTCTCCCAATAATTACGGTCCATAGATTAACGGTACAAATTCATATTCTGAACTAATGTTGATGTACAAACACACGTTCATCATAATAGCTTTACCCAAATATATTATTAATGAACTATTTTATCCGTTTATGATCTGAAACGGGCGTTATTTCTTAAGGATTAAAGGATCGCAGTTCTTATTGTAAAAAGGGGTTCGTAGTATTGACACTGATCATCAGCATTCAACAACTTTGGCTATTTGTCAACTTTTTATGGTCGTAAATCCGATACAGATAGTGTACCCCGATGCCAGAATTTGAGATTTAAAAGTGTTCGAACTAATTTCACTGTAAACGACCAGACAGTTAACGCTGACAGTTACACGTTTTCATACTAAAAAATAGAGAATTTATTTTGAAAATATTAATACAGATAAAATACGAAATGTCGTTGATAAAATTAAAGAAAACCTTCCTATTAATAATGTGAACTCAAACTCAAATTTTGAGGATAACCATTAACTTGATGAATATTAATAAATAAAAATAATCATAATTGCCGTTTTCAATCTCCTTTGTAACGGCAAACGTCGTGTGACGGAGGGGACCTAACCTACAGCTTTGCGTCTTAAGAACGTAGAGGACGGTCACCCACCCAATTAATGAACAGACCGAACGTTGCTTAACCTCGCTAGTCTAACGGGAAGCGGTGTTGCAACGTGACCACGGAGCAACCATTGTTAACGGGATTACATGAATAAAGTCGAATTTTAAGAAGTCGACACTCGACCTTAGGTAAGTCGATTTTATTACAGGATTTTATAATAGGTACACTTTTGGAAAAAAGTTCTTCTAGAAAAATAAGGTTTCTAAAAAGCATAAAAAAATAATAATCAATAATGAATGGGTTTTGTTTTTTAAGTTTTACTCGTCACTATAAAGAAAAACAGAAAATTACTAACTAGTAATTTTTAAGCCTTTTAAAAGTGTTAGGTTCGTAAACGAACTTTTTAAGCCTTTTAAAAGTGCTATGTTTGTAAACGAACTTTTTAAGTCTTTTAAAAGTGCTTTGTTTGTAAACGAACTTTTTAAGCCTTTTAAAAGTGCTACGTTTGTAAACGAACTTTTTAAGCCTTTTAAAAGTGCTACGTTTGTAAACGAACTTTTTAAGCCTTTTAAAAGTGCTACGTTTGTAAACGAACTTTTTAAGCCTTTTAAAAATGCTAGGTTTGTAAACGAACTTTTTAAGCCTTTTAAAAGTGTTAGGTTTGTAAACGAACTTTTTAAGCCTTTTAGAAGTGTTAGGTTTGTAAACGAACTTTTTTCAGAAACTGCGCACGCATTTATTAAGATCATAAATGGAAATGAATACATAACCTAACCTAACCTAGCGTAACTTAACCCTGGGTATAATGTAACCTAACCTAACTTAATACGAAATAAATCGACCACCATAAAATCGAACTTTTAGACTTTGTGGTGGTTTAGACTTTTTTGGTGTCGACTTGATGCGATTCGACTTTGTTCCTCTCCTCATCTAACGATACTACAGTATGAATTCGACTCGAGTGTCAAAGTTTTGTCGAGAAGAGAATTCGGTTTAGGTTTACGGAATATAATTTCTATGATAATGTCTTGTATGGAAATTATTGTAACTTTGTTGATTATTTTGAATTGAATTAAATAACCTTTATTAATGATAAATATTATTAATAAATATTATTAATAATAAATAATTGTGAAGCTGGACTATTTATTTAATTTAATTTGGCCCTTACGCTTTAGGCTTTATTGGCTTGGGTTATACAGTTATAATAGAGTTATAATAGTTATATTCTATTATACAGTTATAATAAAGTTATAATAGTTATATTCTATTATACAGTTATAAGAGAGTTACAGGCTAACGAAGCTCCTAAGATCCACTCCAGGTTTGGCCAAGAAAGAAGTAGAAAAAACAGAAAAAATAGGAAAATCAAATGAAAATAAAGAATATTAAAACCTTATGCCGTAGATACACTTATACAGTTATAGACGTGTAAACTTTCCACTCCTTTCACTCAGAAATAGTAG
The DNA here is from genome assembly GCA_023014485.1 of Bathynomus jamesi. Taxonomy (NCBI): domain Eukaryota; kingdom Metazoa; phylum Arthropoda; class Malacostraca; order Isopoda; family Cirolanidae; genus Bathynomus; species Bathynomus jamesi. Next base: position 1,043,226 of record JAJOZX010000282.1, on the reverse strand, counting down.
TAATAGCAAAGTATAGAACAAACAAGGCTCGCCCTCCTCCGCCAGCCACTGCTGATAGAAAATTGTTGTGAAAAAAGATTTATAGGAAAGTATAATGAAAAGAATAGCTTCAGAGTTCATTCACACCATGCGTACACTTATCTCGTGCACCCAGTTACGCATTAGGGGATAGTGAAAATAAAGGATAGCATGAAACACTAAACTACTTAATCTGTTCTACACCATTCATTTTCTTTAAGGAATTTTTTACTTATTTATTATATACAAGAAGTCATCATTTCATCGTTGCATCATTTCTCCGATGAATGCCAAGGTCATCGTGCTGAGAGACCTTTAAAAATTAATAGTTACATTGCCACATTTTATTCTGGAATTAGTTAGATAAAGGAGCACTGATCCAGAGGCACCTCTAGTCGGTCAGTAACCCTAATTTAAGAATTCCCACGAAATTGTATATTATGTATGTGATTTTCCTCCTTACTCTCCCTTTTTAAAAAAAGATTAATATGACGTAATTTATATTGCGTCCTGCGCGTAAGAATTACTTAGGTAAAGAAGCACTGATCCGGAGGCACGTCCAGCTGGCCAGCATGCCCCCAACTTAAGAATTTCCCCGACAGTGTACGTATAACCTTGTTTAACCTTGGTTTTGCTTCCGCCCGAATTGTTCATTCTGACGAAGGTCAAGTTTGTCACTCCACCTTAGACCTACAGTGTAACGTAGAATCCAAACCACGCCCCACCAGCAGCCTAGTCTTAATCACTAGGCTCTCCAGGGTACCCATTTATCTATCAACCAATTTTTTTATTGTGTGGAAGGATGAACAGCTGGGTTTTGCTGCGCGCCGCCTGCCGTCACCAGGTCTCGATCACGGTGCCAATGGATTCGTAGTCAGCGACGCTGACCATTACACCACCGAGACGTAGTTTCCTTTTTTTTTTTTACAAAATTGTTCCCCACTATTTAAAGCTAAGTCTAAGTTCTATTCCAGCAAAGTAGCTTCTCTGAAGATAACTATGTCTCTTCGGAGGTTTTGACTCCCGAGAATTCTCATCAAACTTCCGATCATCTGAGACCTCCCAGTGCTCAGAAACCAAACCACACCAGCGCCTTATATTACAAAAGGGAACATCACTAATTCTATATAAAACTATGAAAATTTCTCTTGATAGATAAGTTAGATATACCACGATTTTCCTACAAAGTACTAACAATCCTACACTGTACAGGGTGTCCCAGAAGTCTTGGAGGGATTTTACTTCGCTATAACTTTTTTCTTTTTTGATTAATTTATTTATTTTTATTTTTCAATTAAAGTATCCTTGCTGCGATTAATGAAAATGGAATCCTGGACAGTGCAACAAAGAGTGGCTATTGTGGAACTTTATTTGACAAACAACTCTTCCATCGTTGCCCCTCAAAGAGCGTTGAGATTAAAATTCAACACACGTTCTGCTCCTTCTGATCGAGCTATTCGACGGCATGACTCCAGATTTGAAAAAATTTACTGGAGCACAGCTCTGAATTTACTTTTTTTCCCCTTACACCACTAGATAGGTTAATGATAGTAAACTCTTGAATTGACGACATACCAATTACAAATTGTTTTAGCTAAACATAATAATACAATAATGTTTGTGAACAAACTAAATGACTGCTTTGCCGTATCTCTTTGCTGCACTTCATCCTGGTATTTCTTTACTGCAATATCTAAGCTGTGGGCCCAAACTCTGGGACCTCTTGTATTGTAACAAATATTTTTTTTGGAATTAAAATGTTCCTCCCAGTTTTGCTTCTTTGAATATTTGTTCTTGCATTGACTACAAAAGTAACCCCTTTTAACACCCTCACTTTTCTCTCCAACTTCATCAATATTAGGATCCATTATTGATTATCACTAGGCAACAAATTTCAACTTTTTTTTTGTTACAGACACGTGAACTACTGATTCCTACTAAAGCGCTGATGCTGATTTCAGATCTGATATCAAAATTTCTCTATCACGTCCAGATTTTGTGTAACCGAAAACCCCTATTTTTCATTTTTTTCTCACCCGCTTCTATTACGAAAGCCGTCTAAGCTACTTTTCCGTGCCACGTTTTATGTTAAGCATACTTAAATAATTAGTGAACAGGGATGTCTTTCCTCCTTTATTCTGGCTTAAGACAGACAGCGGAATTCCGCTGGCGGAGTTACCACCCCTGCGCCCAACCATCCACCCAAAGCGCGTTAGTATTTTGTTGTTACTACTGAAAGGCAAATTCCTGTTCTTAAGTGAAACTTTGGTGTGTCCTCTTCCTTTGTCGCTTGTAGGATGACGAGCTCTCCTTCTGCAGGAACCAACAATAATCTCCCATCATATTTGGGTTGAAATTACCTTGGTATCTGTTTTCCATAACTGAGATCTGTTGGTGGAAGCGCTCACCATGCTCATCACTTACAGCCCCAAGGTTGGCCGGGAAGAAGTCAAGATGAGAATGTAAAAAATGAATTTTCAAAGACATTCTGCATCCCATTATTTCATAAGATTTAAGCATGTTTTCTACGAGTTTACGGTGGTTTTCAGCTTTGTGGTTTCCAAGAAAATTTTTGACAACTTCAACGAAAGATGTCCATGCTCCTAGTTCATTCTCATTTAGGTTAGATGGAAACGATGAGTCGTGGATGACACTGCGGATCTGTGGTCCAGTGAAAACTCCAGCTTCTAGCTTAGCATCTGTCAATATTCCTTTGAATTTATCCTTTAAATATTGGAAACCACTACCTTGATGATCCATACCCTTCACGAAATTTTTCATAAGGCCAAGTTTAATGTGAAGTGGTGGAAGATGTACTTTCTGAGGGTCAATAAGTGCTGGGTGTTTCACATTGTATTTACCAACAACATGTTCAGTTCTAGATGGCCAATCATGTTTTTTGTAGTGGTTCTTGTCATCTCTGCTGTTCCATAGACACAAAAAGCACATATGCTTTGTGTAGCCCAACTGTAACCCAAGAAGTAATGATACAACTTTAAGGTCGCCACAAATATTCCATGTGTGGTCCTTATATTTGATGAGTCTTAGCAGCAGTTTCATCGATTCATAAGTCTCATTAAGGCCAGTGGCATGTGCTACAGGTATTGAAGGTTTTTCATTGCCGTTGTGCAGTAATACAGCTTTAAGGCTAGCTTTACTAGAGTCAATGAACAGTCTCCATTCTTTTGGATCATAGCGACAGCCAATCCCTTGCATCAGACCACTGATATCGTGGCAGAAACAAACGTTTTCTTCCTGTAAGTAAAATGATGAAAACTGCAAATGGCGATGGCGGAAATGGGAAACTTTGGTGTTTGGTTGGAGAAGATTAAATTCTTGAAGTCTTGAACCAACCCAACTCTGCCTTTTCTTTTGGTAATTCCAAATCGCGCACTAAGTCATTTAACTCCGCTTGACTTAACAAATGTGGGGAAATATTTGCATCTGGAACATATATGCCATCTTTCCCTGTTTCTATATCACTAGCAGAATCTTCAGATGAACTGCTGTCTGTTATCGTTGCTGGTGGAACTGGTGGTGGATTTGTTTCATCATGTGGTACTGGTTTCATTGCTGATTCGCAGTTTGGGTACGTGATCTTTGATTTGTTTTTCTTTGTGAAACCAGCAATCTTTGTCAAACAAAAATAACAATCATTGAAGTGATTTTTCGGCTCACGCCAAACCATGGGGACTGAGAACGGCATAGCTTTTCTTTTACCATTCATCCAAGCTATTAACATTGCATTGCACTGTGCACAGCAAATATGTGGTGCCCAGTCCCTCTGTTGGTCTCCTAACTTACAGTCAAAATAACACTTGTAGGCAAGTTTAATCTTTGTTGTTATGTTTCTACGTTGTGGCTTAGGTGTATATTGTCCACAGACAAAGCAGAAGTTGTCTGGGTGATTTACACAAGCACGTCTATTTGATGCCATTTTGAATTACCATACAATATCTGAAAAGACGTAGAAAGTAATTATTACGATGTGCAAAATAAAAAGAAATACACACCGTAGTACAAAACAAATGCTATAAAAACACACAAGTCACCACAACCTGTCACTTGCTCATCAGCAGAGAGCTTCAACAACCGTTCTGCTTGACTGTCACGTAGCGACTGACCGTTGGGCCGTTGCCCGTTACTATGCTCTTGACTCAGTGTTGCCAACTCGGGATAAATTTTATTTATCAAAATTGTTCGAATTTGTATATAGTTGGCAAAAAAAATTGCTTTAACCTTGAAAAGCAAGTTTCATATTACTGGCATTAAGCCGATTAAAACCAAAATCTGGACGTGGTAGAAAATTTTACTAAAAGTGATTTGCATTTTACACAAAATCTAGACGTGATAGAAAAAATCTAATTATAGATTTGAAATCAGCATACCGAAATTAGCTAGGAGCACCTATTTGGTCTTCTGTAACAAAATCTTTGTTGCCTAGTGAATTATTGACTACCTGAAAAAATACAAAATAAGTAAAAGTTAGTAAATATAGTATGGTAAAAGTGAGTAAAAGTAAGTAAATATAGTACAATGAAAGTAAGTAAAAGTAAGTGCTTTAAACTTAGTAAAAGTAAGGAAGAGTAAGTAAAAGTAGGTAAGTTAAAGTAAGTAAAAGTAAGTTTAAACTTAACTAAACTTTTCAATTCTAGAGTCATGGTGGATTACTTAAAACCGCACAAGTAATTATCTGGCCAATTTATCAAACCTGGCCGAGATCAATGGAACATAGTCCAATCCTGATAATTTTATATTAAAAAAATATACGTTTTAATAAAATTTTAATTATCAAAACATTGAAGCTTAACAAAAAATAAAAATAATTGTTAAATATGGAATTACCAACTAAACTTAAAATAACTAAATTTGTAATTTAAAAAAATTGGTTTGTACAAGAACGTATACGCAAAAAAATTGCATAACGTCTAGCGGATGAACAAAACCCAAACCCAAATTTACTTTTTCTCATAGTCAAATTTACTGGAGCAATGCTCCCAAGATCCCAGGAATCTGGAGTCATGTTCGACGGTACGTCGCTAAATTTCGTATGGGAAAGGGTCAGGGAGACGAATTATGGACTGGGCGTCCTCGGACAAGCCGAAGTCCAACTCGGGTTGAGATGGTTCGTGAAAACGTTGGGAAAAATCCACATCAGTCCGACGACGCAGCCAGGAATTAAACATTTCAAGAAGTTCCTTACATCGAATTTTAAGAGAGGATATCAATCTTTACCCGTACAAAATTCAAATTGCTCAAGAAATCAAACCACAAGATCACCAGAATCGGATAACGTACGCTAATGCGATTTTAGATTTACGCAATGAAAATGAAGATTTTCACCAGATATTAAATTTGTAAATAAAATCGCAATAAATATATTTTCAAGTGTTACACACCTTTTTTTATTTGATCCCCATACAAAAAAGTTATAGCCAAATAAAACCCTCCAAGACTTCTGGGACACCCTTTACATACAAGTAGTATCATTAAATTTGAAAACGTCCCTCCAGAAGTTTTGACTGCTGAGTGTTCCCATTAAGTTTCACTTCTCTACGAATGGGTTATCATCAGAGGATACCCAGCGTTCTGAAACCAGACCAGACCAATGCCTCCTACTACATTTATTGGCAAAGGGAACATTACTACTACTCTATCCTGACTAGCCCTCCCTGCAAGCGGCTGTCTTTGTAATGACGAGTAAAAGAGGAGCAAAGGAAAGAAAGAAGTGGGGAACGGAATCGCTTCCCAAAATAATTTAGCATAACTATGTGGAGGTTTTGACTTCCGAGAAATCCCATCTATTAGAAACACGTAAATAAAAATAAAAGAAGTAAAAAAAGTCTAGCATTTGAGAACTCCTAGCGCTCTGATACCAGACCTGACCAGCGCCTCCTACTACATTTGCGATCAAAAGGGAATATTACCATCTCTAATGCCACCCTAATCAACTACCCTTATGACCTTCTTTTTGTAGTCTTATTCGGAAGTTTTGACTCCCGAGCGTTCTCACATTGACAAAACCCATTGGTTTGTAACCAGACCAGACCAGCCCCTTCTACTACATTTACAGCTGAAGAGATATCACTACGTCTGTCGTATACATAAACACTATGTACCTAAAGAGTAGCCATCCTTTAAGCTTAATTAGCTATTCAGAGGTTTTGGCTCCCGAGAATTTCTGTCAAGGTTCCCGTCTCTACCAATGGGGTATCATCTGAGATCTGCCAATGTTTTGCAACCAGATGTGATCAGCATCTCAAAATACATTTTAAACAAAATGAAAATTGGGCTACTCCCTATATTTAATAAAACACACATTCCTAATTTATCTAACCTTTAATTCAAATTTATGGTACTAAAATACCTGTCTAACCTTTTCTTAAATATACAGTATTTAGTGAAGTACTCGCCACAACCTCCGTGGAAAGGCTATTCCACCTTTCAACTATCTTATAGGTGAAAAATCCCCTCACAACGTCTGTCTCAAATCTTTTGCCCCTTATTTGGATCACCTGAAGATCAGGGCCCCCAGCCTTCTTTAGTTAGTCTTATAAGGCTAACTAACGAAAATATCACGGCTTAACCTAACCACTCGTCAAGGGCGTACAGTTGACCTAACGATTGGTTAGGTTAAGTCGTGATATTTTCGTTAGTTAGCTTTATAAGGCTAACTAACGAAGGCTGGGGGCCCTGATCTTCAGGTGATCCCCTTATTTTAAAACCACTTTTTCTCTAGCATTACTGTCGTCTACGTCAAAAAAAATTTCAGAATTTACGTTATGTAAATTTACTTAAAAATTTTAAACACCTGAATTAATTCGCCTCTCAAACGCCGAGTTTCAAGCGTATACAAACTAAACTTTTTGAGTCTATCTTTGTATGGTTTACTACGTAATGTTGGAATAAGTTTCGTTGCGTGGCGCTGAACCCTTTCGGACCTTTTCCAGTTTGTGTACCGTTTTTCATATAATTTATTTTTGATTGGTCATGCAACCGCCGTCGATTATAACAACTTTTTAAGAGAGGTAAGTTCTTCATAACCTAACCTAACCTAACCTAACCTAACCTAACCTTCTGTTTTACTCTATGCTGTGCCTAACAGAAGCAAAGAAACACTAGAAAGTTGCATAAAAGCCAACATTGTAGAAAACGGTACATAAACTGGAAAACGTCCACCCTTTCTACCATTTCTATATCCTTACTCATGTAAGGCAACCAAAACTGTATATATTCTAACTGAGGCCTAACGAGCGACTTATACAATGGCAAAACAATATCTTTAGATTTATATTTAAAATTAAAATTATGAGTAATAAAACCCCATACTTTATCAGTTTTACTGCTCGCGACTGACCATTTTTTGAGAAGTTTAAATCCCTCGTAACAATAACACCTAAATCATTTAGCGTACTATTTCCCATAGTATAATTAACTTAACTGTTGTGATAATCTATATGCTTGACTTTGCATTTATCTATGTTAAATTTCATTTGCCACTTATTAGACCACTCCACCAATTTATCAAGATCGCGCTGCAAACTCTCTCTCTCTGTATCTAGTAAACTAATTGCTTTACCCGCAACTTTAATATCATCAGCAAATTTAGAAAATCTAATCAATAAATTGACATCCAAATCGTTAACATATATTATGAAAAATACTGGTCCTAAAACTGACCCTTGCGGAACATCGCTAGTTATATAAACTCACCTTGATTCTTCCCCGTCTATTACTACCCTTTGTTTTCTGTTAGTTAACTAATTATCACTTCAGCTGAGAACTTGGCCCCTTATTCCGTGAACTTAAATTTTCTTAACAATCGTTTATGCGAAACTTTGTCGAACGCCTTCTGAATATCTAAATATATTATATCTATCGCTCTATTACAATTATGAATGAAGACCATTGATGTCAGGGAAAAATTTCAAAAAATTTGTTAAACAAGATTTATTTCTACGAAACCCATACTGGCTTTGTTTAATAAGAGTATTGCTTCCACGATGTTCAACTATACGATCTCGAATAACTGATTCCAAAAGCGTTCCTTTTTAAAAGTTAGACTAATAAGCCTGTAATTTCCCGCATGTTGCTTATCCCCCTTTTTTAATGAATGGAGTTACATTAGCTAATTTAAAATCTAAAGCACTGTGTGTGTGTGTGTGTGTGTGTGTGTGTAGGAACGGAATATATCTGGTCATTTAAATGAAGTAGGATAACCTATACTGTTGTGTATGCTCCATAAGCTCGATAACACACACACACACACACACACACACGAAAGGGAGATTCTTATTCATTGCTTATTTACGATACTAACCAATTAAATACTAATATTTAAAGCGGGTCCCATCGCAAGAAGTTGGAGCCATTCATAATTGATAGTTGAAACAAAGTTTTCAAACTTGAATAAGAAGTTTCTTTTGGTAATACAAACTAAGTAAAAATATTTACGAAAACTTTATTGTGCAGAGCAATCATTTTCTTATTGATAGAACTTTCCCCCCGGAAAAGGACTCGAGTTCCTTTCATAATTCAAAAGTTTTTTTTTTTTCAAGTTCAGGACTTTTAGTACACTTCTCAAATTCAATTAATGCATCAATTGATATCGGATAGGGAAGATGTTTTTTTTTTTTAAACGCAGTATATTATACCACTCAAAGAGTGTCGGTTTGGGGTTTGGGGTTTTAGTTAGGAAGCACTCGTGGTTGATTTAATGGACTGACAACGTTGAAGCCTCTGTTAAGTAAATTTTTGCACGCAGTGACAAAATGGAGGTTCCGCCGAGAGAAATGACATGGGCGAAAATCAATGATTTTCTGCACGGGGTTGTAACTCTTTGACGGAGAGAGTCGTTTGGAACGGTCGTCACTCGGGAAGGAATCCAACTACTTTTACCCTCTCTCACCATTAAACATTTATAAGCCAAATTTTATATATATATATATATATATATATAATATATATATATATATATTGGTGGTAACCTGGTAGAAATTACGTGCGATGATCCTTCATAGGACAAAGGTCAAGCTCGTAGCTTTGCCTCTCTCTCTCTCTCTCTCTCTCTCGATATATATATATTATAATATATATAGAGAGAGAGAGAGAGAGAGAGAGAGAGAGAGAGAGAGAGAGAGAGAGAGAGAGGAGAGACCCTTTCACTTAGGAACATCCAATGACATTTCTTTATAACTGTAAAACAGATAATTGCAATTAATGGGACCAAAATTTATTTTAGAACATTCCTCAGGTTAAATTAAATTAAAAAAAGAGTATAAAAATTAGATTACCTTTGGTTGAGTTGAGAACCCACTCAAAGGTTAGGAGATTTTTTGTATTTTTTTTCTTGTGGGATATATATATATATATATATATATATATATATATATATATATATAGGCCACCATTGTCAGGTGTCGCGCTTTACTTGACCATCACGGTCAGTTAAGGTTTAATGCTATCTAAGAAATATAAGGTCGTGTTATTCGTATTTGAATAAAGAGAAGGCAATCGTGGATTTCTCGTCATATAAATAAATTGGTTTAAGAATTTCGAGATATTCATCGCGGCCTTTAGTAGAAAGCTCTCTTCACAACAGTTGTGGTCTCTCTCTCTCTCTCTCTCTCCTCTCTCTCTCTCTCTCTCTCTCTCTCTTTATTGTCTTCCGCGTAAATTCTTGCACCCTAAAGCTCATTTGTGGTCAGTGATCTTCTCTTCGAACTTTATCCGTCGATCTGCGTGATTTTTAGTTTTTAATCTGATTGATCTCATTGACAAGTTGTGACGATGGACGCAACACGCTCTTTAAACCGTCGTTTTTATACGTTTTGCCTGGTATCTTTTTTATGTTGAGGTGGAACACTTTCTTATCAACGATACCCAAAACATTCACCATAACGACGTGGGTATTTCTAATAATAACATAAAAAGAGGCAACAGGGAGAGAACGCTGAATAGAGAGACCCGAATGTGGGTATTAAGGGGCATGGGCATTTAAAGTGGACGAGTTATTAGGTTCGATTCACGTCAGTGCTTTCGAACTGTGTTTGTTTATGCGCGCAAAGTACATAAACTAAACGTACTTGAAGCGAGTTTGGTTGGTGGGGAGTTAAATCGTTTGAAATCCTTCGTCAAAATCAGTTGTCATAAAAATCTTTGTTTACATTAATATAAATGTTTATATCGCACCTTCTCCAACTTTACTCGCAACTTCAACGCATCGAAATGAAGGCGCCAAAATATTTCTCTAAATATTGTGTATTTAATTAAAATTTAATTTTAAAGGTATCTTTGCCACCAAAATAGAATTTGTACGTATAACCGCCGACGCTTAATAAAAAATACTTCATTAAATCCGAGTTTGAAATATTATTTTAGGTTTTATATAACATAAATATTTTAAATATTCGTCAAGGTATTATCGTCATTAAACGAAGTTAAAAACCGAAGTTTGGCTTAAGCTAAAAATCTGTTCGCGCGGAGGACACATTTAAAACGGTGAATGATATCATTCTCGGCATAAAGATTAGGAGGAAAAGCTTTGAGGCGGTTGATCCAATTTTTCAATTGAACATTTGTCACACGACAACAATGAATCAAGGTCGGTCGAACCAATCGGAACGGTTTATTTTTTTTAATCCTTTCTACCAATTAGCGGTGTTGGAGAGGGAGCTTCGAGCTCATTGGCGTCAATCCGTCATTGTCTGAGCAACGTGTCATTTACGATCAACACTTCTTAGTCTTCGTGTAATTAGATAAGATTTTGCCGAATTTAACCAAGAATTAAGATCCTTCTTCGGGTTTGTATCTCTTTTAGGGTCGCTTCGTTAACCATTTTCTTAATTATAGTAATAAAGGTTAAATAATTACCCGTTCACATTTGTTTGCGTTTAAAATCTACGTTGAAAGTTTCTAATTTTATGAGCAAAGGCATTTATTTCACAGCCATTTTGATATACATTACAAAGCGCTGTTTTAAATCTCGGTGCACCTGTCTCTCTTCCGCGATGTTGCCCTTCCTGCAAAAATAATGCAACAGAAACAACACTCTGAATTACGTGAAATATTGCGAGCTAGAATTGTCGTTGTTACAGCATCCCAAACCTTCTGAGAACGATCATGGCTTCGCGCGATTCGCGCAGCTGTAAATTAAATTGGCAAACTTTTCCATTCATTGTTTCTCGTTCTCTGTCCAAATAAAATAACACTGAAAACTTTTGAAAGTGTTTCCTTCCTAGTCTCCAACGCCTTTCCACCATTATCGTAGTTTTGCTTAATTTCTTTTCTCCGAAATGGAGACACTCTATAGTAGAGCCATTTATTATTAAATCGATAAGTTAGTTTAACAGAGCCAGCAAAAATTAATAATTGAACAAATAATTACTTTGAAATGGCCTCTACATTAATTCGGGCATAGTTTTATGACTGTTAATGTCCTCTGAGGTCAATTATGTTTTATGGATTTTGCTTATAAATCTCTCTTTGGGCAAATTTTAAAGAAAAATGAAATGACTTGCGTGTATTCTTTAAATTTGTAGTGATAAGAAAAATTGCCATAACTGTTTCAATAATAGTTTAATAAAAGTTCCATTGTCATTATTATTATTATTATTATTATTATTATTATTATTATATTTGATGAGTCCCCCTGAAAATATACTTGGTTACTTTTTTGTCTGCTGTTGCTGCAGAGCAGCAGTATTTTTGGTTGAGCATTTGCTCCGCTCCCCTACATAAGTCTCCATCGCCTTAAAAGACAATGACAGCTGACTCACAGTTTTGATATTCCTTCTTTTGCAATGTGATAAATGTAAATCCCTCGTCTTCTCTCCTGCAAAGATTTTCGCATTTACTCGTGGTTCTCTCTGCTGCTTGCATGTAAGCGAATGCACGCTACATCGTGTGTGTGTGTGTGTGTGTGTGTGTGTGTGTGTGTGTGTGGTGTGTGGTGTGTACACAAGTTATCTTTTAAACTAATTCACTCTGGTGTATAAGTGGAGCTTTATTGTGTGGAATATTGTTGTTTGCGGCTTATTGGCTTTTCTTAATAGTTTATCATTATTATCATCAGAATGATCCGTTTTTTTCATTAAAATTAATGTTATGAGAAATGGCTGTTGTTTCTACTTGTGTTAAAACGTTTTTAATCGATAAAGTTCAAAGCATTATTGAATTATTAAAAATATATCAGAGCAAAAATCTATTTTGGACTTTTAATTCGTGAGAATCAGTAAAAGTAATAATAATTCAGTGGAGTAACGGTTTCCTTTTCCACTAATTATCTAAACTTACGCTATTAGATACTATTTAAGAAAAGTGTAGAACTCTTTAACCAACCATTTATTTTCTTACCTGCAGGTGATGCTTCTAACGCGAGCATTGGCTCTGGTGAAGGTACGGAAGAGGACGATGAAAGCAGCAAGAAAAACCAGAAGAAAAGGGGAATTTTCCCCAAAGTGGCCACAAATATCTTAAGAGCCTGGCTTTTTCAACACCTTACGGTAAGCATCGAGTTTCTCTACGGGTCTTTATTCCTTCTTTCGTTTCTTCCGTGACTAACTCTTTAGTTTATAAATCCTGAAATTCGTAAGGATACGACAGTGTTTTTCGGTCAAAATGTTATTCAAAATCTCCATCCGAGCACCTTTTTCGCCAATGTATTTCTATAATTAATGCAAAGTATTTTTAATCCAGCCCGATCGCTATTATTTGAGAGAGGCTGAAATATCCTCACTTACCATCTCTTCTGTCGCTGTTCGATGCTTCATCCACGACTTTCGAAATTAGTATTACTTATTAATTAATTATTTTAAATATTTAATTAACCCGTTTGGTCAATATAGATAATTTTCCCTGGCAACTGCTCGTACAGTATTTAATTGAGGGCAGGAAGGAGCATTCATAAATGGGTGAAATAGGCCATGCATCTTTTTGGTGCGGGAACCTCCTCCTCTCGTCCCTGATGCGAAGCGCTCTTCCACTGATCATGAATTAAAGGGAGACAGATACGGGTATAGACGGCTTTGTGGCCCTGTCTCGATCGTTTGGTTTAATTCTTACTTCAGAATCGTCACATATCTTCTCCTAAATCGATTTCCATGATTTAAAATAGGCACAGAATTCGTACGTTTTTATATTTTATCCGACTTTGGTTTGTATAAAATATATTTTTGTAAATTGTTCATCGCAAAAGAAGTTTTCATTCAAATAATTTTGAAAGCATTTCACTATTTTTCCCTTTACATATTTTTGTTTTTCACTCCAACTTTTAAAATCTCGGATTTTTCGAGTGGAAAGTGGCGCGGATTTTAAAAATAACTAAAATCTGTATTAGTTAAGCCATTTCTTTGTTCCTTTCAAAAACAGGAAAAAAGAATTTTCAAACATTGAAAGAACTCCAAAATCTATTTCCTCAATAAAAGAGTAACTTTTTCAGTGTACTTTTGCAAATACTTTTCACTAAAATTATAATGGGGCACTTTTCTTTCAATTGATGCACGCATAATTTTATAGAAAAATTTGCCATTTTATAGAGAGACATTTAAAGTACTAAGGCTGTTACTCATTTATTCACACACACACACACACACACACACACACACTTTATTTATATATATATATATATATAATAGTTGTCCCTCGCCATATTCCCACAAGAAAGTGGCACACTGCGTGAGAGCGAGAGGATGCGACCAATTGTCGCTCTTAATGCTATCTGATTGCCTCGCTCGTGAAGGTGGGATTCAAAGCCGAATAAGTATCGATTTCCCCTCGATTGTCGGCGAATTTGTGCGGGACACTTTCTAGCCGATTTCTAGCCGACTGAAAGGTCTACGTATGGGATTTGAATGGGTTTGAAAGGGAATCGAGCTGTTATAAGAGGTTCAGCCATGTTTCTAAGGGGAAACGTTGCAATAGGATCATTATTAAGGTCGAATCAGGGAGAATGTATATCTATTTTCATTTTAAATACTTCGATTTATCGTAACTTTATTAACTCGCCTGAGTTAGATTAGCGTTTGCGAGTAATGCAATTCAAGCTCATCCATTCGTTTATTTTAAAAATGTTACTAATGTATCTTTCTTTAGATTCATGGATCACGTCATTATTTTCTTTTGAAAGGCTTTATATTATTTCCTATGATAACTGCTTATACTCGTAACTCGTAAATACCGACGAATTATGCCGACGTTTATATTTCCTTATACAACACGAGTGTTTTAGCATTTGGACATCGATCAAATCTCTTATCAGAATTCAACTACTTGAGAGAGGAGAATCAAATTCTTGATTCCCATTTTGTGGAAGGTCGGGGGGACGGGGGAGAGATGCTTTTTGGTGCTTAAACGATTAGAGCGCTTTCTGAGAGTAACTCTGTGGCGTTTTTTGAACAATTTTAAGCTCATTACAATCGCAAAGGGAGCATTAGAGGAGAGAAAAGAGCGTCCTTTCACCACGCATGTACCAAACGTCAATTCCAACCGCTTTCAATGCCCTCGCAATTAATGGGCAACGTTTAAGATTCGCCATTGAAAAATTGCTTCAAAATATTTGTCATCAATTGTTTTAAATTATAGTTTTACAATATATATATATATATATATATATATATATATATATATTATATAATATATATATATTGACCGAATGCTTTCGTGTGTATGAAACAACACATTTTCACGGTTTGGAAAAAAAAGCAAAAAATACATAAGTATACAGTGTATGTTTGTTTTTATGCTTCTCATTTTAACCATATATATATATATATATATATATATATAAAAGAGAATAGTTTGTACGTTAAGGCTTGCATCCGAAAAGATTTTTGGCGTTTCTCCATAACCTCAACAATTTTGCTCGAATCCGGTCGATTTCCCTCGGGAGATCAAAATGCGCCGAAGATGTCCGTCGTGGCATCTTCCCTCCTGAGAAGAGAGGTTCAACTCATCTGAATTATTGATCACCAAATACTAAAGCTAACTTCAAAACCTATTTCTTCGAATATTTTTAGTGCGATTTATAAAAAATAAACCATTTTATTCTCTATTCAGTTTCCACCCTCGACCTCAAGTGCCTAAATATACAGTGAGTGCCGTAAATAATTTCAGTGCCAAATTGCTCACATATTTTTGTTTGTTATGGAAAAATCTCCGTGTTTTATTTATGAGCAAAACATTGTTGTTCTGTTTTGAACTATATATATATATATATATTGTAATAGAGCTTAATGGCGAAAACGCACCAAGTGGTGAAAATTATTCCGTTTTGAAGATACACGAGAGAACGGTGTCAATTGGTTGATGCATGAGGGAGTTGCATTTTAGATGCGTCTTCTGACGCACTTTTGCAACGTTAATGCAAAAGCGCCGGACAGTCATATATATATATATATTGTAATAGAGCTTAATGGCGAAAACGCACCAAGTGGTGAAAATTATTCCGTTTTGAAGATACACGAGAGAACGGTGTCAATTGGTTGATGCATGAGGGAGTTGCATTTTAGATGCGTCTTCTGACGCACTTTTGCAACGTTAATGCAAAAGCGCCGGACAGTCATTGGGTCACGGAAATCTTATGAATAATTTTTCTCATGCTCCGCCTGTAGTCCTTTATCCAGACAAAATTAAATTTGCACCAATTCCCAAAAGCCTAAACTAAATCAGGAAAATAATACGAAATTATATATATATATATATATGTGTGTGTGTGTGTGTAGAAAACCCTTTAATAGAATTATATGGTATAAGAGCTTCGCCCTTTTTATCCCATTATCGAAATGGATAAATAACATCGTTGATACAAATACAAAATCAGTCTTAAATACATGATGCAGAAACTGTATCGTGTATTTAAATTTTAAAAACTCTTAATACCAAAATGAAAAGGTAATCAATTAGCAATTACTTAAATTGTTACTTTGTGCGCGATGCAATAAGAGTGAATTTCGCTTCAAGGATCAAAGCACGAGTTCATCCATCCTTATAGGAATTACCTGCCGTTCTGCGAGCACTCTAATGGAAGAGAAGTGTCGCCTGTTTGTGCTGTCAAACACTTGACAGAGTGGATGGAAAGAGGCCAGCCAGAGCCAAGTAATTCACTAGTAGCTCGGAATAGAAGCGACACTGCTGCGGTTGCAACCACACTCATGCTTATATATATATATATATATATATATATATATATATATATATATACCTGCCTTACTGTTTCCTCACCTTTTTACTGTAGATATCATTTCACTTAACTGGTACATCCTCTATGTGAGTTTTATATATATATGAGAGAGAGAGAGAGAGAGAGAGAGAGAGAGAGAGAGAGAGGAGAGAGAGAGAGAGAGAGAGAGGAGAGAAGAGGAAACCTGAAAGACCTTTCGATCCACTCTGGGAGGTTCTTCTTATTAAACTGTTTATTTTTGAACTATTCCAGCAGTAGTCGAAAATTGGATGGAAAAGCATAAGGCTCTCTCCCCAACCTCCATTCTCTTCCCGTCAGAAGCGGTTACGGAAAAAGGTTGAAAAAATACTTTGACCCCTAGATAAGTAACCAAGGAAATTTTACAGGAAAGAGGACAACATATAAGCTAATTCTACAATTACGCAGGATTGTACACTCGATAGCATCGATGTATAAACTAACCAATAAATAATATACTTGTGCCGATCGCGCATCACCCACTTGGTATAGTTACAAAAACATCGAACATATGGTTTTGATTTTATGCGAAATAGTTATAGATATATTTACCGACGTATTGGTTTAACAAAAACAACATGACCCACTTCAGGCTAGCCCCAAATGGATTAAGAGCGAGGGAGGTAAAGGCTAAACTCTCCATGTCTACCTTCACCTATGTATGCTCAAAGCCATAACGCCGGCAAAGTGATGAAATGTTTCTACAGGAAAGGGGTGGAACAGGAATTAAGAGCAGAAATCAGATTTTCTACACCATGCCCTCATCCGTCACGTGCATCCAGCCACCCACCCAAGAGAAAGAAGAGAACAAATAAAGCTTGGCTGCAGAAACGCAACCTAATCCATCAGGTTTTTTTGGTTCATTTTGAAATTATGTTTCTACAAAATATTTTCTACTCTATTCTTAAACATATTAACAAGGCAGGCAAGTGTGTGAGGGTGTTTTCTGTAATTGGATGTGTGTGTGTGTGTGTGTGTGTGTGCCAACTCTTTGAATGTCTCCGAGTTTCAACATGGGTCTCCCGTCGTGAAAGGTGTTTATAGGGCAAGTGATATACTGAATCGTTCATACTTCGCGGTGTTTCGCCAGCACGAGAGTAGAGAAAAATTTTTTCCGGCGAGAAGTATCAGTGGGAGGTCCTTGTATCTATCCCCATGTACTTGTCCCTTGTGGAGAACCAAAGTGTTTCGTAGGTGATCATCCATTGTTGCTATGGCGAATTCAAGAGTCTCCTACTAACAGGTGTTGAGGCAGGTGATAAAACAATGAGTTGCTTGATGGCTGATCATGTTATGTGGAGCACAATCAACCAGAGGGCAGACGTCTCTCTAAAGTGGGCGGAGAAGTAAGTATAGGAGGAAGTGTTTAAACAAATTCCCGCAGGGTTACATTATAATATTATTTTCTTAAATTATATTATGTGTGAGGACAGTTTTAAACCTTGAGTGTATTCAGAACTTTGTCCAGCCTATTTGTCAACATATTTACATTTTGGCTTGAAGCAACCTCTGAGGGAAATTGGTTACAGATATTAACTATTTTATAGGAGAAGAAATTACCAGATATGGCGGTACTAAACGTTTTAAGGTCCAATTTAAAACCATTATTTCCTGTCGGATTGGTATGAAATGAGAATAATTTCCTGTAGTCTACCCTGTCTATTCCTTTGAGCATCTTGAAAACTTGAATAGGTTGACCGCACAAGCTCCTGGTCTCTACTGTAAGTTAAACAGATTTAAGCGTTCTAATCTTCGGTGGTAGTTTTGCAGTCTCATTGAAGGGATCAATTTTGTGGCCCTTTCTTTTACCCTTTCCAACTTTTCTATATCCTTCCTAAGGGACGGAGACCAAAGCTGCACACAATACTCGAGTTGAGATCTAACTAGTGAATTATAAAGAGAATATTACAATCCCCTTGTTTCTAAATTGGAACCGTCTTTTAATATAACCTAGTATTTTTAAGCCCCTCTTTTCGACTTCTGTACAGTGTTTTGACGATTTGAGATATTATTACTAATATAAATCCCTAACTCCTTCTTTAAATCAGTCTCAGTCAAGTTTCTCCCCAACAGAGAGTAATCGGTCTTCGGATTCTTGTAACCTATGTGCATTACCTTACATTTGTCTAAGTTGAATGGCATCTGCCAAGTAGCAGACCATTCACCCAACCTATCAAGGTCATTTTGAAGCAGTTCTTACGCCCTCCTCATTACTTACACTATTTCCTAATTTGGTATCGTCTGCAAATTTAGAAATTATACTTAGGAGCCCAACGTCTATATCGTTAATGTAGCTGATAAAAAGTAAAGGACCCAGAACGGAACCTTGTGCAACCCCACTGGTGATGGGGGCCCATTCCAAAGCCACTCATTTATTACCACTCTCTGTTTTCTATCTCTTAGCCAATCTTCAATCCAGTTGGAAACGAGTCCGGTAATTCCTCGTCCTTTAATTTTAGACATCAATCTCGCGTGAGGGAATTTGACAAAGGCTTTTTGAAAGTCTATATGCTCAATATCTCTTGCTCTAGTTGAGTCGTATAAAGTAAACATATTATGGAAAAATTCTAACAGGTTTATTAGACAAGATCCATGCCGCCTGAATCCATGTTGAGAATCATCATGTTCGAAAACTTTGGACATCTTAATTAAAAAGTTGAAACTTAGTATTATACCTCTAGCAATGACTACGCCTAGTTTTAAAGCCTAAGTTTATTATCCGAGTGGTATACAAGACATTTCACCACAAATAGGGCCTACATTTGTCGCGAGAGCAAAAACAAAATTGTTTTTCAGTGTGTAACAGTTATAGTTTAGTTGAAATGCTAACAGCAAATGCTGGGATTGTCCACTACCTTCGTGGAGGCATAAGTGGACACGTTAATTCATGTTCGCCCTCACACGCTTTAAAGTCCCTTCTGTTATGTTCGCGATGCCCTTGGCGATATTGTCCTTTAAGCTATGTGATGAGACACTCTCATTGTGAGGTATCCCGAGAGGAAGAAATGAGGCGGTCATAAGTCCAGAGATCGAGGAGGCGGAAGATCATCAGTAATGAGTCGATGGCCAAAATATTGACAGAGCATTTCCATTACGATCGACAGTGTGTGTGTGTGGAGGGGGGTTCGTGGCACTTTCTTGTTGGAAGCAACCATCCCTCTTGTCAAACTCCATGTAAGCTACAAACTGCTGAATTAAGTCTTGGTACCGGTAACTTTTTAATGTCTCAACAAAGGAAAAGGTCCGATGATTCTTCGTCATGAAACCGTTATACTGTTACTGTTACTCGAACAATGGTGTTGCCCAAAATTTTTACCGTGACCTTATCATGATTATTTGCTGAAATGAAAGAGAGATATCATCGTGCGATGAAATGTCCTGTATACAACTCGAAAAAGGAAAATTCACCTTTTAAAATAAGGCCTATACCAAATTGTTGTAGGCCTAACAATGACGTTATGATATTTTCTTTTTATTTTATGAGACGTGTGTAACTTTTTGGACACCTTATACGCATGCATCATTCAAGGACATTGCTACTGTCAAATATAATGCCATGATGAAACTCTTAAACTAAAATCACATATTTTAAAAGAATTTCAAACAAACGAATTTAAACCAATAACAAAAACAGTCAACAGAATACTTAGAAGTGAAAGTACTGTAAGAGGTCCTTCCAAACACTTTAAAACACTCCAACAAACGCTTTGACACTCCACATCTCGTCTCCCTTTTTTGGTTCAATGTCGAATTGGTTTAAGAGTGTCTCTCGTTCCACTTCTTCAAGGTTTTGTCTCTCATTGCTTTTATAAACACCTCATGATGCTCTTTCCGTAAAAAGACATTAAATTTAAAAAGAATGAACGTAAGATTTAACGGGACGCTTCATATCACTTGTTTTCGCTTCATCCACGTTTATGAACGTCTCGTAAATGAAGACGGTTTGTTTGGGAGTTGTACACACGTAGATATAAATAAAGTTCAGAGCGGATTGTATAGGATGGCCACAAAGTCCCTTTGCAGGAAAAACAAGGGGAACATACAGATATGCTGTGATGTCACTGCAAAGGGACTTTGTGGCTACTCTGTATATAGTTTTCTATATATTTTATTACCATATACCGTATATATTTTTATTACTATTACCATATGCGCCTCGGTGGTGTAGTGGTTAGCGTCGCTGACTACGAATCCATCGGGTCCCGGGATCGAGACCCAGTGATGGCAGTGGGTGCGCGGCAAAACCCAGCTGTTCATCCTTCCACACACTAAAAAAAATTTGGTTGGTAGATAAATGGGTACCCTGGGTAGCCTAGTGGTTAAGACGCTGTGCTGCTGGTGGGGCGTGGTTCGGATTCCGCGTTAAACTGTAGGTCTAAGGTGGAGTGACAAGCTTGATCTTCGTTAAAATGAACAATTCGGACGGAAGCAAAACCAAGCTTAACCATATACTGTGTATATATATATATATATATATATATTTGTATTACTATATTAATTATTTAACATATGCGAAGTGTAAAGTTATGAAATTTGGAAATATTTTATTCATGTTTAGTTTAAATCGTGTTTATATGAACAAACATTCGCTTACACGCGTTTACAGCTCTACGTCGGTCTGTATTTGCGTATTCATCATAAACTCATAAATATTCGGGGAAGTTGCACAAATACATTTCTAGCATCCTAATATGTAATCTCGCTGGCAGCTTTCAAAGCACGCGCGCCCTACCAAATATTGTCATTCCTCGCATTCCAACCAATGCATTAGCAACTAAGTCGGAATTTTCGTCTGGAGTCCAATATAAATCTTTATTTGGGATACCAGCCAGCCAAGATTCACTCGGGCTAAAGATGCTGCCATCCTCGTGGTATGTTTGACATTGTAAAATATTTAATGGGTTTAAAAACCTTAAACTAATTAGGTGAATTACGTTTTTTATTAAGCTTGACAGACACTTTGTTATTTAGGACTATTTTGATGTTCGTACGGAGAAATGAGGTTTGTTAACTTGGGCGAATTATTATTATTATTATTACGTGCGCTGATTTCAGAGCTGATTTCGCAATGTAGATCTCAATAGTTAAATTAAATATTTATCATAATAATAGCAGTAGGTATAAAATAGTGTAGATTAATGTCATCATGGGCGAAAATTAACTTTTGTTTTGAGGATTACCGTTCTCCATTATAAAACTAAAACCAAATAACTTAAAATGAATTAACCGTAATAAAATTACGTACGGTATCACAATTAATTCATTCCCATATTTCTTAACTCGCTTCAGTTTTTTACTATTAAATGTGTAATGCAAAACTCCCGATCGTAAATAAATTATCTGGAAAACGCGTGTAGTAAATAAATCTATTTACCATCTAAATTCGAGCAAATACAAGTTACAGATTATTCGCATTTTTAGATCCGATTCTGATATTTCCTTTTTAAGTTGAAGTTCCATATTCGTACATTGGAAATTCCCTATTGGGAATCGCATATTCCAGCTTAGGTCTGGAGAGGGCGTGATGGTACCATAAATCATTGTCAGTGTCACAAACTGGAAGAAGGAAGTAGGGGATAAGGAAGAGAGGAGGCCTCCAGTCGAAGAGAGAGAGAGAGAGAGAGAGAGAGAGAGAGAGAGAGAGAGAGAGATAACAAAGTTAAGAAAGTTATTCTGCATTTGAGAAATCGGGTTCGTAATTTAAACGGGCACCACACACACACACACACACACATATATATATATATTATATATATATATATATATATATATATATATATGTGTGTGTGTGTGTGTGTTTGTGTGTATGAGTGTGTATGAAGGTTGACGACGATCTGTGAGTGAATGTATCCATAACTTTCGTGTTTCCAGTTAATAGTGTGATAAAGCTTCCCATATCTTCTGTCTGAAAAGGCACGATTTGGGTTTTTCTTCTTTTTACATTTGTTTGAATTTTACTTTTCTAGACGGCGACCGACAACTTTACCTCTTCTTCTACGTTCTACTCTATATAAAGACAACAGTTTAACTCAAATTATTTGAATGTTAAATGAAAAAAGCAACCAACTAACTCGCATTGTAGAAAAATGTGATTTTTCCTTTTGTACATTCGCTTTGACACGATTTCGATCGAGTTCTTCCTTTTGGGTCGAGGTAACGTGGAACTGGAACGCTAATTTATGGTATTTATATTCGATTATTATGACGTATATAGATTAACCAATAAATTGTATACTCCTTAATAACCAACAAGTTGAAGAGAGATACAAAGGTAAAAAAAATATTGGCTAAATTGCTCTTTTTCATCAAAATAAAAAATGGAATCCGAAGCACGTATAAGAAATGTAATATTTGTACGTGTGTTTGTACGATTCATAGAATAATATCCAACTGAAAATGTAGAAAAATACTCAAATTTAACTGGTAGAAGTCTCTCTCTCTCTCTCTCTCTCTCTCTCTCTTCTCTTCTCTCTCTCTCTCTCTCTCTCTCTCTCTCCTTATTCTATTCTATTTCTCAGATCTTTTCTCCATGCATTTGCGTTTGCCTTTTTCTTCTTTCTCATCTCAATATGGAAATGAAGTCGATGCAATCCTGTCACAAGCGCGCTCTGTTCTGTTCTGTTGTATTGTTTATCAGCCTTTGTCTGTTCATGAATATCCGCTACCCTTGCCGTGCTGCACTCTCTCTGCTTGTATACACTCATCCACGAGCGGCTGTGAGCCATTTCATACATGTGCTCGTATTATACCCTAAATACATGTGTATTTAGGCATTTGCATGGACATTTTACTGCTTTCTCTCACACATATGCATTGAAGTTATAAATAATAAGAATA
Organism: Bathynomus jamesi; assembly: GCA_023014485.1. Classification (NCBI taxonomy): domain Eukaryota; kingdom Metazoa; phylum Arthropoda; class Malacostraca; order Isopoda; family Cirolanidae; genus Bathynomus; species Bathynomus jamesi. The sequence continues at coordinate 1,020,176 of JAJOZX010000282.1, read as the reverse complement.
ACAGGCAGGTACTCTTAGGAAACTTTCAAGGCTATTTCTAAGATAACATATTTATCTGCTTAAAAAAAAAATATATATATATATATATATATATATGTGTGTGTGTGTGTGTGTGTGTGTGTGTGTGTGCAGTTCAAAATATTAAAACAAAATACTTTAAAAGGGTATAAGGAAATGCGATTATTGTTCTTATAATTGTACAATATATTTTTGCATAAATTGCAATTGTTTCGTCTGAATTCGTTTGTCTTTGATCGACCTTCTCTTCTCTTCTCTTCTCTACTCTACTTGGTGGCGAGGATTCATCCATCTGCTTTGTTTGAAAGGCATCGTTTCTCTAATATTTTGCAGACAGAGAGAAGAGAAACACGGAACCAACTAGTTTAGAAACATTCTCACTCCATCCCTGAAGATCATTCATTTTTCATTACTGAAGAAATATGTTTTTAAATAATTCTTTTATACAATAAGACGTAATTCTTTCTAATACACACACACACACACACACACACACACACCACACATTGTATACGTACAACATTATATTTAGCTCCAGAGCTGAATGTGCGGGTGAAACAGGTGAACGGAGAGTCTACGCATACACAAACATTTCCAAACATATATATACAGTTCACCACGTAATTTGTAAGGACATATTTTCATTAAGTAAATGCGCTTCGCTAGTTCTTGACCATTAATTATTAATAGAATAATGATAGTATATGATAAGTGTACACTAATAATGATCTTATTATTTTTACTGGAATCGTAATGAAATAAAGGGATCATGATGTTACCCCGACTAATTACGACTATTCATTCAAATAACCAATTATCGCAAACATTATAAGAGTAAGTTTCCTTTCAAAAGTAGTTAAAGTTGTCGCAAAGTCCGATAATACGACCAGACAACAACGTTTCATGACGTTTCGACTCGGGATTGAATTTGGGTGGAGCGCGTGACATGTTCTCAGCGGGACTCTTTCCCTGCATGACAATACCAACTGGTTTATATCTGCGAATCTGCATATAAGAGTATTAAAGAAGGAAAAGGAAGATTGCGTAATTGAGCGACTCTCCAAAATAACCAAAAATTAAACGTTGAACTCCGCCATAATTATAAGACGCCCCTCCAAGATGATAAGCCAGCTTCCGCTTTAGCTGTCCCCTTCCACTCCTTTTTTCCATATCTTTTGTCAATGTCTTTGTTAACTCGTTTTTTACCTCGGACGATTTTGTAATTACCTCCCAATTATACAATCATTCGTCAATTTTGGTTGGTTCTATTAATTGTTTCGATCGTGGCATTGTTTCGCTTTTGCGAATTATTTACGTAATGAAGAAAGTGTCCATTTATTGAACGTTATTATTACGCTCGCTTCGGCTTCATTTTTGTACACAAAATGGAAAAAGACGAGAAAGCTATTTAATTTATGAGGGAATTCTTAGCAACAACATTTCCCGCGCATTCTTCTTCTTCTTTTTTTTCTTTTCTTCTTCAAATAAGTGGTGTTTGGAGCGATAAAATTTAAATTACATAAAACTTTTTCACCTCCAAATAAGGAAGAAAACCCGCGCTAATTAACAAATAATTAACATTGAATGACTTTAAAAGGAGCAATTATGTGATTCTTCAAACTTAATGTCGCCAAAATATTTAACTATTTATAAATTATAATGTAACAATTAGAATTTTAGCGAAATGAGTTTAAAATTACTTTTTAAAAATACATTTAATGATACGTTTATCTAAAATTACATTGATTATTGCCCATAAACTCGTTAAGTAGTTTGACGACGAAATATTTTTTGGTCAACAATCAGTGTAAATTCAAGACGCTTAGCAAAAAATAATCGTACAATATTTTTTCTTTTAGCACCCTTACCCATCTGAAGATCAGAAGAAACAGCTTGCTCAGGACACAGGCTTGACAATACTTCAAGTCAACAACTGGTAAGTGTTTAAACTGAACGTATATATATATATATATATATATATATATATATATATATAATTTTATTTTATTCTATGTATTTAAGAAGTAGGAAAACTCTGAATTAGTTTCATCCATTAAATTAATACTAAGGAAATATTAATAAATACAAATATTGCTTTTAGTTCTTATTACAAAGTAAAAATTTCCAAATTAATTAATTTTAAATAAATTTAGGGTATCCTATTAAAAACAAATAATATTTCGAAGTTATACCTAAATATTGCGCATATGCCGTTTTCTTTAAATAAAATCTATATGCCTATCTATTGTATTTTAGCGCTTTTCAAAGAATACCGTAATAAAGTAAAAGAAAGAAAGAAACAGATCTTTGGAGAAAGAAGGATTCAAAGTTGTTTCCCGTTATTGTTTTCGTATCGTTGATTAGGGAATTCTTTGCCGCGTTTCCCAATCTCTCGCTTTCGCTCACGTCATCTGACCTAATGATCGAAAGAGGCACTACGGAAGGTCAAAAAAGTACATTACATAATGGGAAACTACCAAGAATTGTGAATTCGATTCTGCTCGAAGCTGCCTTAGATTGACATAATGGAAGACGAAGATGTGGCCATTGTAGCTCGGTCAATAGCTTGGAACTAATTGGTCCTGATGATTTCTGGTGGGGCAAACTTTCTCTGCCAAAATAAGCACACTTGATTTGTGAATTCAGAAATACAGAAATAAATACACTTATTATACAGTGTATACCATATTCAAGTTTTGGATGGATGACTATATATATATATATGTGTGTGTGTGTGTGTGTGTGTGTGTGTGTGTGTGTGTGTGTGTGAAAAAACTACTAATGCGTTTCCATACTATGTTATAACGCACAGTCATATCATACCTAATTCTATGCCAAAGTTATATGAACTAGTTTTAATGGTAGTAAGTTTGAGTATTAAAAGTACTGTAAAGAACATGATCTAAACATAAAACAGAAAAACCCATAAACTTCTTGGCATTGAAACTCAAAGTTCTATAATGCGAAGGTCTGGAACTCGGAACTCTTCGATCCAGCGGAGCGTGAGGCGTCCTGGAACTAATGACCCGGAAATTCTCTTCCCTTCAGTTCAAAGCTTCTGCTAATGGTAATGCAAAGGATGGTCCACCCGATACTCTCCACGCGCTATTTTTACCTACCTTACACTGTATATCTTTTATTTTGAGGCCTGGAATTGATGGTGCGACTGTAGAGGTTCTTCCACTGTTTTCCAGTACCTTAATTGATGAAGAAGAAAAATAGACGAAAATGTTGAATTTTTGTTTTCAACCAATTTTATTTGGAAGAAGACAAAACTATATAATGGATGAAACTTCTTTTCGAATAAGACACTATTAATTTGCCCTCTTTAATGCGCCTTATAGTTTTCTATTAATATTGGCATTGGATATCCATTACGTCTTTACATAGGATATCCATTACGTCTTTATATAAATGTTAACTTCCTTATATAGAGCCGTGTATCATTTATTAGATCTAAATCTAAACCGTAACAAATGCAAATCTTTCACTGTAGTAATACTACTACTACTACTACTACTACTACTACTACTACTACTACTAATAATAATAATAATAATAGTATTTTATGTTTGCCCTTAAGTTCAGGTAATTTTAAGAACCACAAAAGTCAAAAAACAACAGCAACAATAGTTTGAAAACCTCGAACGTGCTCTTACGAATGCATTTGTTCGCCACAGTTAGCAAACTTTAAATTGATTGTCTTTAGTTCTTAACTTACAAGAAATGTGAGGTGGAAGGGAAAAGTTTCCAAACTTCCCCTGGAGCTTTTGCAGGACGTGTAATAAAACAAAGTAATTGGATTCAAGTTTAGGAGTTCAATTTTGGCCAGAATGAAAAGCTGTGAATTGTGAGTTTAAGTTTTTGGTATTTTAAAATTCAGCGGAAAGAAATGTCACTGAAATTCATACGATTCGTGTTACGAGTTCAAGATATGGTTCTAACGCGACATTTACATTTCTAATCTTTAGCTTTTGGTTGTATTATTATTATGAAAGATAATCTTATTTATTATTATTATTATGAAAGATAATCTTATTTATTATTATTATTATGAAAGATAATCTTATTTATTATTATTATTATGAAAGATAATCTTATTTATTATTATTATTATGAAAGATAATCTTATTTATTATTATTATTATGAAAGATAATCTTATTTATTATTATTATTATGAAAGATAATCTTATTTATTATTATTATTATGAAAGATAATCTTATTTATTATTATTATTATGAAAGATAATCTTATTTATTATTATTATTATGAAAGATAATCTTATTTATTATTATTATTATGAAAGATAATCTTATTTATTATTATTATTATGAAAGATAATCTTATTTATTATTATTATTATGAAAGATAATCTTATTTATTATTATTATTATGAAAGATAATCTTATTTATTATTATTATTATGAAGGATAATCTTATTTATTATTTATTATGAAGGACAATCTTGTTTATTATGAAGGCACTAGCTTATACAATCAATCCCACGACTTTCATCAAACAGGTGAACATCGAAGAATGCGACTCGCTCCTTCGTAATAAACAACCTTATCTTTTATAATGACTCGTTTGTATCGAGAGGATTTTTCACATTCCATTACTTAAGCAAGTTTAAATACAAATTTGCAAAACTTCGAAGAGTGCATGAGGCGAGAAAAAGAGTGAAAAAGTTTAATTGTGGAGAGGAAGAGGGAAATCAGCGTGGACTCTCATCCTTATCTCTGGATACATTGTACGCGGCATGCTTTTACGCGTTAGGAAACTAAACATGAACAGCATGAATGGAAATAGTAGAGCAGCGGGAGGGCCATCCGCGGAGCAAATGTGGACCAGTATTAAATTTAACCCCTTCCCTTTCGCCATTGCTATTCTGATAAGGCTGGAAAGGGCCAAAGGCCTCAAAGGCTTTTCTCAGAGTTAAAAAGGGGTTTAAACTCTCAGTGCTGCCCAATCCAACCGCTGAGGGTGAGAGAGGGCTGAAGCATGTCTCGGGCGTCATCTTTTGAAAGGCAGTGATGTGTGAGTCGAAATAGGCGTCCGGGGAAAGGGTTGAAATGACACTCTAATTAATTCATTATTCGAGGCCGCGTCGCCCGACTAGGGAAATTTGCGTAAACTGAATGTTAAAGAAAACCATGAAAGGGTCGCCGCATAAAGGAACGAGCCCCTCGATCGGTCTGTGGGTACCGAAAACGGTAGTCCAAATCGTTATACAAATTCCTTATTCTCTCTCTCTGTCTCTCTCTTTGTGTATACACACACACACACACACTGACACACATACCACACACATACATATATATATATATATATTATATATATATATATATATATATATATATATATATATATAATATATTAGTCGATAAAATCCCGTTATACGATACATGAAGTTTAAAAAGGTATAAAATGGCATATAGAACCTGAATGTTGGCGTTCTTAAAGCATCGAAACTTTTATTATTGAAGGTTTGCGCATCGATTTTCCATACCATTCCATCTACTGTTCCTTCTTTTTTCTTCCTGTCTTTCATAATGATGTTCCCTTCCATACATCGTCTAAGAGCATTACGGTCCCGCGCAGTGATTAATTACCCTCCTTCAGAATCTTTTCTTTGCCAGAGGTGCCTGGAAGCGCATTTCCAGCGCCAGTCTGGAAAAACGTCTCTGATGCCTTTCATGCAATGCTCGTCTCTGTATAAAACAATGTCTCGTTGTGCGTATATATATATATATATATATATATATATATATATATATATATATATATATATATATATATATATATATATTATCTTTACAAATTCCATTGAAATTGAATTGAATTTGTAAAGATTATTAATGGACAACTCGTATATAATTTGTGAATAAAAATAGAAGTAAGTTTAGTGTGTAGTCGTGACCCTATTTATTCTTATACTATTAACTCTATACATAAATGTATCAGATAATAAAAAATATTGTGAAACCCTTACCCAGAATTAAGAATTTATTCCTTCATAGAGAATATAGAAATGGGCCTATGTCACCCTCCTCGAAAAATGGGTAGACGCGCACGGAATTTGATTAACTTTGGTTTCCGACGCACTTAAACTAATTTACCTCTTGACTCTTGAGCGCTCGGGGAAGACAAGGTTTCCAGACCCTTGAAAGCATTTAGAGGAGACATTGGTTTTTAAAAAGGATTTATGGTCGTTGACGGAGGAATATTTAGCCGTTATTTAAACAAAAGCAAGATTTAAGTTCTCTATCTCGTGATTTATGCAACCCCATAAAGGACACACATACGCATTGCTCCCTTATATTATTAGGCAAACACTGTGTGTGTGTGTGTGTGTGTGTATCCACGGCTGGTAGAAGGGGACGCTATTCACCGCGTTTATTCTGGTTAACATTTCTATTTTTACTCTGCTATTCATACAGCTGGAGTCGAAGATAAAAGGACGTGTTGGGAGCACCGACCCCATTAATGATCAGTTCAGGAGATTAAAGTCGGTATGAAATGGGATTAAATATTATCAAATGGAGCTTAAACTAAACAAACTAGGGATTCGGAGCTCTGTGAGGGCGCTAAACTTTTGATTCGTGGTGGCAGCATTATTGATACCGAAAGAAATGGAAGGGTTGAAGCCGATATTTGAAGGATTTTAAAGGCTTAATCGGAATAATAAAATGTTGATTTTTTTTCTCAAAATAAATTAACGATGATACGCGGGTGAATAATTTATTTCGTAACAGTGAACAGTGACTGACCTAAAGTTAAAAATATTTGTATTAAAGTATTGACTATTTTATTTCTTAATCTTAGCTGTGGGTCGTAGATCTTTCCAGAAAACATTCTTGCTCTTCTATCGTAAGACGTATAATGCATCTCAAAATGGCGTAACAAAAGCTAAAAAAATAAATTCTATGAGAGGGAGGAAGGGGCTTATTGAGACTTAAAAGATGAGCGCATTTCGATGTTGATCGTGTGATTAGTGGCTATGGAGTTTTCCGGCATTAATACAGCTCTCCTTTAAAAAAATAAAAATTTAGAGTCCCTCAAGGAGAAGTATAGAAGAAGAGCAATTTGTTGGAAGGCATTGAAATGAATGCGCGCGAAAAATAGGCCCTCGCCAGTTTGTCGGTTAAAAAAATGTAATGGCCGCTCGGGGAGTCAAAGGTAATGTAATTTTGAGGAACGGCACTTCAGATACATTTAGCCAATTATATATATTTTTGGTAAGAGCCTCCAGTGAAATGTGTGGCACCCGAGGGAGGCACTCTTGAAACACTTCTAATGTTTGTTGTCGCCCGCGATAATTCCTCAGTCTTTTACTAAAAGACTTACGAGTTTAAAGCTCGCGTCTAATGTGAACTTTACTCAACAATGAAAGATTCCGAATATTTATTACAGTAATTAGGATCTTCACTCGGAGCGCAATATATCACGAAGGGGATTGTTTTTATGAACCTTGCATATGGGAATTCCATTCTCTTACCTATTATAGGAAAACATTTGTATTTATTTCGGGGCGGATTTCTTTTTTTTTCTCCAAGACGGAAAACGGCTTTAAGAATTAGTAACATTTATATGAACTTTAATCCATATTAATATTAAATTTGATTTGTTTATACAAGTATTTTGTGCCCCATTCCATGATGTATATATATATATATATATATATTTTTTTTTTAATTGGGTTTGTTTAATCTCCTTCGTAACATCTAAGGTCATATGACGGAGGGGACCTACAGCTTTACGTGGGGTCCGAACCACGGGTCGCTACATAATCCAGGCACAGAGGACTATACATATATATATATATATATATAATATATATATATATATATATTTTGTTTGTAGAACAGAGAAAAACAAACAAAAAATTAACCACGAGATGAATCACTGAAATAATTAGGCTTTATTCATGTGAAATTGTATTGTTGTCTGACATCATACCCTCGGGGTACGAGACACAAAGATTTCGTGTTGTGGGTATAGTCTTCCTCTAACCAAAAGAGAAATAAATGTAACTGGTTTTATCAAAACTTATGATATGCTAGTACAAGGTATATGTAAATAGAGAGAGAGAGAGAGAGAGAGAGAGAGAGAGAGAGAGAGAGAGAGAGAGAGAGAGAGAGAGAGAGAGAGAGAGAGAGAGAGAGAGAGAGAGAGTACAATGAAGAATTAACACAAAAGCGCTGGGTCACTCACAAAGATCTTTCAAACATTTGTGTGAGTGAATTCGAATCGTATATAAGAAACAAGTGTTGTTTGTTGCTTCATGGCGTCGATTCCCGTTGCAACTCTGCACTGGCAACCCCCTTTTAACCCTCGTTTCGTGTCCAGATTCCTGAAGGAATTTCACTGCAGCAGGATTTGCCCGAAAGAAGTCGGAGGAGGCTCGTTCGTAGAGACATGATTGCAGATCAATATTAGCATTGTTTATTCTTAGGATTTCTTCAGGGACATTTTCAGGGAACTTCACAGTTAGCTGATAACGAGGAAAAGAATTACAAAGATTAAAAACGTTGATTAGAACTTAAAAAAGAAAAAAGGTTGTAAGAATATTAATGTTTGGGGGTTATTTACCCTGAAAAAGTTGCAAACACACATTTTAACCAGAATCTTCATTTTAACCAGAATCTTCATTTTAACCAGAATCTTGGATAAAAATCTTTTTTCAGTTGTAATTGTAAAATATGCGTATTTACAAATCAAACCATCCCCTGAAAATTGTATCTTAAAGGGATTAAATATTTAAACACGTTCTGCATTCATTATTAATATATATATATAATATATATATATATATATATATATATATTAAAGATAAAGTGCTTATTGTGAAACTTAAACTTTAAAACCGACTCGTTTTCTTGAACGTAAAACGGGCGAAAAACCAAAATAGAAGACAAGAAAAGGGGAGGAGTAAATAATGAAGGAAGGAGGAGTCGGATGAGAGGTGCGTCGCTATAGGTTCGTTTTTCTGGACATGGCACCTGCGCCCTTCCTCTCCCTCTCTCCTTCTCTCTCTCTCTCTCTCTGTCCCTCTCTCTCTTCCGCACTCACCCACTCTCTCTCTCTCTCTTTGTCTCTCTCTCTCTCTCTCTCTCTCTTTATCTTTTTTCTCTCATTTTCTTTCTCCTCTTCTTCTGAGAATATATTGACTCTTGTGTCTTTCCTTTTTTTTTTCTTTTTTTTCTTATGACCTCTCAAACCCGTTACATCAAAGCAATGGGTCGATTTTCTTAGTGTTTATAACCTTCTTGATTTTCATTTTGATTCTATTTTCTGAGTCGCGTAAAGTAACCATTTCGGAGTCAGCAGTCGTGAGTAAGCAATAAATGGTTTAAGGGTATTCGCATAAAATAAATCTCGCGCCCTAACCAATCAATGTAGTAGTATACGTTAGCGGGCCCTTCCGTACTCTTCATTTTATTATCGCTTATTACTTGATTTGAACGCCATTATGCATCCAAATATTCCTTCCTTTTAAACACACGAAAACAAAACGTTCTCAGCATTTGCATTTTTCGTATTTTTGAATCTCTTTTCTTATCTTCGCCCGGTCGCATTTTCATCCGAAACGTCGCTTTGATTAGGAATGGCCCTGATTTTGCTGCATTGTTTTTCGGGCTGGTTGAGCAAAGCCTCTAAGCACTGGGACCACCATAGGCCTATTTCGTAATCCCTGCGTAAAGACATCCCTAGACATCCCGACCTTCTGTTTCTTTTTAAGAGATTTTGGAAAGATGTGTGTGTGTGTGTGTGTGTGTGTGTGTGTGTGTGTGGGCATAAGTGAAGCCGAGTGTGTTATGATTCATAGATGTAGTGGGATAATTTTTTTGTGAGGTAACACTTTCTGTACCTCGGAACATTAAAAAACTGTATATGAAAGATGTGTAGAAACATTTTTATCATCATAAAAAGTGATATGTTGGTCCTGATTAGGTTAGAATAGGTTAGATTAGTGAGTACCTCACTATTTGATGACTTAACGAAACCACTCTTCGAGCCCTCAATCGTGTCCGAAATCGTGCCTTTCTTTATTCGATGGCACTAAGGTTAGGTTAGGTTAAATTACATTTGGTTAATGTTTTAGATATATGAATTTAAAAAAGTCGGTACCTCGCTTATGTGGAGATGCACACACACACACACACACACACACGTGTGTGTGTGTGTGTGTGTGTGTGTTCTAAAAAATATTTTTCGCTAAGGATTCTTGTATTTCGTTCGAATCTAAAAGGAGAATAAACCATAAACACTTTGACAGATACATTTTTTCTACTTTAGTTAAGAGTTGTATCGACAATATGATTCCTGGTCTCTCTGCAGTGTAACTTTAGTATACAAATGTTTGACTCACTAGTAATGACCTGACGGGGTGCCATGGTGTGCCTTCTTGCTCTGCGGGGCACTCCACTCATACACTCTTCCCCGTGGTCACCACACGATGCGCTCGAACCCCCGCTGCACGGACGAACCTCTTTCGATACAAATCCATTTCCTTATTTTTGTGACTTATAATATCTTCGTACATAATTATTATAAATTTTTAATTAAGTATATTTAAACATATTTAAGTATTTTAATTATTTAATAAATGTTTATTTATTTATTTATTTATTTATTTATTTATTTATATTAGGAGAGCGGAAGAACTGTGTTTTACTATCTTTCAAATGTATAATTAATTCCATTCACAAATAAAGTGAATAGAGCTTATAAAATTTGTAAAAGCGAATGCTGCGTGGTTGGGGTTTCCTCCCAGCTCGTATTTTACTTCAACGTCGCCCCCAAAACGAGGTTTTCAAGAGCATCAACATACAACATTCATTAAGTGTTTTTGGTCTCGTATTTTAATTGCAAACATCTTCCCAGGAGGGTTTTGAGCGCTCGAAGCCCTTTCGAACATAATTTAATGCGTGGAGGCGTGGTATTTGCACCAAGATCATCAGGGGCGTGGCAACGAAGAGGGAACAACCAGCATCCGATTTCAAGTTATGCTACGCATGTCAAAATCTCTGTCGATTAACTGCTACGCAAAGCCGTTGATGAGTCAATGTTGCTTGAATTTATCTTTCCTCATGGTGAATATGTAATTCGCCAATAAGAATACCGAAATATATACATACACACACACACACACACACACACACACACATATATATATATATATATATACTGGTGTAACAATAGGAACACTGCATAAATAATCTCGTCGAATGCTTCTGATGTCAGATGCAGTGCCTCGGATACGTTGGATGATATTGTTATGGAGAATATTTATATTTCATTCGCTTCAGCAAAACGCCTGTTTTGATTCTGAAAGACTGAATTCATGAAATTTACATTTATTTTGATGACAAGATTTCCTCAACAATTCCCAAAATATTATAACGACACCCGATATTCAAAATGTACATAAAAATTATTTATTTCTATACTTGAAATTTATTATTTATTTAATTGGAAGTATGAAATATTTTTATGATTTATGAAAACTAAAGAATTTTGAAGAAAGAACTCGACACGATTCACTTTCTTTCATCAAAATGACTCGTATCATCAAAGTCCGTAGACTCCAAAATGGCTCGTAGCGCCCTTGAGCCAAGATGGGGCGGCTTTTGGAAGACAGTGACGTATGTTATGGCTTCAGTTGGAAACTAGAGAGAGACGCTTTCAAGAACGCTGCAAATAGAGAGATAGATGAAGGGACGAAAGCACACACCAAAACAAATCTCCAAAAAAAGGAGAATCTCACAAACTGAAACGAATCTTAAGAAAAGAAGGAAAAAATGAAAGGAAAGAAAGAAGAAACCATTTTATCAACTAAGTATTAAATCGAGGACAGAATTCTTTTTAGATTTTAATGATGGATGTTGTGGCTGTGTGTTTTGGGGGGGGCCTGCCTTCAATTTCTTGCAAATGTTTTCCAACACGCTTATTTCGTTGTCGTCATCAACGGATTACATCGTCATCATCGTCATCATAATACGTCTTCTTTCTTTTTTTTCTCATCTCTTTCCATAACCTTTTGTCTCAAACAAACATCAACTTTTTCTTTATTTTGCAAAAAAAATATATATATTATATATATATATATATATATATATATATATATATATATATATATATATCGTCGTGTTGGACCTTATATTACTACAAAACTTCATTGAATAAAATAGTTTTCATCATTAGTATGTCGAGAAACCTTTAAAATAACTTCAGATTTTGAATTAAAATTTATTCCAAAAATAAATTGGACGAAAGTATTTATTTATTTATTTATTTATTTATTTATTTTTATTGAAAATAATCTTCAAGGAAAAATTTCAGTTAAATTTTAACAAACTTTAATTAAAAAATTATTATTATTATTATTATGAAAAAGAGAAAAATTGATTGTGATTTTCTTTATTTCATTACAATTACAAATTCATTATAATATCAGTAATAATATATATATATATATATATATATATATATATATATATATATATATGATAATATTTAAGCAAACCTTTTTTAACTGTTACTTTAGCAGTTAATCTATAAAAGAATTAATATTAATGGTTTTTCACACACACACACACACACACACACGCCGCACATGTACGTTTTTTTTAAACCCGTACATCTAGAAAACGAAATCAATCAAACCTGATTTAACCTAACCTAACCCGAGTGCCACATCGAACCGAGAAGGGCGTGAAAAGTGTTTCGGACGCAACTGAGTGGTCGAAGGGTATTTTTTTGTTGTCACTAAATAGTGAGGTACTCGATAATCTAGCCTAGCATAACCAAACCTCTAACTAACCTAATCTAATCAGGATTAACATATCTTTTTTTTGAAGTAAAAATTTCTAGATTTTTTATACACATTTTTAATGTTTCAAGGTAAAAGGTTACCTCACAAAAAAAATTACCTCACTACATCTGTGAATTATCACCCATTTGACCGCATTTATACGCGCACCATGCTTAGCTACCTTACAGAACCCCGATATTCTTACATTTTCAATTGTAGATGGCGACATTCAACCTAATTTAAGTAAATTGATTAAGTCAATCTAACTTAACCTAATCTAATCTAATCAAGCTAGCCTTCATTATTACATTTTTCTTTCATGATATTTAATGATTTCAAAAAAATAAGTCAAACTACGGCGATACTGCTAATGTCGCCGCCCGCACGTCTATGTCGCGATGAACTCTGTGTATTTTAAAGACTATCGCGATGACGTACACACACACATTAGTCGTATGGGGAACCATCCTCCTCCGCGTTCAGATGATGAAGCGACCCTTGGTTGGTTCGGATCTCACGTAAAGCTGTAGGTCCTCTCCGTCACATTACCTTTGCTGTTAAGAAGGAGGTTAAACAACCCAAACATTATTATTATTATTACACACACACACATTATTATATATATATATATATATATATATATATATATAGTGAGGGGAAAGAGGCAATTAATTTTATTGATTAACCTACTTTTTTCTTTGTTTTTATTTCATTGAAGGATGTTGCACATAGTTTAAGGTCTTTATGGGAAATAATTCCGTTCTGCAAAGTATCGTAATTCCCCTTACAAAAGGTTGACATTTGCATGCAGGGTAAGCTCGGATACGCCTGGGGTGAGGTCAGGGCAGCGCGGGTGACGTTGAATGATGAATGACGATGGCGCGACTCCGGTTTAGCTGTTGAGTTCGGGATTTCGTCTTAATTCCTTCGTGATTTAGCAGAAATGATTCTCCATTCTCTTTCACCAACTCAAATTATGAACAAAATGGACTAAAAATGGAGAACGCTTTAATGGAAAGCAACGTGACGCGCGGACGCGTACCACTTATACGAATAAGGAACTTTCCAGTCTTGAGTGAGATTAAAGGATTTTTCGCTTATTCGCGCGCGTGTATGACGAGTGTTGGAGGGTACATTCCTTTTAACGGGACGCCACGACGGAATAAAGGAATTCGCGGTGTATCGAAAATTCTCAGAGACGCTGTTAATATTTATTGTAGTTAACTTTTTTAAAAATTTCCTAACTTTCTAAATGATGAGGTTTTAAGCCCTTTTATGATTGCGATAGATTATGGTCAAGAAAGTTGATTTAAACATCCCTTGAATTAAAAAAAAACAAAAAAATTGTTGCAATGAGTTCATTGCTCCTCAATTGTAATTCACTTTTCTGGTTGGCTAGTCCAGATAATGTGCTTGGGGACACTTTTGCTTCGCTCACAGAAAACATTTCAACCTTAACATTTTACAAGAAAAAATAAAATTAAAGTTTTTGTGTTCCCCAAAATGTGAATTTGGTAACACTTAAGAAAATACATTTTTATAACAGTATATGAATCTCTTAAAAAAATATCTTTTTATTTGTTTTATATATATATATATATATATATACTGTATATATATATAGATATATATATATAATATATATATATATATATATATATATATATATATATATATATAATATACACCTTACCTTACAAAGGTTCCGCGTGATGATTTCTCATTTCGCGAAGGTCAGCTTGTCGCCCCTCCTCTCGAGTTGGCCTGGTGAAGTAGTGAGTTGGATTCTTGCGCTCTCCACCTCACATAGCCAGGTACGCCCGGCTCATCGGGGATTGTTCTGAGCCAGGTGTCTAGTCTTCTTTTGAAGATTTCCACTGCAACTCCCTTCGTGTTTCTTAGGTCTTTGGGCAACTGATTAAACAGTTTTGGTCCTCTCACTACAAAACTATTTTCTTTCAGGGTAAGGATGTTCCTGTCTCGCCTTCAATTTGGGAATACGACACAGTCTACCGCTTCTACTTTCCATCGTTGTTTGGGGAGTTATGGGATTCAGAGTAAGATTAGGGACTAGTTTCTCCATTATTTTCCAAGTGTAAATAATGGTGTAGCTCTCTCTTCTCCTTTCCAGTGAATATAGGTCTAGTTCTCGTAACCTTTCCCAGTAATTTAGTTCTTTGCACCCATTGATCTTGGCTGTGAAGCTTCTTTGGTCCCCTCCAGCTGTCTAATGTCTTCTTTTTTATATGGGGAAGTTAGGACCGAGCAGTATTCTAATTTGGGTATTATCAGGGTTTTCAGTAGAGGAATCATTACATTCCTAACCCTTCGTTTAAAAGTTCTCAATATCTGACCCGTTATTCTCTTTGCTCTGTTTACTGCTATCTTATTTTGTGTTTCAAATTTCGCATCATCTGTCATTACAACCCCTAAATCTTTTGCTCTGGAATTTCTCTGAATTTCCTGTCCATTTGGGGTATAATATTCCATGCACTTTAGGTCTTCTCTTTTTCCGTACCGTAATAGCTGAAATTTCTCGGTGTTAAACTTCATATTGTTGTCTTCATCCACTTGTAGATTTTGTTTATGTCGGTTTGTAGAGATCCTATGTCTTCTGGGTTTCTTATTTTTCTACTGATCTTTGTGTCATCCGCAAAGGATGTTACTGTGCTGTCTCTGTTAACGTCCTCATCTATGTCAGTTAGCATGATTATGAAGAGTAGTGGAGCTAATACTGTTCCTTGTGGTACTGAGCTGAGGACCTCTGATTCTGATGAAGATACTCCTTGTACTGTAACGACTTGCCTCCGCTCACTAAGGAAATTATATATCCATTTCCCTACTTTTCCTGTTATTCCCATATATTTCAGTTTATGTATTATGATTCCGTGGTCACACTTGTCGAACGCTTTAGCAAAGTCTGTGTATAGTACATCATAGTTTTCATTACTTTCAAGTGAATCAATAATGTTGTAGTGTTCCATTAGTTGTGATAGGCATGATCTGCCCGATCGAAACCCGTGTTGGTTATCATTGAATTTTTTCTGAGTTTCCAAAAGTCATAGATTTTCTGTCTAACTATTCTTTCAAATATTTTAGTGAGATGAGATGTAAGCGACACTGGCCTATAGTTTTTGGCCTGGGATCGATCTCCTCCTCTATATATTGGGACTATGTTCGCGCTCTTCAGGATGCCCGGTATTTCTCCCGTGTCTAATGATCGTCTCCATATCCAGTATAGGGGCTCAGCGATTGCATTCTTGCAGTTTTTGATCAGTGTGGCATTCCATTTATCCGGTCCTGCCGCTGAGTGTGTTTTTAGTTTCCCTATGGCTTGTGTAATATCATCCGTCGTAAAGTCGAAATCCGTTATACTTTCCCCTTGTGGTTCTTCTTCAAAGAACGCGTTTCTATCGCAAATCAATTTGTCAGTTTTTGGGATACTGAAAGATGATTCATACTGAGCTTTTAATATTTCAGATACTTCTGTTAGATCATCAGATAAATCACTGTTCTCATTTTTTAAAGGTCCGATAGTCGCTTGGTTTTTCGACTTTCTTTTTGCGAAATTATAGAAGTACTTTGAGTTAACCTTTATCGCTTCTCTAGCGTCATCTTCTTCTTTTTCTGTATGCTTCTCGATTTGTTCCTGTATGACGACATCGATACTTTGTAGTTTATCATTTAATATTTTTCTGATGTTGTTATCTTTACAATTACTTGATTTTGAAGTCACTCTTTTTCTCTTTCGGAACAATGCCCTCTTTTGTCTTTCAAACCTGCTTCTCTTTCCTCTTTGTTGTATCTTTGGGACTGTTTTTTCCACAATTTCTAACGTCTTCTCCTCTAACGTCATTAGCATCTCTTCCGTTGTCTTGGCCTCGAAAATGGTTTTCCAATCTATTACTTCCATGCTGGATGTCACATCTTCCCAGTTTATAGCTTTGGAGTGAAAATTAAAATTTCGAATTTGCTTCGTTCTGTTGTGCGTGTTCTTTCCTTTCCTGTTGCTTTTATATTAGTTGTTATTTCAATGATATTGTGGTCTGATATCATAGTTGGGGAGATTTCTACATTATCAATTAGATTACTGTTGTTTGTGAATACCAAATCTAGGCAGTTGTTTTTTCTTGTGTTTTCTGTTATTTCTTGCGTTACATAAATTCATCAGCTAAAGCTAGTAGCATTTTTACCTGCTCCTGGTCTTCTCGTGTGCCCCCCTTGTCCTGGTGGATACATATATTTTTTCCTATCCTTTTATATTTCATGAATGGGAAATTAAAATCACCACAGAGAAAAATATTTGGGGTTGGAGAGTGTAGATCTTTTACTAAGTTTCTTACCTCTGTAATGGAATCTGAAAATTTTGAGGTTGGCGTGTTTGGGGGTCTGTACATTACAATTAGTACCATATTTAATTTAATTTATATATATATAATATATATATGTGTGTGTGTGTGTATATATGGATGTATATTTTATTATTGCGGTTTTTATTTCGCAAATACCTATACTTTTCTAATCTTTCGTTATTTAATAATTAATAAATATTATTTATTAAAACCGTTCTTTCACCATTTCATAAAGCAATAACTTCTCCTAATTCATATCGTCAAATGGTACAACATTTCTACTTACCACAACTAATGAGTTTGTTCCGTAAAAGAAATAACTGCATTATCCCAGATTGACGGTTGTTTCAGCGGGTTGAAGCACCTTCATACACTGCTTGTGAAACTCGCAATTTTTTGAGGAAGCATTTTCCGGGCGACTAAACATCCTTCATGAGCCAGTGGAATGGCTCCCATACTAACTTGACCTCACATCCCCTTGACCTTTTTTTCGTGGGGTTACATAAAAGATTGGATTTATTCTACCGAGCCCAAGAAGCTTTAAGACCTAAAAACCAAAGTCTATGAGGTAATCACCAACATCCCAGCTGAGCTATTTCCAAAAATTATGTCAGACATTTGTATAAGGTTGAATACTGCATTAGAAAAAAAATGGCCATTATATTTGAACATATTCTTTAATTAAGATTAATAAACTCGTATGTTTTACGTTCTTATCGCGTTTGTCTTTGTGTCTAGATTCCGTTTTTTAGCTTACAATATTTATTTAGAAATAGGGACATATTTTGGGACACCTGGTATATATATATAAATATATAAATTTTTTAAAATTAATTTCAATGTAGGTGTGCCATTTAGCATCTACAAATTCAAAAAACAGATTGAGTGATGCACTTACATCCGAGATTTTTGCAGACATTTCGAATTTTTTTGATATATATATATATATATATATTCCTTCCACAAGAATCGATCGTGTTCATAAGAATGCTCAATTTCCGTATCCGATAAAGCACCGCTATTAAAGGAAGTTCGGGGGCTTAAAAGTTATAGTTTATTAATTAGTCGAGTTGGCGTGAAATCAATGAGAATTGTTTTGTTTATTGATCGCGTATAAACGTATACAAAGCAGAATTGAGGAAGTAATTACGAAACGAATGATTAGATCGGGAGGCGAGTGTGAAACGGCGGAGAGCTGGTCTTGATTGCCGGCTGTCATTCGAGCCCTTTCGCTCCATCCATCAGCGCTTAAAATGCAACTTTTATCCGCACTTTTTACGGAGGATGTACGGAGGTAATAAAGGATACGATGCCTTCCTTCCCACTCACTAATTAGAGGGGTAAGCAACAACATTATAATTTTGTTAAATGTTCATTAAATGAGGACATGACATCGGCATAAAGGGAAGGAAGGATACGTAAAATGTTTCGGATTAAGAAAAGATTTCTCCGTTGCCTTCTTTCGCCTTTAATCATTAACATAAATTGAGATTAATTCGGGACAACCTTTACAACCTTTTACCTTCTACATTTTCCTTAACGAGTAATTTTCCATGAAATGACGTAATACAAAACAGTCAGTAATACAATGCGTTCACTACTAAAATACAAACTAACATTTGCCAATTCTTTGCTCCGTTTCATTAACTATTAACATTTATAAAGTGTGTATATATACACACACACACACAGACATATAATATATATATATATATATATATATTATATATAATATATATATATATATATATATATGTAGGAGAATCACGACTTCTGACTATTGTGTGCCCTGTGGTGTAGTGGTTAGCACATCTGACCGGCAATCGGAAGATCCTGGTTTCGATTCCCGGGCGGGGACTTCATTTTTCATTTGTTCGTTATTTCTCTTCCTCGTGTGCAGAACGCTCCTCAATATTTACGTCGTTTCTATACACTAATATACCGCGTGGTCATTGCAGTTGAATGTGTATATATATATATATATATATATATATATATATATAGTGTACAATAAAGTAATGTGAAGCGAAAAAGCCTATATAAAATGTGTGAATATAATGGAAAATGGAAAGCGCAAACCAAATGACATCACATCAACAATGAGATGATGGATATGTGGGAACTCACAGGCGGCGGTCATAGGCAAAATGAGCTAGCAAAGGAAAGCGGTTTCAGAGATCCTGTGCTCTCATCGGGCGCCTCATCTTACGGCGTTTGCAACCCAGATATATCACGCAAACATAATTGGTGTGCAACGACAGTTAGGTAAGCTTTTAATGCGAGATGGCTTCATTATTTTCACATTCCTTAGATGATACAAACAAACTTTAATGCTTTGTTTCCGTTAACTATAGAAATGCTTAATTTATTATTTGTTAATGAAAGTTGTGAATCTAAAACAAATAGATTTTAAGTTAAGTTAATGAATTAATATTATTATAAAGAAATAATATATAATATATATATATATATTATATATATATATATATATATATATATAAAATGTATAGCTTTATTTATGCATTAAATGAACTTAAAAATAATCATTAATAATTTACTAAGTTTCATTCCTATTATTTATTAAATGTTTTTCTTTTACATTAATTTATTTTTCATATCTGTAAATGGATACCAATTAGATACAGCATCTTATATGGCAATGAACCTAATCTGCTAAGCCAGCCATTAGCGATCAAGGCTTATTTGGTTGTAAGTTTTCTTCCTTCATAAGGGTTGAGAAGCAGGGAAAACCCTCCTACATTAGGCACGGCATTAGAAGGGATTTGGGAAACACGAACAAAAGGTTACTAGAAAAATATCCCAGTTATGTCGTTGATGTTTTTGTTATGAAAATGGTTTTGCTTTCCGCTAAATGCTGCTATTGATCCGTATCGTGTTGGGACAAACGAGAGATTCAAAGCGCTCCTTTTAAACACAGTCCTTAACTCCTTCTAAGGACTAGATTGTGTGCACGCCCCTCTTAAGATATACGGACTAGAGCTTTTTAACAGAAAGACTCCTCCCCCACATTAAATAAATAACTGACCACTGTTTATTCTTGCAAGTTCTATAAGAACCTGCGAATTTTTATTTTTTTTATACGTTTGGTGTATTTCTTTGAAAAAGCGAAATATATTTGTCCCTTATCAGTACAATGCAGTTATAAGGCATCATGCAGTAATGCAGTAATTTTTTAACCTTCGTTACTTGAAATTCAAAGGTATAGAAATCCACATGTATAGAATAATGTAAAGGTAGCTCGTAACCTGCCAATAGCTAAATTGACTGTTGTAAATGAAACTGTAGAGGAAAACGAAGTAGTAACCCTTCCTGTAGAACGTTTAGGTCAATGTAGGACTTAAGGGTAAAATGTAGGAAAAAATTTTGTTGCGACGGTACTAACGGCGCGCAAAACTAGTTGAACATTTCTTTCGAGTGCGTCGTTGTTAGCGCGTCTCTCTACGTACGCTTAAAATGTGGTGTAAGTTGAGTCTCGACGGGCGGAGAACCGAATCAAAAAGCTTTCAGGTGATGAAAGGATTCAAAGAAGGAGGATTGTGGAGCGTTTAATTAATGAAATATCTCAGGTCGGTCTCTAGGGAGACTTGTGGGAGGTATAGGACCACAGGAGTAGCTCTTATCCCATCAACAGATGCAAAATTTCAGTGCCGAAATAGAGGATTATTAAGGCGAAGACGAAGATTGACTTTAATTAACTACGCGTTATCTTATTTCAAGAGGGTAAAATGCTCAGATTGGTTTGGCAAATAAGAAGTTGCGGAGGATCGTGTTTTGAAATTTCTTCTGTTTATTGTGACAACGAAGCAGTTTATATACACACACAATTTTCTCTCTTCAACCATTCTTTACAAGTATATTTTCATTGACTCACATATGGAGTAAAATTAAAAGAAAAATAAACCCACATTACCCCTTTATGACTCTCTCCGTAAACACACACACACACACACACACACGCGCACACACACACACACACACACATATATATATATACCTTTCAACCTTTCAAATGTTCCGTGCGATGATTCCTCATTTCACGAAGGTCAAGTTTGTCGCCCCTCCTCTCATATATATATATATATATATATATATATATATATATATATATATCAGCGTGATAAGAGGGCTATGGAAGATTCGTTTTAAAAAGGTGAAATAAATAAAGAAATAATTATAAAACAAAGTATTAGATAAAAATGGGAATTATTTTGACTTATGTGACTGATATTAACCACACATTTATAAAGCGTCCATCTTACGAACACAAAACACGAAGGGAACCCGGCGTTGTTTTCTACCTGAGAAGTCTCTTTGTGTCCGATGTGTTTCAGATAGGTTGACGGTTTGTCACAACAGGACGAGAAAGTATCTTTTAAGCAAGAGATCTATTTACCTACAAAGAGATTGACTTGAAAACAAAACAAGAAGGCTTTTAACGTGATTTGTACGTGTTATGGAAAGATTATAACGCTTCGTTTCTCCATTTTAATTACCAGTAATGAACATCAGAGATTCTGAACAGGACAACAAAAGCTCTGAAATTTTGAAATTTTAACTGATATTGTCAATAATGTTCATATTCGAGTGTGTTCAGTATTTACCTTCATTCATTTTAGTAAGTAATCGTTCATCGTCTTTTATCCATTAATTAAAATGGAAAGAACTTCCTACATTATAATGGGCGTTTTTCGAGAATCGTTTTAACAGTCACCGCAGTGGAACCCTTATCCTGTATCCTACTTAAATTCCTGCTCGCTGAAGTTTGGATGTAATCCGCAATCATCTTCTCTGTTCAACCGTTCATCTTTTGTGATAAACGCGAGTTCTTTTTCTTATAATCTGCTCGTCACAGACAACAGTGTTGTATGCGAGGAAGGGAAATTAAGTTCTTTGTCCTTTTAAAACAGTAATGAATGTGTATATATATATGAGAGAGAGAGAGAGAGAGAGAGAGAGAGAGAGAGAGAGAGAGAGAGAGAGAGAGAGAGAGAGAGAGAGAGAGAGAGAGAGAGAGAGACAAGGAGTTTCAAGGAAATGAAGTACCTCAAAAGGCCTTGCGGCCCATACCGAGGAGGTACCAATGGCAACAGTGCCAGGGAAAATTTTCCACACCCTCAAATAGTGTGCAAGATTTGGTCTAACCTTTTCTTGAACTGATCCACAGAGGAACTGTTCACAACTTCTGAAGGTAAACTGTTCCACGTGTCGCAGATCTTATACGTAAAGTAATTCCCACACACACTAGTCCTAAACCGTTTCAAAGAGAGAGAGAGAGAGAGAGAGAGAGAGAGAGAGAGAGAGAGAGAGAGAGAGAGAGAGAGAGAGAGAGAGAGAGAGAGAGAGAGAGAGAGAGAGAGAGAGAGAGAGAGAGAGATTCCCGAAAATTAACATTTAATTTTTCAGGAGTGATATGTGTTTCGTAAGAAATTCATCTTCTTTTTTTTCTTTCTTTCATCGTCTGAAGTTGGGGTTATTTTACGTGAACTTGAATCGAGTTGGAGGTGTTTCGCGAAACAAGATTTCCAATGACTCTAATCTCGATTCCTTTCTCTTCCTTGGCCGTAACTACACGTTCTTTTAGAGTTTATGCCTTATGGCAATGGCACCTCCTTCGGTTGGGTTATGCCCCGACTGAAGGAGTTGTGTCAAAGCGGGTGCCTTCGCTACCCGCTTTAAGCGTACCAACTGCCCGAAAGACGTCATCAGATTAAAGGAAGACGTAAACAAATTATTAATGATAGGAAATCGTTCGCCATTTTATGACTTGTGGACCTTAAAAGTCTTTTAAGACGATAGATTCAAATAGACTTTTCGTCTTTACGTACAAAAATATGTAGTATCATTTTAAGAGTACTTTCCACTCCTCTTCATTCCCATTTCCATCCGCGATACGCGAATGGGAATGCTCGATGTTTGAATTCCAAATTTGGGATAAAGAGTTTCTCGATTTGGGGGAGGGTGAAAAGAGGGCTGTGACGCAATAACAATCCCGTGGGGCATGTTCTATTAAAATCTTACTTCAAGTGAAAAATCGTGCAGTGGGAAGCGGAATGATTCGGTCTGAGAATTGCTTCGTTTGAGATTCTCATTCTTGAATGAAGAATGAAATGGAATGGCGGAATTTGGGAAGAGACTCATTTTAGTGCTTTCGACGATGAAGCTAAACTGAATGATTTATTTTAATACACAAACTTTGAACTCTCAAACTTTTGAACTCGTCTTGAGGACTTTTCGAATACTGAAGTTCTCCTTCATTACTGAAAAATAGACTTTTTTTACGGACGAAATTAACATCTAAATCTTATATAAATTTAGAGGTTTTACGATCTTAGGTTGTAAGGTAATTTAATTAATATAATATAATGCTTATTTGGAAGAGCCTGATGCGCTCAAACCCAATTGGGATAAAGGTCAATGAAGCTGCGGCTTAGCACCCCGCTGCTTTCTCTTGATCGAGTAGCTATACAACTATGCCTCCTATTTAGGGGGGAACGGGATTCTTTTTTTTTTTTTTTAATCGTTTGAACTTATTCCTTACTGATATGTTTTTATTTATTTTCTGTTCCTTCGAACGATGAATTTGAGCTCGTATTTTCTCTTAAGTGAATTTTCTAAAATGTTCCTCAAAAAAATTGAGATAAATTCATTGAAGGTAAACGCTAATTTAATATTAAAATTAATAATAAACTTCAAACCCGAAGTGCGCTTCAATAATTCCAACGGATTCGTAGTAACAACATCAAACAAATATTATAATTACAGTTCACCGTTTCCCGTAGTCAGTCAACAAAAAAAAAAAAATCGCACGGAGGCGCAAGAGATCTCGGACCAAAATCCAAATGAAAACATTTATCATACAAAAATGGAAAAGTTTCGACCAATTTTTATTACGTTCGTTTTTATTGGAAAGACCCATTGTTTGTTATTTATGGCAAAGAGTTCACTTTTTATTCCTTTTTCTTTTTACTTTTCTTACGAATTTTTTTCTTTATTGTCGATTTTATTTCGACTCGTATCTTCACTCCTTATTTTTCTTGTTTTTTTATTCATCCGTATTGGCGACCTTAAACGCTTTCTTACCAACGAAGAGATAAGTACACTGATACAGATCAAGAAGGCTTAACGAACTTCTCTCCAGATATAAACATCATTGTACAACATATATGATGATAATGTGCGAGTTAATAAGAAAAAATGCGAGGATACTCTCTCTCTCTCTCTCTCTCTTCTCTCTCTCTCTCTCTCCCTTCTTTTTCTTCCACGCCATTTGCTTCGTTCGTCGATTGCCCGACTGCACACAGGAGGAAGATTCTCTCACAATTTTTGTGGAAGACTTTTCCAACTGCCTTAATTTGAGGAAACCTTCCTACAATTTGCGTACCCTCACTGTGGGCGGCTGTTTATTTGAATTCTTTGCGCAAAGTCATTCCACCACCATTCTCCCCTCATTTCACCTTCAGCGTCTGTCTTCTACTGAGGTTGCGAAGGGATGAGACGCTCAAATTATTAGCTGTTTAATTTCCTAAGTACCAGCTTCTGTAATGATTTTTTATATATATATATATATATATATATATATATATATATATATATATATACACATATTATACACATACATACATATATACACACACACACACACACACTATATATAATATAATATATATATATATATATATATTACTCACGCGGTTATCCGTGAATCGAGCTAACCGTGATTTACTAATTGACTTCTACACTTATCCGTGACCATGTCTCCGAGTTAACCCTGGTTTAGCGCGGTTTTACATCAGCAGTTTGCCTCCCGCCAGTCTACCACAACGCGCCTCAGTCAGTGTCTTTCCGCGCTTGTAAAGTATACATGTGCATTTGCTGCTTCGCATATTTTGTGGTTTTTCCTTCTAAAGGATATATTATTCTATCCCAGGTTTCAGAATGGACCTGTTCAGGGTTTTGGCGCTGTAAGTAAGAAGCAACGTAAGTGTATTAGTCTTAAAGACAAAAGGGAAGCGATTGAGAAGCTTTATCGTGGTGAGAGTGTGAAGTCCGTGGCTGAACGTTACGACGTAGATAACACCGCAGTTCGTGACTGGAAGAAAGCTGCTGACACTATTCGCAGGCAACCTGCTACTGCTATGTGCCTCTGTTTCTCCCAAGATAAGCGAGCCTGGCAGTGACAGATTAGAAGCCTCTGTGTTGGATTACTGTAACTAAGCACGCCGTCAAGGTGTAACACTGACGAAACTTGTTTGTGAGAGATCCATGGTAATTTTTGAAGAGATTGTGCGGCTGGATCCCTCTGAAGCTGAACGCCTATTTATGAAGGACTTTCGTACATCTCCATGGTGATTTACCAGGTTCTGTAATAGCCACGGAATTCAATTTAGAACATTGTAGATACCGATGGTGCTTAGAAGTTTAAAGTTTAATATTAACAGGAATGTTAGCAGAGGGAGGGATTACCATCTTCAGGAATGGGCGATCTTCGTGTCTTGTGGTGAGTACAAACTACTTAATTGTAATATTATTACACTGCAATAGAATAATATTGTGTGTGGTGACGCGCAAGGTGGGAGGTCAGTCACTGGTGGCGGGGAACAGTGGCTGCACCACCCACTCACCGGATTTTCCGTGATCATGGACCGCCCCTCAATCACAGATAACTGAGCGAGTAATATATACTGTATATATTGTGGGGGGGGGGGGGTTGTGAGAGAGGAAAACTAGAGATACGTTTCGAAACCTTCAGATATGATTGTCAGTAACTAAGAATGAATTTAATATCCGAAATTACACTTAATTTAACATTTCAGAAAGTGAATATAATAAAAACAATAAAAATTTGGAGTAACTAAAATTTATGGACGAATTTGGCTACGTCATGGACACATCGCAGCGCAATTAGATCAGCGAGGTTAAGCGATGTTAACTTTGTTCAGTAGTTGGATGGGGGACCATCCTCCGCATCTTCAGATGATGTAGCAAGGTTCGAATCCTATTTAAAGCTATACGTCCCCCTTTGTCGTTACGAAGGAAGTTAACCCTAAACATTAGTTTTATTATAATGGAAGCTTCATCAGAGTTTATATATTTGGTTTAGGCATTTATACGTAAAGTGATTTAGTTTTCAATCACTTGTGTTGCTTCAACGAACTTGAAAATATGTTGGGTGGTTATTTTTCGTCCAGTTGAAACAACTGAGATTGGCCGAGACAAATTGTCCAGAGAAATACTGTACATTGGCTGGACCGATATATATATATACTGTATTACCCTCTTCGGTTCTCAGACTGACTTTGAAAATCTGACTGGAAAACTGGGTAGTTGCGTGTGTGGCTGCGGTACACTATGGAAGATATGAGATGGTTTAAGACAGTATCTTTCAACTTATAAAAACTACTGATGGCTCACTCTGATCTCAGACAAATTTTGAGAGAAGTTTCGGGGACACCAGATTTCGGTGATCTACCCATTTCATCCATCGGACCAGGATGAGTCTAACGTCCGAGTTAGGGTTGTCGTGTTAGGTTGGTTAGTTATTTCCCACGTGATAAACTTTCAGCCAATCAGTATCCTTGTAACAAATTTCGACTTTGTCAAAAAATTGGTGACCCCGAAACGTCATATTTACCGTTGCTGAATAAAATTGGCCAAGTTATTTCTTATTAAAAATCTCACGTTTTTGTTTCCAATTTTTAATTACTTTTTATCATATCGAGTTTCTGAAATGTGAAATTAAACATTTCTTGTGATATAAACTTTTAGTCAATAATGAGAAAAGTAGGAAACATTGCGAAACGTTTGTTTGCGAAAATAAAGAATGATCCTCGTCTCTCGCATTTTCCTTTTCATAATACAAATTCGATTTTCATCACATAAATCGATTGCTTATATTTATATATATATATATATATATAAAGGAAACTTTCTGTATAGTTCTGTCCTTTACCCATTTTCGATATCTTGACGAAAGGAGGCATTTTTCACGCGGGGTCTGCTTGTTAACACGAAAAAATGGTTTTTCGCCACCTGACCCTTGACCCAATGGGGAAATGGCGGAATTTACACGAAGGAAGAAATAAAATTAGGATAAATATAAGAAGGAAATAACGGGGAACATTTGGGAAAAATATCAGAACGGAGAGAGAAATTATTTTTAGCATCTTTGAGAAGTAAACAAATCAGAAATATGAAAAAAACAGCCCACTTTCGAATCAAAACATTACACCCAGTTTCATTTTATGCTCTATATATAATATATATTACCATAACCGGATTTGGTGCATCTAGGACGCTTCATTAGTTTTAATATAATTATAGTTTTAATCTAGAAATGAGTTAATTACTCTCTTATTATTGTGCTACTCTATTATTATGACTATTATATTTAATTATATAATATACTAAATATATATATATATATATATATATATATATATAATATATATATATGGGAGTAACAATTTCAATCTAAAAGAACATCGTTGTACATCTGGCAACGCGTATATCCCCCTCGCCGATCCGTCAATGTCAGAGTCTCCCCTCTCGTTCTGGCCACTCTTCGTTTTCTGTCGATTTTTTACAATTTTCATTTTTAATACACTTTTTACTTTTTTATTTTCAAGTCATTCACAAAAACATTTTTTTTTTCATTTGTTCAGTGAGAGAAGTCCTTTTTTTACGTGATAAGATTATCATGTAAAGCGAATTAAAATTAACTGGATTCCGCATTACGCTAATTTCAATCTTGGATGATGATGACAATGTCTGGTTTGGTATTTGAGGAATACCAAGAAAATAAAACTCAATTGAGAAATTATAAGAAAAAATTCTTCAGAATTTATTGTTGTTGTTTTTTTTTTGTTTCCTTAAAATGATGTAAATAGTAATTTTAGAGCCAAAACGAGTTAGACTTTGTTTATAGTTCAGAGAAGATTTGTGCCGAAATGCAAATTAGATTTTATTAAAATACTTCTCGTCTCCGGATGCAAAGGTAAAAATTTAATTATAAGAATGTCTGCAAATTAGTTTAGGATTCTTTCATGTTTTACATTAGAATTATAATTAAAATATAAACTGGCTTTTTAATTAAATTTTTTAATATTTCGTCGAAAGAATATTTTTAATGCGAGATGGATCGAAAGTTTTGTAAATTAATTTAAAATAAAGCTTTCTTCTTCCTTTCACTAAAATTCTGATTGGAACCTTTAAATTTTTAAAAATATTCGTGACAATAAATTCCCTTTTTGTTCTCCAGATTCAAAATTTCTATTAAAAAATGGATGAACTGAATAGAATTCAAATATTATTTCATGAAATGTCTCCGAATTGAGAGAAAAGGGAGGCAAAAATTGTAACGATTTGGCGACATTTTTACGTAGGGTTTTTTGGCAACTGAATCGTAAGAAATTTGAAGAAGTGTCGCACACGAAACAGTGATCCGTGTCAAGTCTTTTTCGCTTATCAATAAGTGAGATTTGATACGAGAAAAATAGAAAGTAAAAAAAATAAATGACTGGCTAGGGGCGCAATACCAGAAGTCGAACCAGCTCTAATGAAATTCATTAAGGTGAGGGGAGAGCGCCAGAAAGGGACCCTGTACTGATTCAGCAATTTCACAATACTTTGTTTCTCTCTCTCTCTCTTTCACACACACACACACACAGACACACACACAAACGTACACACACACACACACACACATCCTTTAGTAGGTGTTTCTCACTCCGATCTCTGAGGTCAGTAATATATATATTCTTACGCATGCGTATATTCTTTTGTGACCTTGCTTTCTTGAAATAGCTTTGGTTTACTTGAATTCTTTGAGCAAACAAAGTTATTGTGGTATAGATACACCCATTACTCCGCTATTTCTCATTCGCTCGCTTTTACCATCTAATTTTTGTTTGATTGTGAGAAGTGGAAGTACGAGTATTATATATTACTTTGCACGATTAGAGTTGTAGGCCACATCATCGTTTTTGTTAATTTACGCATATTTCAATATTTTGTTTCAAATTTTCTTCATTCCTTATAAATTAGTCTGCGTATATATATATATATATTATATATATATATATATATATACTGTATATATAAAGCATTGGTATAAATGGGCAGCACACGCAAAGGTGCGAGTAAACCCCAACGAATATATGGTGCACATCGCGACTGAATATTAAAACAAAAGAAGTGACGCAAAGCTATTTAAAAGTGATTTCAAAATATTTGGTAAACGCGGAGGAGAAGAGCAACTGAAGAGAGAACAGAGAATTCTAAACCGGAGCTTTAATGAAAGCTTCCCTCGCCAGCCAAAAGGGTTAACGAGATAAGTGATTTACCGATCCCGTAACAAACATCCAATTTGAATACAAATGATGCTTTTCTCTTACCAACTTCAACAGCGAGCAAGGAAGGATACAAAAAAGAACTTGGCAAGATAAACGGCTCCAACAATTGCCTTAAGCTTATGTAAAATGAACTTTCTTCCTTTTGCCAACGGAAATAAAAGATGCTTTTTGTTTTTAACATAAAAAAAAAGAGTATTTTTAATGTTTTATGGAACTGAACTATGAATTTATATTATATATGAAGGTACGATCTACATATATATATATATATATATATATATATAATTGTATCTCATATATATATAATTTATTGATAGGATTTAGAATATAATTATATGTTTCCTAAATGATGTGAGACACGAAGAAGTGGAGTCTGCATAAAGGTGTTCTGCATACTAATGCGAGTCCTCGTCGTATAAGGCTCAATAAATCGTACTCAATGTTCGCTTTTTATGACATGATAAACAGATAAAAATGAAGTTCCGGAAGAAAGGAGGAATGCGCTTAATTTGGCCCATGACATAATGCGGAAGGGTTTTCATTATTCGGGCCATCGCTTCGTAACCTCAAAGGCAACCGTTTGCATTTCCAAATCGGCTTATAATCGGCAAAACGATTCCAAAGCGAAAAACTTTTAATTGAAGAACTTACTCCGAAGGTAAGAGATAAAAGTGAGGGTAGTAAGGAAGGGGAAAGAGTGAGAGAAAGGATTTTCACTGAGGAAATATAATTAGTTTCAAAGGAAATTAAAAATCTTTTCTTTTTGCCTCGTACAATATTTTTTAAAAACTTCTACGATATACATTAATTAATAGTTCCTATACAGTTCGTAAATTTTTTTTAAAAACATGATTTTCCATTTATTCTATTCTATTCTATTCTATTCTATTCTTTAATGGCTATTTTGTTTTATTCGTAAATATATAAAGTAGTAATAATAATAATAATAAGGTAAAATATTTAAGGCGTACCCCACCCGCATATTTAATCGTGGAAGACAGTGATATAATGGTATTTTCTTTACATTACATTAGGCTTTCCTTTCCTATGCATCACGTTTGTAAACATTATTAAATCTTAGTCGTTTACAATGTTTGCTCAACTTTATCTGAAGCGGCCAACTGCGTGCATGCCGTACAGATAGGAGCGTCGCGCCGACGTCTTTGCGCGAGTAACTCTTTCTGCTCTCGGCTCAGCATCACCCTCACCACCACACCACTACTACTATCAATGCATATATAGAACGCGATTCGAATTTAGCACCAGCCATCGAGGGAGAGAAAAATGGTTAATAAAATAAATACCAACAAAATACGGCAAACAAATAAAAATATAGAAATTAACTTACTTTTGCAGTATTCGCGCTTTGAACGTTTACTTTTATTTGAATTTAAAATATGTTGCATTTAAATAAGATTAATCGCTTTTTTATTTTACATTTTTGATGGAAGGCCCGAAATTCGGAGGCAGAGCGGGGTGCTGCTGCTGCTGCTGCTGCTGCTGCTGGGCCGGGCGGACGCTTCCAATATATTCATGGTTCTCGGAATGAAAATGGTAGAGACCTGAATCGATTAATCTTGTCGTATCATTAAACCTGTGACAGTCAGAGAGGGGAGGTGCCATGGCTAAATTTTACTATTATGAAAACTTGCTCCCTTAAAAAAGAGCGACGACAAACATTTCCCCTTTTTCCATTAAGTTATTTTTCTCGCAGCTTCGAAGTTGCGTTTAGTTTTCGTCTTTCTCAATGTATTACTCCGATTGGTATACAATGTTACGATGAATCGCGTTACAACCTATTTATCGTCACTATAAATGATGGATTGAAGCTTTTAATTTCTTAAAATATGAGACGAGATTCACGGCTTTATTTCACAATAGTTTCAACCATCTTTTAGCGGCCGAACTTCATCATATTGGGAGAAACTTCTTCAAAACTTTGAAGGCTGAACTTTCCAACTATACTCTACATCATGATGAAAAAAGGTTAAATTCCCTCCGAGACTCGAAAGTTGTTCACTGCTGTATTTCTCGGCTCGGTTCATTATGGTAAAAGACTTTCTTTTTTAATGACTTTCCCGCAAACACTTTTTAAAAATTGATGAAAATACTTTGTTAAAAAGCGTCGTTCTTTTATTAACCAACACTATTTTTAACCGATCTCTCGTCAACACTCTTTTTTATCTATTTACCGTTTATATACCAATAGAAATTATACATTAATTATTTAATAATAATAATAATAATAATAATAATAATGATAATAATAATTTACAAATATTTTTCGTAAATATAATGAAAAAATTATTCACTATTTTTATTTGTATATTTCAGTTGATTTTATTTATAAGCTATCATTATACCTTCAATAGAATTATTCCTTCAGTACCCTAGAAAACGAAGTTCAAATTTGGCATGGAACGTTAACCAAAACCTAACCTGGTTCAAAGCTAAACAACATTTCTGACAGACATGAGTTTAAGTCCATTATTGTACGAGTATGATACCATGTTTGGTTGTACTGAGACAAATTAAAATGAAGAACGGTATTATAAACATTTAACTGTTTATCATCTGTATAATGCATATGTATAGTGTACCAACTCAGAAATTGCTTTTAAAATTTGGATCTACAACTCCGGACCAGAAAAATAGAATACCATCTCAAATGCGCTCATAACCTTCATAATACCTTTAAGTTTGACACCTTTATGAGGAATAGCGAGTATATGTGACGTCATTATAATAAAAAGAAACCTCTAGGTGCGTTTTGAAAAACAACTAAAATATAGCAGAAAAACCTTATTAAATAATGAAAAGTTAATGCATAGTGACATGACAAAATATTAAAATATCTTGTCAGCTGTTACAAAACAGTCCAAAGAAATCGTAGAATACTTCATGCTGGAGTCTGCAGAACAGCTGTATGGAGACGAACCATTTATTTTTCAACATGACCTGTCTCCAGCTCATGCGGTTCGGGCAACATCTGCGTTGTTTGGTGCCCATGAAATTGAAGTACTACCATGGACAGCTAATTCTCCCGATCTTAATTCGATAGAAAAACTTTGGAATATCGCTAAGCAATAAGTCCAAAACCGTAGACTAAGAACACTTAGTGAACTGAAGAGGTGTTTGATGACAACGTGGAAATTGATAACTACGGAAGAATGCAAGAGGCTTGTCGACTCGATGCCACGTCGATTGGAGGCCGTAATCAGGGTTAATGGTCGACCAACTAAATACTAAGGAGCAGAGTTAAAAAGCCTTCAGTAAAGGTTTAACATATTATCAGTACTCTATAAACATAATGAATTTATTCTATTTTTTTGTAGCACTTGACAAAATATTCTAATATTTTGGTATGTCGCTGTACGTTAACTTTTCAATATTTAATAAGATTTTTTTTAATAAGATTTTATTTTTTTTTCAAAACTGGCACAAAGAGATGACTTTTTATTATAATGACGTCACAGATACTCGATATTCCTCATAAAGGTTTATAACTTAAAGATATTATGAAAGTCATGAGCGCATTTGGGACAGTATTCTTTTTTGGTTTCCGGAGTGGTAAATCATTCTAAGAGTCTTCCAACTGCTCTTAATCTCATTACTCAACTCTCACTCCTCTCTTTCTCTTCTCTCACTCCAAATGTTCTCTCTTCTACTTCTACTGCCATTGCTAAGCTCCTTACAGCAGTTCGTGAGGGATTTACGCTTGCTGACCACCTCTGAAACTTGATAGGGATGCCCGAGGCAGAAATAGGACGGTTTTCCCTTAAAAAATATTAGTTTTTCTCTTATTTTTTTTATTTATTCCTTTCCATTTTAAAATATTTCGATTTTATCGTGTCTTTGTTCGTAAATATTATCAACGTATCTCTCATGCATTATTTTTGCAGTCTTTCAATTTGTTCAATCTCACACACACACACACACACACACACACACATATATATATATATATATATATATGCAAGACGTTTATTTATTATCAATAAATTGTGTTTATGACATAATAATAATAATAATAATAATAATAATAATCAATTAGTAGGGCCAAAAACTGACACAGCGCTCAGGCCAACGAATGCGCCCATTACTTTAACTCCTGTATTATTATTACCAGCATCATTGAGAGTCGAACCCCCGACCTCAGTGTCTTCACAGTGTTTATAGAAAAACGGTGTTACCATCTGAGTTTGGAACGCGGGCACAAAAACCTGTAGCGCACGCTTTGTACTCAAAATTTGCAGTAAAATATGTTTGCACTTTGTACTTCTTTGTACTTCTTATGACCACTCTCGAGTGTCATAAATTTAGCTCCAGTCGCGATGGACACAAAATATGGAGCGGAATTTGGGAAGAAAAACCGACCAAATACTTCAATAATATTCATATTATTTTCAACATTTTTTAATGAAAAAAATTCTGAAAGACGAATTAATTATAATTTTTTATAATTTTTACCATTTATAATTTGAATGAAAGGCGGTCCTTCTCGTTACGCAAGGACAATAATGGGTCCAAGTTCCAAAATGAATAAAAGATAACAAGAGAACAGAAATGATAATAAATATAAAAATGAAAATGGAATGGAGACTAGTAGTCCCAGACAGGTAATAAACAAAGACTTTAATTTGTTTCTGCATATAATAATAAATACTAGCTGGACTGGGAGATCAAAATGAAGCGTAGCCATATATGTTCCCGGTATTACTTCATGGCGTTTTATATATATATATATATATAAAACGTGATCCAAAACTCGAAACTTAATAGCAATATTGTTCAGTAGTTGGATGGATGACCGTTCTCTGCGTTTCAGATGATGTAGCGACCCGTGGTTCGGATCCCATGTAAAACTGTATGTCCACTCCGTCACATGACCTTTGCCGGTTACGAAGGAGGTTAAACCACCCTTGACGTTAATTATTATTAATAGTAAAGTAGAGAATAAATTTAATCGTATATCCTGTTATATTAAAAAGTTTTCGACAATTCATTTATTACATCCAACGTGAAAAGCTTCATATAAATTTTTGGGGGGGGGGGGGGGACCGTGAGAAAGATTATTAAGAAAAATTAATTTCCTCGTCTGGTTAAAGCAAATAGTTTTGTTCCTCGCATTTTCATTAATGCTAATAATAAACTACATACTGTACACTTATTTAGATTTAAGTATTTGTACGCGGGACGTAATGCTTTCATTTTACTCGTAAACTATATACTAACCGTTCGTGGTAACAGTCGGTGGGTTCTTTAGAATTTTAAATAACCCCAAAATTCATCGTTTCTTCCCATAATTAATCCTTATGACGTAAAACTAAATGCGGAAAAAGAAGATGATTCTTTGGACCTCGAGTGCATGTTGGTCATCTGATAATACGTATAAACCGGATGTAATTTAAGTTACATCTATTCGTTGTCAGTATAATTTGCTCGCACACCTTTCTCATTAATCTAAATCTAATTAAAAGAGGAATGCTCGTATTATTTTAATTTGAATCGTAATTACAAAATAAAAAGGAAACAGCTACTATATACAATGGCTTTAGGACGCTTTTTGTTCGAGGTATGATACACTTTTATATAATTGTCTACGTAAATGCTAAATGAGGAAATCGTAAAATTATTTTTCACTGTAACTCATTTATAAATGTAATTTTTAAGTGTTTTTTTCACAGATGACACAAAATCAGCGTACGTACTTTTAAAATTAATAAAAAGTTTGGATAATGGTATAAACGTACAAATATAATATACATATACTGAAAAATGTTGTATTAAATTTTCAAGTTTTGAAATTCCACAGTATAGGCATATATAACTTGAGCCTCCAAGCTTTATCTTAACTATGGGATATATGAAATGAAAGTGAAAAATATTATTGGCGGAAAAATTTCCATGCTACATACAGTAATATTAAAATCCATAAACAAAATAAGACCGAAGATACGAGTAATGACAATAACAACATCGATGCAAAGTGGCGCTATAAATATTTTCACACCGTGAAGCCCAAAGTTTAGATGACATATGGCAGCATTGATGAATGGCCTAGATAACTGGATTAACTGAGTTTTGAATTCTTTGCATTAGACTGTATTGAGCGCGTCTTGTTACTTCTCGGAGGCTCGAGAGATTGTGGTTAGCAAACATTTGCTAAGCTGAGCACCTTGGAGGTAACTTATTTAGCAGTCTAAAAGGTCTGTTATAAAGCAAATTAGGTTTCTCCAAAAATCTTTTTTTATAATTAACACAAAGTTGCTGTCCATTTTATTAGTGCAGAAAGAATCAAAGTGAGTCTTTAGCTTTGCTTGTACAGAATCTGAAGCTCCTTATGATCATATTTGTTTTAACACAGAAACTTCGATATTATTTTATGCCTGAGTCGTCACTCAAGGAGCTGATGATAATTTGACCCAGATACTTGTTGTACTTGTAATGCTTTTGTAATGGTTAATCTTTTATTTTGAAATAATATTAGCAGACTGATTTCAGCTTTTGAGATGGCTTTGTACAACCTTAGTTTTAGTACATTAAAATTACTATCATGGTTCTGCGAATATAATTCTTAAATTTTTACAAGATGATCGAAACATTTAACTGAAAAGCTTATTAATACCATATCATCGGCATAGACTACGCTTTTAATTCTCAGGTTATCTACGCAACATCCAACTTTTGTCTCATTAAGAGAAGTAATTAAACCATTAATATACACATTAAACAGCAGAGGAGAGAGCAAAGAGCCTTGTCTAACTTCGTATTAGGAGTCAAAACATTCGAACGATACCTTTGGTGGGTGTACCAAAACTTCAATAATTACATATTTCATACTTACAATGGAACGTTGTTCCTCTCTTCTAATTTTTTAAATGGCTTGAATATAGCCAAGAACTAACTGT
Source organism: Bathynomus jamesi (assembly GCA_023014485.1). Taxonomy (NCBI): domain Eukaryota; kingdom Metazoa; phylum Arthropoda; class Malacostraca; order Isopoda; family Cirolanidae; genus Bathynomus; species Bathynomus jamesi. Next base: position 983,705 of record JAJOZX010000282.1, on the reverse strand, counting down.
ATATATATATATATATATATATATATATACACACACACACGGCCTTACCACCTCTGATGGACTTGACATTCTTTCGACAATATATTGTGGGTTAGATTAAGTTAGGTTAGGTTACGCTAGGTTAGGTTAGGTTAGGTTTTTAGTGTCGATTGTTTGGTCTTCTACAGAAATATAGAGTGATATCTCTTTATTGATAAAAATAAATGTTACATTAATTATTATTATTACAATAATTTTAACGTAGAATATAAAAATGTTAACTGGATTTGAGATTTATTTTTATTTAATTTGGCCGTTAAGCCTTAGAGTTTATATATATATATATATATATATACAGGGCGTCCCAAAAAAATGTATACACACTTTAAATACTTATAAAGGCAGTGTTTATTAAAATACATTTCATTTTCAAAATGTAATAGAATCTACAGACATTTTTTAATTGTTTTGTCAACGCCTGTTTTCAAACTGACGTCCGTTCTGGTCCAGGCACTGCTGATAACGCGAAGCAATGGAATCGCAAACATCACGAAACATTTCGTTTGGTATTTGTGTGCATTCTCGTTCAATAGCTGCTCTCAATTCAGCGACTGTTGCAGGTTTTATAGCGTAGACTTTGTCTTTTAAGTATCCCCATAAAAAAAAGTCTAGTGGTGTGAGGTCTGGTGAACGCGGAGGGTATTCTACGAAACCCCTTCGTCCAATCCACATCCACATCGTGCCAAGTACCACTCGCAATACTCCACTCTTCGGTCCGGATCATCATCATCTTCATTAATAGCATGGACTAATCTTGGAATGTAACTTTTCCATTGACAGCGTTCAAAATGCGTTGGACAGACGATCTGAAATTCCTACCTCACGACTCGCTTGCCGCACAGATTTTCTTGGACTTTGGTGATACGTTTCCAGTACTCTTTCTTGCTTTGTGGGGCTTGTCGATGTCCGTGGTCTTCCGGAACGCTTCTTGTGGACATTCTGAACAGTTCCATCGGCTTCAAACTTATCTCTAATTCGAGTGATGGTAAGTCGCGTTGGTGGATCTGTTTGAAACTCCTCCTAAACTGTCTTTGCACTTCAACTGCGTTTTCACACTTCCACTAGCATTTTAGAATGAATTTCCTTTGTTCAAAGCTTAGTCTGACTGCCATTATTAATTCTAATGGGTTTAACTTGGAAAGAAAGAAACATCAATTGAGCTATCAGCTGTTAAAGTGTGTATACACATTTTTTGGGACGCCCTGTATATATATATATATATATATATATATATATATATATATATATATATATATAAAATACTTAGTTCGAGTGTTGAAATGTTAAATTTAAAATAGGGAGGAAGTTAAAAATGTAATCTGATGATGAAGAGACGGTATTTGGAGAATAGATCCTCTAATACAGTTAATGTTCAATGTTCAAAGTTAATTAGTGTTTTTATGTATCTCTTAATAATGGCTTTGTTAACTCGTACCTTTCGTTATTTCCATATTTGCATGAGTTTTTCGCGTTTGTTTGTTCTTGGTAATGGCAAACGCTCATCGTGGTCTGGGGCGAGGTTGGATGCGTTTCTTAGAGGAACGCCTGGAGCCTTCGTCGTCGTATTCACGGGGAATCCTTTTGTTCCTCGCAAATAAATCTTAAAAATCCGCTTGGTGATGATTACACGCCTTCAGTTCTCTTTTGTTCCTTTTGAAAAACAACTTATAATAATATGTAATTAAACTGCTAAAAGAGATCCCCTCCAAACTCGGCGGATATTTATATATATTTTTTTTATAGGCGCTGAATTGAAACGCATGCGGGAATGTAATCGGCAAAACATTACGAATCTCGATGGAAATAAGGTGTACCCAAAACTTTTTTTTAAAACTACATTGAATTTCTTTAAAAAATATTGCTTCTTCTCTTCAAATTGAAAATATTTTGTTTCGTCCGTTTTTAGCAACAACCGTACAAATTTATATTCATGAACGGAAGGAAGACACTTTAACCAACACAAGATATTCTAATTAAATTTATATAAATTTGTAAACAATATGATAGAAGGGGCTTCCACTGTAATTATAAAACTGTATTAAACCGTTTGCCGTAATGAACGGTGAACTTTTGAAAATCGGTTAAAAACGAACCATTTTCCGTTTTTATTTCCAAATTTTGAGTGAAATTATTCTCCTTTTTGTCTCATTTAAATGTGCCAAAGGCATTGGTGTCCAGGAGGGCAGGGAATTTATTCTTTTATCTCGTCCCGATTAGGAGGACAGGAAGACGGGGAGTTTATTCTTTTATCTCGTCCTTATCAGAAGGGTAGGGAGTGTATTCTTTTTCTCATCCTGATCAGGGGGGCAGGAAGACAGGGAGTTTATTTTTTTTTATCTCGTCCTGATCAGAAGAATAGGGAATTTAGTCTTTTTTTTCATCCTGATCAAGAGGGCAGGAAGATAGGGAGGCTCGGGAGTTTATTCTTTTTTCTCGTCCTGTTTAGAGCCAGCTCTTCTGTCATTTATTTTCTAGGTCGGGTTGAGTCATAGGAACGCGTTTCTACCGCGTAGAATAATGCTCGGTTCATTTACTTGATTGGAACTTCACTCGTCTAGAATTAAAAAGTCTCACGTTCGAGGTCAACAAAGTTTCTGATTTGTAAAAGATCTCTTCAAACGACATGCTTTTATACAGATTTTGTGTCGCGTTTCTAATAACAATTGTATAATTTATTTAAATGCATCGTTCATCACTTAACTTGTGTAATTCCATCATCTTTCTATGAAGTTACGACAAAGCACCACACACACACACACACACACAATATATATATATATATATAATATATATATGAGAGAGAGAGAGAGAGAGAGAGAGAGAGAGAGAGAGAGAGAGAGAGAGAGAGAGAGAGAGAGAGAGAGAGAGAGAGAGAGAGAGAGAACTTTTAATTTAAAATATAGAAGATACGAACATGTGTTTTTGAACTGCTGCCGAATGATTTTGGACATTAAATGCGAAATAATTACATCTGCTTCTCTATTCTTTAATTTGAGCATTCATAATTCCGTATTAAAATACGTTAGTAGGGAAAACCTCCATCTTTAAATATAAATTAATCTATGTATACGAAGGAAAAAACTCCATTTCACTCTAGAGCGGATATCCCCCAAGTATTTAATTCCAAATCCACTTATGTGAAATGTCAAGTCAACTGATACGGGCAAAAAATAGTGTGAATGCGATTAGAGATTAGTCTATTCATGGACCATTTCCAGGTAGGACGAAAGGCGTTCGTTCTTTGGCGAAGCTGTTCCATGTGACACATTTATTGGATGCTTTTACGATAGGAATGAGAAAGCATCTTGTGTCATATTAGCACATGAAAGGCACATATGATGGGCGTTATGTTGCAATCAGCACGTGTTTCACCTCCTCAAAATGGAAAAGTAGCCGCAGGAAATGGGATTATTTTTTTACTTCAAAATACTCTGTCACACACACACAACACACACACACACACACACACACACACACATATATATATATATATATACACATATATATATACACGTATGTATCAAATTAGTGAAAGGAACGAGGTACATTTGCATCATTTTGGAAACCGTGAGTAACCTAAGCCGGCTTTCGCCTTCTGGCATATGCTGCTTGGAAAATAGGTTTTTCTCTATTTTGGGAAAGTAATACTTCTTTTTCCTTTTCCTTTTCTCAGTTTTTCTCTAATTGATGAGTTTTGAGATTTATCGGTAAAACGAACTGAGTCCCGAAGCCATTTCAGATAAAGAAAAGGTGGCGGTGCCCTTATTGGAAAAATCTGAAATGGAAACACTCTGACATCGAATCCAATATCCTTCCTTCGTGGAAGTGAATCTATATGAAGAGGTTAAAAATTGGTTTGCTTAAATTCTGATATCAGTCACACTCTTCTCGAAACGAGGTCAACTACGCCTCTACACGCAAAGAGACACCAAACTACGAATCAGTCGTACAACAGATATATACGGAGACTACATTCTCTGCTTAACCCGAATTTACGAGAGTTTCAACCTTTTCGTAAGAGTGAACAAAGTTGCAGAATTTCGAAATTTAGAATTAAAATTATTTTGTCTTTATGACATTTTGTTGTTGACAAAACATAAATGTTCCTTTTAATTACGTAACAAAGCGTTTCCTATGCGAATCCGAGATATAAGATAAGGTTTTTCGCAGGAATTAAAAGTGAACTCGCATTTATATATTTTCGTATATCAAAATGTACTGTAATAAATTTGGCATTTCCTTTTTAGTACGTTTACAAAAACGTACGTGCGAACATTTATTTACGTAAAGAAAATTGTGTACGTTAAAACAAACTAAAATCGTTTATTTTTCTACTTTTGCTTACTGCTATATAATAATTACGCGTAGTATATATAAACGAAATTACATCTAAAATGCTGGCATCCCCTTATTGTATGGACAACATACATTGACTACACATTTGAAAATGAAAATCATTTCACTGCGATATAGTTTTTCCTACAACAGTTCAACAAATTGTTTAGTATTAACTCGTGCAAAATGTTCAACATTCAGTATGTGAACAGTAAGTAATCTCAGTTTCCAAGTACAGACAGAGATAATATAGGATAACACTGACTTTATGCAGACACAGAAAAATTTTACAAGCTATTTCTGCTCATACATACTTCTTTCAACGAGTCTTACACACATACACACACGCACGCACACACACACACACAAATTCTTTTTACATTTCTCACATACAAGTTCCACTTCACACACACACACACACACACACACATGAATGGACGCGCACAGTGAATTGTACATGTATGCTTGCGATTCTGTTCGGCTGGTGTGGAGACGTCTCGGAGCCTCGTTCTTCCTGAGCGCAATTTACTGGTCTCGCTCAGCTGAAACGTCACATTCATCAGGACGCTTATCGGGCGACGCACGCTCCCTCCCTTTCCTTCTCCTTCTTCCACTCCTTCTTTCATTTTATTCCTTTTCCTTCGATTCCTCTTTCTCTTCGTCATTGAAGTCTTCCTCTTTCGTTCTATCGGTGCGAGGTTTGCTTCTTAGAAATTCTTTTTGCAACATTCTCTCCCTTAATTCTCTCCTCGACGCACTTTTGTTTTATTCTCCCATTTCATTCTCTCTCTCTCTCTCTCTCTCTCTCCTCTCTTTTATTCACTGACTGCTTTAATGTATTTCGTTTCCTTCCAATCTTCTTCGCTTTCACGCAGTTTTTTGTTGTTTACAATTCCTTCACTGATCTTTTCTCCTTTTCATTTTATCCTTTTTTGCCATTATCCCCTTTCTGTCTTCTTTCGTATCAGCCATTGAGCATCTTTTCTTTCATGTTGGAAATGTACATCTTAAAATATTTTAGATTTTCACTTTCTTAATTATACACATGAACATTAATGATAATATATGGGCAATATTTTTTCTCTACCTCCCATTATATGATATATATATATATATATATATATATTATATATATATATATATATATATATATATATATATATATCACTGTGTGTATATATATACACACATGTTTGTGTGTTTGCGTGTGTAGAAATTTGATTATTAAGGAACCACTTCAGAATATGTTTATGTGAATTCAGAATATTTAATCCCGCAACATTGGAATGTGTTGCAAAGGGAATTTCTCCTAAACAAATTAACAACCTTAAAAAGTGCGATACGTTTATTCCCATCAACAAACACGAGTCGATGTTTTGCGCTGAGAGCAAAGTTATTTGTTCAATGATCGTAACGCAATTCTGAAGATAGTTTTATATATACGTAGTTAGTTACGTACGGTGAAATGGTTCAAAGCTTCCATTGTCCTCCCAATTCAGCCACTATTAATGCGTTGGATTACTCAATTTGATGTATTTAAAACGGAGATTGGATCGCTGCTATGGAAGCACTGGGGGCGAGCCTCCCACTGTAATGAAAGAACGATATATTGAGAGTCATCGTTTTGCGGAAGGAGCGTCGCTGTATTTTCTTTTTTACCATTCGTCGTCTACGTATAATTTCCCGACCAAACAATGGTCCTTTATTAAACGTTTGTTAACAATTTTCAGCACATTTTAAACCGTATTTTCTCATTATATTTCATTGACAGTTCTCCGAAGTTGCGTCTTCAACACTCTAAATCTTCTCTCTTGTCTATACTTCAAAAGTGAAAGTAAAATAAGAATAAATGTATTCTAAATATAAAGTATTTAAAGAGTACATTTAAAGAATATTTAAAGAGCACATTTAGTACTTTGAAGGTATATTAAAAGTAATGTGAAAGGTTTTCTTGAATATCTAATAATGTACTTTCTGTGTGTGTGTGTGTGCGCGCGTGCGCGCATAGGTAATTGGGCATAAATGAGGTTGAGAGTGTGATAATTCACAGATGTAGTAATGGGGTAATTTCTTTGTGAGGTAGCACTTTTGGTACCTCGGAACCTTAAAACATTATATAAAATTCTATAAACATTTTTATTGTCGGGAAAAAAGATATTAGGTTAGGTTAGTTAAGGTTTGGTTAGGTTAGGTTAGGTTAGGTTAGATTAACGAGTAACTCTTTATTTAATGACTTAACAGAAACAACCCTTCGAGCCCTCAAATGCGTCCGAAACATTTATCACTTCTTCTCGGTTCCATAGTATGAAGGTTAGGTTAGGTAAAATTAAGTTTGGTTAATTAGCTTTTTAAATAAATGGATTTAAAAATGTCGGGACCTCGATTATGCGGAGATGAGCACACGTGTGTACGTGTGTATGTGTGTGTGTGTGCGTATGTTTTAAATTTCGGAGAACCCTCGTTGTTCAGAAGTAAATTGTCTGATTTACCTTCGATCTACTAAGAATGTATTCCTCAAATTATTTTTTGCAGAATATTTTTAAGTTCATTTCTATTTTTTTTAATTAAAGTATAAACATGAAACAAAAATCATTATTAAGAATAAACTTTTGTATTACAACGTTTTTATGCTTAAATTCTACGGCAAATGAGCCCCGTATTTTAATTTATTTTTTCGAAATCTTTTACGGTAGAATTAAATGTTTAAAAAATTCGTGCGTAAATATAGCGAACTGCGAGTTACTTCTAATATAGAATTAGGTGGATGCTTAAATAACAGAATTTAAGTGGGAGGAAGCCATCTCGTTAAAGTGTATTTTTTTTAGCAAGTTTTGAATCTCAAATCTGGGTTCCGTTGATGGCATTTGAATGACACTATATAAACTTACAAAGATCGAGGAGGATCAAATGCCACAAAATAACTGGTGCGTGCCAACCCCGTTCCTAGGATGACGATGCGATGGTTCGTTCATAAAACGTGCGTACAATTTATGTAATTATAATTCGTCTTTAACGCTTACCAAACGTTCACCGTAAGATGTCTCTATAAAACGGATCCGTGTCGCTAAAAAAAAGGTCTTTTATGATGTTATGTAAAGGGTCGCGATTGGTAAGAATAAAAACCAAACCAAACGTATTTGTAACGTTGTATATAGAAAAGTAAGAGTTAATGTAAATTTTGTAATACATAGTTGATAATAAATGCAAAAAACTTCACTTTTTTCTACGTGAAGGTCAAAATATGATAATAAAAACCCACCCTAATAGACAGAGTTTATTTCCACAACAGTTTCGATGCTCACTGGCATCCTCTTCGGGTAGATACAGAAAAACGATTCCACCCGAAGAGGATGCCAGTGGGCATCGAAACTGTTGTGGAAATAAACTCTGTCTATCAGAGTGGGTTTTTATTATCATATAGTTGATAATGTACGGTATCCAATACGGCTTGAAAATGCAACAAAAATAACTATCATATTTTAGAATCAATATGCGCAATATATTGGCTCTAAAATATAAATACAAACGACCACTTTTAATATTTGTAGTAACCAATAAAAGCAATAAATTAAAAAATGGTATGGTATGTGCAGATTTCATTGTACACTTCTGTACCCAGCCACCAAGATTTCCAAAATTAGGCGAATGTCTCATTCGTTAAAATACATTTGTGTCAAAAAATTAAATGACAGATTTTCTTGAATTCGAGCTAGTGGCGACAAGTCTTGCACTTTCAGCGAACGCACAGCACAGTCTTATACAGAAGTTTTCGATGTTGTGTTATATTGTCAATTTATATTAAATACTGATCACTTTAAGTTCGCAATGATCTTATTAAAAAACTTAATTGTAATTTTTTTAATATGGAAATAATTTTAAAAGTTGTGAAATTATTATGAGAAAATATATATATGTAAAATTTCAATTTTTTCCTTAATGTATTCGCGTCAACACACACACACACACACAACACACACACACACACACACACATATATATATATATATATATTTTTTTTGGAGGGAGAGAGAGACTTTCAATATGTATATACTTTTAAAATAAAGTCTGCACTGTTTGAAGAATTAAAAAATATATGGTGGCATTATTTTTATTACGTAAAAATTACTGATGCAATTTATGCAAATAAATTTTAATATTCGTTGCCAGACTGTTGTTGTCTACAGTTCACATAATTGAGACGTTTATAACGTATACTAATAATACAGATATCAACACGTTGTTGCATCGTTAATAAATGCCTTATCACCTTCCAAGAGGAAAGCTCCCACCCTAAATTTAGTCTTATGAATAGAGGACGGAGTGGCAGGGAATGATGTAGTGTAGAGAAATGAGTTGTAACACGTTTTTCGTTAGATTAATGTCTACGTACGGTACATTCGGAGACAGTGAATGTTATGGCTTTCATTCCGTAAAATTGTACTAAATGTCACTTTTCCAGCTGGGTGGGTAAAGTTCAAAAAATTCTATTACCGCAGAAATTCGTCTTCACTAAACAGTAATTTCACGCAAAATGAATGAATTTACTATCGCGTAATACCCTACTTTTTTTTAAAGTAATTTTGGGCTAAAAGATGATGGTTCTTTCAGTCAAAAAGGTAAATCAACGTCTTTGCTGGATTGTTTTTCTGTCAAAACCCGTTCGCTCTGAAGGGAAAAGTTTCAAAAGACAGCAAATAAGTCGTCTGGTTTATACGGGATAACGTAGCAATTTTAGAGACGGAAACCCAACCCATCGTTTATGCTGAGACATAATGGCCAGCGAATCGCAGACGAACGTAATTACCTTTCTATTTTCTTTTCTAATTTAACAAGAATGGAAGCGCAAACGTAATGTATAGAAACTCACAAGATTGGTAATAGATGATAAGGAGTAATAGTCGCACGAAACACGTAAACGTTTTAACCATTTCCTGCCCGATTTATTTACGAATTAGAAGAAAATATACGCTAATTTGGGTTCATATGAAGCCACTGGGACGGAAACGGTTAAAAACCACCAAAAGAAATTAAAATAAGACAACGTTTCGCACCAACGAAGCTATATGACACCTATTCGAGTCTACTAAACATTAAAAGCCGAGGTCGGGGGGGTTCGAATGCCGATGATCCTGGTAATAATAAAAATAGGAGTTACAGAAATGGGCCGCATTAGTTTGGTCTGAGCGCTGTGACAGTTTCTGGTCCTCCTTTTTCATCCATTATTAAACGTTAAAAGTATAGCCACGCCAGTCTCTCTTTTACTGTTACATTTTCGCCCGGCTCCTATTTTTTAAATCTTTTAGCTATTTTCGAAAGCCTGTTGAAATTTAGTATATATATATATATATATATATATATGTATATATATATATATATATATGTTAAACACAGACCGTGCATGGCACAAGGAACTCTTCTGGGAAAATTAAATCCACTATAGTCCGAATAAGTAATGATAAATGACAAATACCATAGTTTTTTTCCTTTTTCATGATTTTAGCCCGACGTGGGCAACGGGTCTCTCGCAAAGAGATCCCATAAATATAGCTTCCCTCACCAGCTATCTGCAAAGCAGACAGGATCCAGCTTTGGGACGTGGATCTAGGGTTTAAAGCAAACCTAGATCCCTACACTCAGAACCTCTATATAAGTAAAAGACTCGTTGCATTCACGTCGTGTTGAATAAATCAAGAAAAAGGGGTAACTATTGTATTTTTAGCCAAAAAAAACCAAAACTTAAACCTCAACCGGGACATTGAGCGTCACTTTTCAAGGCACGAAACACGTCCCGGTTGAGGTTTAAGTTTTGGTTTTTTTGGCTAAAAATACAATAGTTACCCCTTTTCTTTGATTTATTCAACACGACGTGAATGCAACGAGTCTTTTACTTATATAGAGGTTCTGAGTGTAGGGATCTAGGTTTGCTTTAAACCCTAGATCCACGTCCCAAAGCTGGATCCTGTCTGCTTTGCAGATAGCTGGTGAGGGAAGCTATATTTATGGGATCTCTTTGCGAGAGACCCGTTGCCCACGTCGGGCTAAAATCATGAAAAAGGAAAAAAACTATGGTATTTGTCATTTATCATTACTTATTCGGACTATAGTGGATTTAATTTTCCCAGAAGAGTTCCTTGTGCCATGCACGGTCTGTGTTTAACATATATTGTTCTCAGGGAACCATTCTGAGTTTGTGTATTATATATATATATATATGTATATATATATATATATATAGAGAGAGAGAGAGAGAGAGAGAGAGAGAGAGAGAGAGAGAGAGAGAGGAGAGAGAGAGAGAGAGAGAGAGAGAGAGAGGAGAGAGAGAGAGAGAGAGGACGGTGACCCAAAAAGTCCCTATTTTTATTTGCCCGTTATTGTATAATGGACGTACATTTTATTACTGGGGGTTTTGGTCATATATGCATATAGTTATACACTTTTAATGGCTGAACCCTCAAATAGTGGTACCGCATTTGCATATGGAACAGAAAATCAAGATCGTCGAGTGATTTCATGTAACAAATTTTGTGACGCAGGTGCAGAGGAAATTTTGCAGAGAATATAGATGCAGAGATCCACCCGATAGAAAGACAATGTCATGAATTGTTAGAAAATTTTAAACAAAAGGAACTGTAAGCAATCAACATAAGGGTAATAGTGGTAGGCGACGATCCACAAGAACTGCGCAATACGTCAATTCGACGTTTGTCAGCAGAGGTAGGTATTTCACGAACATCTGTGCATCGTATACTTCGTACAGAATTAAACCTTTTTCCCTACAAAATTCATTCACAAGATTCACTTTGTTCAAAAACAAAAACGAATCGAATTCACAACATGGATGTTAGCAAAGCTAGAAGAAGATCCTGAATTTTTTAAACCAATCCACTTCACTGACGAGTGTTCTGTATATCCGTCTAAGCAAAACTTTCGTTACTGGGGAAGTTATGCTGGTGCTCGAATAGAACTTCCACGTAGTGTTGCTAAACTCAGTATTTGGGTCGCTGTTGGGTGGTATGGTGTAAGATGGTCCCTACCTCTTTGAGAATGAAACTGGAAAAGCGTTAACGGTAACGCAAAATTCATATCGTCAGAAGCTACAAGATTTCTACTTACCACAACTACTGTAATGAGTTTGTCTCGTAAAAGAAATATATGCATTACCCCAGATTCACACTGGTTTCAGCAAAATGGAACACCTCCACACACTGCTTGTGAAACTCGCAACTTTTTGAGGAAGCATTATTCCGGGGACTAATTTCCCTTCATGAGCCAGTGGAATGGCTCCCATATTGAACTGAACTCATACCCCGTGACATGTTCTTGTGGGGTTACATGAAAGAGAGGATCTATTTCCCTAAGCCTAAGACATTTGAAGACCTAAAGGCCAAAGTCTATGAGGTAATCACCAACATCAGAGCTGAGCTATTTCCAAAAATTATGTCAATTATTTGTGTAAGTTTGAATATTGTGTTCGAAAAAAATGGCGATTGTTTACTTAAGGTTAATAGACTCTCATGTTTTAGTACCTGTTGTACTTGTCTTTGTGTCTAGTTTCCTTTTTTTTGGCTTAGAACATATTATGGTATATATGGGATGAATTTCACCAGGGGTTCCCAAATTGGTGTTCCGCGGAACACTTGTATACCGTGAGAAGTGTTCCGCGCAACACGATTTGGGAACCCCTGAATTTCACAATTAAAAATGTGAAATCAATGAATGATGCGTACTCATAAGGTAATGTGAAAAAAGGACTCCGAGGTCTTTCGTGTATTCAACAGTACAAAATAAAGGGAAAAAGCAAGAATCTGAAAATATACAGTATATCTCTGTTCATTGTAAACTAAATAATTAGGAGGGATTAGCGAAAATCTAACAAGTTCTACTTAAAGAAAAAGATATTTTGAAAAGATGTGGTCCTTTTACACGTTCCCGAACTGTCATTGAAATTAGTTATAAAGTATATAAATGCACATTTTAGAATGTTCCTTTTATTTGTCTTTATTTTTAACAAGAATTTTATAATTTACAAATAATACTCTGATTATACGCATACATATGGTTAAACAATGCCGTCCTACACGCATATTCAGGCTGTTTTACTCTGACTTCTACAGCTTTCCTAGTTTGACCTATATAAACTGAGCCGTATTGTTTACATCGAATCGAGTAGACAGCCAGCTGCATTATGTGGCCTGTTCTTTATTGGGCAAGATTTAACAGTATTTATATACTTAAAGACTACGTTAATTCCAATTGTTTTAAGTAAGGTCGGAAGATGTTTAAAATTTTCATGGTAAGGGAGGCTAAGGATATTTTTATGATAAAATGTCTTTTGAACGACATTATTATAATACTTTTTTCTACTTTGCTTAAACATTTTTCTAGAAATGGAGTACAGTAACATAGTTTAAGATCAATATTCATAATATCGCATAACTCAGAATCTAAAAATTCAGAACTTAACAACTCTTAATCCTCTAAGAAATACAGAAGAAAAAATTGAAAATTTTAGCGAGGGAAGATGTTCAAAATAAAAATGAACAAACGAGTTTTTGTCAGTAGGCTAACGAAAATTTCATATTTGAATTGATTTGTGCATCTCCGAATTTTAGATCCAGAAATTATAAACATTCGTCATTTTCCTTTTCAACATTAAATTGTATAGACGGAACTAAGTTATTGAGCCTATGAAGGAATTCATCAGCATCCAAATTATTAGGTCAAAGGTATGAGATATCATCTATATACTGGTACCAAACAATGTTGAAATTAACAACAGTGAACAAACTTCTACTTTCAAAAAATTCCATATATAAATTAGGTAACACTGGTGAGAGGGGATTTCACATTGCCAATACAAACGACAGAGCATAAAACTTATTTTCAAAAGTTCAATTAATTCAAAAAAAGTGTTGTGTTGAACGGGGAAAGAATTCTTAAGAATCTTTTAGAAAGTGAAGCAAGTCATCAATAGGAACTATAATGAATAAAGAACATCATATATCACAACTAACCAGTTTGAAACTGGGATGTTATGAACGCTGATATTAAACTGTTACCGTATTCCATTTTTAGAAAATTGGGAGCAACTGGAGAAAACGCACCTCAGTTTTGCCAACTGTAGAAGATGCACCTCTGAATGAGACAACTGGAGAAAACGCACCTCTAAATGAGCAAACTGGAGAAAACGCACCTCTAGAACATAACTCAAAAAGGATATTAAAACAAATGAATAAAAAACATGTTTATTAAGGGAAAACAGACAATAAAATCATACAGAAACTAAAATCAAAAGGGATATTGTTCTGATATGTGTTTACACAAATTACTAAAATCATAATTATGAAATCTATCACGCCACATAAATTCAGATAAATATGAATTGAGCATGTTTCTTCGACATCCATGTATCCTATAGTAACCGTTATTACATTATCATTTGTATAATTTAGGTCTCGGGGGTACGGGGGCTCCCCCCCCGTAAAGATCACGCATCACAAATTGATCGGTCCTAATGTCATTTTCGTTTAAATTAACGAAAATATCATGACTTAACCTAACCAATCATCAAGGGCGTACAGTCGGTCTTAGTTTAACTATTAATCCCTGCTAGGGGCATTGACGTCAGCATTGACGTCAGCGGCGGCGGCCAATTTTCTGAAATTACCCCAACTGGAGAAAGCGCACCTCCGTTTTTGTCAACTGGAGAAAACGCACGTTTCAGTCACATCAGGTGCGTTTTCTCCAGTTGCTCCGAAAAGTGTTTGATGCTTAAAAGAGGTATTACAATACTGTAATTGCGGATTGTATAATTGTGAATTGTGTAATTGTGGATAGTGTAATCGTGGACTTTATAATCAATTTCAATAGCAGTTCGGGAACGTATAAAAGGATCACATCTTTTTAAAATAGCTTTTTCTTTAAGTAGTACTTGCTAATTTTTCGCTAATCCCTCCTCTTTTTGTTTATGCCGACCAGAGATATACTGTATATTTTCGGTTTCTTGCCTTTCCCCTTCATTCCCTGACGAGGTGTACTGTTAAATACACGAAAGACCTTGGAATCGCTTTCATTTATACTTGTGGTGTGTATATATATATATATATATATATATATTAGTGGTTGACCGGATATCCGCATCCGCATCATTTTTAACATCCGCATCCGCACTTCTGACTGCGGATGTTATGCGGATATTACCTCTAATAAATTATGCAATTTACAATTAAATTAGCTTATAAAGTAGCTTATAAGGCCCAGTCATGTACATTTCATGTAAAGTATTAATTATTAATGAACAAACAAATATAAAAACCTCAAAATATAAATACCTGGTAACACGGAAAATTGAATGAAACTTGTTTCATTAAATTTTCTCTAGCTGAAACTCTTGAGAAAGTTATTATTTTTATCATAATGAAAACATTAATATTAATTTTAATTCTTATGCATTGCCTGCCATAACAGTAATATCACGAAATTTGAAAAATTATGTCATATATTCATAATTCTATATTATATTGATAGATTAACTAAATATCCGCATCCGCATCCGCAGATGTTGAAAAACTGACATTCGGTCCACCACTAATATATATATATAATATATGGGATGAATTTCACAATTAATCAACTCTTGTTAATTATGTGCTCATCTTTTTATTTTTTATATCTCTGTCCCGTTGTACATATGCATATATTTTCGTCATCTCGCCTTCTCCCTTCATTCCCTGACGAGGTGTACTTCTGAATACACGAAAGGACTTGAAATAATTTTTCTTTTTCCTTGTCGTTTTACACTATTCATTCATTTCACTTGTTTAAAGGCAAAAGGTATTTTAACAAGATATATTGTCAATTTTATACATTCCCGCACTGTTATTGAATTTTTTTTTAAAATGGATGAATGCACATTCTAGAATAGTCCTTTCAATTATATCTGGTCTTTTTACGAGCGCTTTAGAACTATCCCATTTGATACTATGATTAAATCTGTACATATGGTTAAACAATGCATTAGAATTATTTGATGTTCTACACGCATATTTATGCTGTTTTACCCTGATATCTAACGTTTTTTTCCATTTGACATATATATACTGAGTTACATTGTATACATCCGATCGAATACACACAGCCAACCAAAATCCCTTCTTGAAAAACGATACCGTATGTTGGACGATACACCGTTTGGTGACACCGAAATAATTATTTTAAAGAAACATTAATGTAGCCCGCATCTAAGTGAAGAACGCCTTCAGAGAGTCCGAAGTAAGGAAAGATATATTTTTTCCACCGTTCCTCTTGCGTGGAGAAGTACACTTTTGGACGATATTTACAACACCTTACGTAGAAGATGCAGAACTCAAAACAGAAAATTAAACAATAAGACTGGAGGATTTAATTCGTAATAGCTACTGGACTAAAAATAGGGATTTTAGTGATATTGTTAACTTGTCGTCCCATGAGTAGACTTCAATACGAAATGTGCGTTAGGTTATGGCTTAGGATTCTCTGACCCAGAAATGCCCAGCAGCTTGCTGATTGCCAAATCTTTTATCAATTTTGAAAAACATAGTAATATATGCGAAAGTGAGGTAACTTTAGCCAAAGGTTGTGTGTAAGTGCTTTTAATACGAGGTATGAATCGAATTAGCCTTTGAGTTTGAAAAAGCCCTAAAAACACTTAAAAATAACGATTCATTACATATTACTAAAGCGGCCAAATCTAATTCGATCGTTATCATGGACAAAAACAGTTACATTGGAAAGATGAATACTTTATTGAATGACCGCAATACGTACAAACCTCTAAAGTCTAAACAGAGACCCATTGGAGGATGTTAATAAAATGTTTAACAGAAAATTAAGAGAAATTTAAAAAAAATAACTATAATGGGCTTTCTAAACAGCTTCTTAGTATCAATCCGTTACTACCATATCTGTACGGTTTAGTAAAAACACACAAAGTTAATCCCATGAGGCCTATTGTTAGCTCAGTAAGCTCCGTAACCTTTAAGCTATCTAAATGGTTAGTTAGTTTATTAACGCCGTTAGTAGGCTATTTCCACATCACATATTGTAAGTAGCGTGGATCTTATTGACAAACTGAAGTTTCCTAATGACCCTAATTTCAAACTGGTAAGTTTTGATGTATGCTCGTTATTCACAAAAGTCCTGTTGATGACCTACTTGATTTTTTTAAAATATAAGATCTCTGAATATGCTTTCCCTGTTCAACACAACACTCTTATTGAGTTAATTAAGCTTTGCGTCAAAGATTGTAAATTTCAGTTTGAAAATAAGTTTTATGCTTTGTCGTTTGGATTGGCGATGGGAAATCCCCTCTCACCTGTATTAGCTAATCTATATATGGAATTTTTTGAAAGCAGAATTTTGTCTACTATTGTTAATTTTAACCTTGTTTGGTACCGGTATATAGATGATGTTTTATGCCTTTGGTCGAACAATTTGGATGTTGACTTATTTCTTGGTAGGCTCAAAAATTTAGTCCCATCTATTAAGTTCACTGTTGAAAAAGAAAATGATGGATGCTTATCTTTTCTGGATCTAAAAATTCGGAGAGGCTTCAATCAGTTCAAACTTGAAGTTTTTCCTAAGCCTACTAATAATAACTCTTATGTGCATTTTTATTCTGACCATCATCCCTCGATTAAATCTTCTATTTTCTCTGCTATGTTTCTTAGAGCATTGAGGGTTGTCAGTCCTGAATTTTTAGATTCTGAGTTATGCAATATCATGAATATTGGTACTAGATTATGTTACCCTATTTCATTTCCAGATAACTGGCTTAGGAAAGCTAAGAATAAGTATTATAATAGTGTAACTGTAAAGGAATTTGAGCGTAAAAATATCCTTAGCCTACCTTACCATGTTAATTTTAAATATCTTCCGATTTTACTTAAAGCAATTGGTATCAACGTAGTCTTTAAGTATAATAATACTGTCAAATCACTCCTAATAAAGAATAGCCCGGATAATGCGGTTGGCGCTGTGTATTCGATCGGATGTACACAGTGTAACTCAGTATATATAGGTCAAACGGGAAAAACGTTAGCTATCAGGGTAAAACAGCATACATATGCGTGTAGAACAGCAAATAATTCTAATGCGTTTTTAACCCTATGTATAGATGCAATCATAATATCAAGTGGGATAATTCTAAAGTGCTCGTTAAAAACTGAAATGAATATTCTAGAATGTGCATTCATCCATTTTAAAAATAATTTCAATAACAGTGCGGAAATGTATAAAATTGACAATATCCTGTTAAAATACCTTTTGCCTTTAATCAATTCTTGTTAATCATGTGCTAATCTTTTTATTTTTTTTATCTGTTCCATTGTATTGTACATATGTATATATTTTCGTCATCTCGCCTTCTCCCTTCATTCCCTGACGAGGTGTACTTCTGAATACACAAAAGACCTTGGAATCATTTTTCTTTTTCCTTGTGGGTTTGCATCAAGTATATATATATATATATATATATATATTGATGCCTGGCTCAGGACAGTACCAGATGAACCGGGCGTGCCTGGCTATGTACGGTGGAGAGCGCAAGAAAGCAACTCGCTCCTCCACCAGGCCAGACCTAGAGGCGGGGCCACCAGCTTGACCTCCGTGTGAAGAGAGACCAACGCACGAAACAACATACGGTTCATAAGTATATATATGTATATATACACACACACACACACACACACGAACCTTTGGGTAGCTTCCACCCGAATTGTTCATTCTGACGAAGGTCAAGCTTTTCACTCCACCTTAGACCTACAGTTTAACGTGGAATCAGAACCAGGCCCCACCATCAGCCCAGCGTCTTAACCACTAGGCCACCCAGGGCACCCATTTATCTACCAACCACTTTCTTTATTGTGTGGAAGGATGAACAGCTGGGTTTTGCTGCGCGCCGGCTGCTGTCACCGGGTCTCGATCCCGGGGTCGATGGATTCGTAGTCAGCGATGCTAACCACTACACCACCGAGGCGCATATATACATACACATTTTAACTGCAAACAACACAGTATAATTAACGTAAAGAACGACGCTTGTATAGAAGAACGTTCCGCACAAGATGAGGAGAAAGAACGAACAAATGAAAAAATGAGGTAACCACCCGGGAATCGAACCGGGATCTTCCGATTGTCGGTCAGATATGCTAACCACTACACCATGGGCCTCGATCAATCAGAAGTCGTAATTCTCCTACATACGAGCAGAAACCAATGCCTTGAGGGGGCACCTTCCGCAAGTCGCACATATATACATTTTAACTGCAAACAACACACAGTATAATTAACGTAAAGAACGACGCTTGTATAGAAGAACGTTCCGCACAAGATGAGGAGAAAGAACGGACAAATTAAAAAAATGAGGTAACCACCCGGGAATCGAACACATGTTCATATGAACTTTTTTTCTCACAATGACCGATACTATCAACTCCCGAAGTATTGACCTTTCCTCCTGAAACACCCTGTATATATATATATATTATATATATTTTAAGTTCGGGAAGAACCGATTCGCCTCTATTTAAAAGGGCATATCTCGGCGGAAAAACAAAGAAAAAGTGAGAGGAAAGACAGAGGAAAAAGAAAGGGTGGAGGGGACAATCGAAGTGGAAAAAGACCAAGGATGACAAGGACTGCACAAAGGAATACAAAGGACACCAAACATCAACAGACCGTCTGATCCCTACGAAGATGTCTAAGAAGGAAGGTTAAAAGATGCAAGAAAATTTAAAAACTGAAAATTTAAAAGCAAATCAGAAAAAAGAGGTTGAAAGGAATGAAAGACATTTAAAGATAAAGTGAAAATTTCAAAGTAAAGATGAGGGAATCCGAGTGAAAATTCTACACTACTCCTACGCGCTGCCTTAAACTTGGGGTTTAAGGCAAGAGAAGCATCTAGTTTCATTTTAAAGGATTCGATCGAATTACTTTGAACTACGCTGGCTGGCAATCCATTCCACAAATTAACTATACGATTGAAGAAAAAAATGTTTAGCTTCATCAGAATTAAAATGTTTACCCACTAATTTGAGACCATTATAGCGAGTTCAATCCCCATTTCTGAAGGTGAAATATTTTTCGGAGTCACCATATCAAAATCTTTGATCATTTTAAACACTTGGATTAAATCTTCTCCAATACACCTTTATACAACCTTATCTTACCTTACAACCTTACAAAGGTTCCTTTATACGAGTGAGAATAAATTTAACGTTTCTAAACGGAGAGGAGAGCTTATGGTTTGTTTCTAAATCTAGGAATCATCTTAGTAGCCCGTCGCTGCACTCTCTCCATTCTGTCGATGTCATTTCATAAATATGGGGACCAGAACTAAATGCAGTATTCTATGTGTGGGCGTACTAAGGAATTATATAATGTTTGCACTTTTTTCTCCGACTTAAATTCAAATGATGTACCAATAAATCCTAAGATTCTATTTGCTTTTCTGACCGCTTCGATACATTGCTTATTCAGTTTAAGAGTGTTGGCAACAATAATACCTAAATCATTCTCTTCCGTAACACTCGTTAGTGTATTGTCGCGTATAAAATACTTTTCTTTAACGCTGTTTCTACTATCATGCAACGTTTTACACTTATCTGTATTAAAGTTCATTTGACGAATTTCTGTCCACTCTAGTAATTTATTAATATCTTCTTGAATCTGCAAACGTTCTGCCGCTGGTTTTGTTGATCCCCCTAGTTCGGTATTATCCCCAAATTTGGAAATTATATTGTTAATTCGTATGTCGATTTCTTTGATATAAATAATAAAAAGAACTGTTCCCAGAACTGATCCCTGTGGCACGCCGCTAGTTACACTTCTCCAGTTAGACCCTTTGCCATTAATGACTACGCTTTGTTTACGTCCACTCAGCCAATTTTTAATTCATTTGAGAACATTACCATCAATTCCGTGAGAATGAAGTTCAGTTAACAATCTCCTATGTGGCACTTTATCAAACACCTTTTGAAAATCAAAATATATAATATCTACTCTTTCACTCTCGTCATATATATTTGCAATATCACTAAGGAAATCGATCAAATTAGTAAGACAAGAACGATTACGTCAAAAGCCGTGTTGAGAATCTTTGATTAATTTATTAATTCCTAAGTGATTTACTATTTTGTACCGAACGATCGTTTCCATAAGCTTACCAACTGCTCAAGTCAGACTAATGGGATGATAATTTCTCGGAAGCGATTTGTCCCTTTATACAAATATTGGTGTAATGTTTGCAAGTTTTTAATCGAACGGAACTTCTCCAGACTGAAATGATACTTATTATTATTATGAAATATATATGTGAGAGGAGAGACTATTGCGCAGTTTATTTCTATAAGTACCCTTGGGTAGAACTTATCTGGACCGGGAGTTTTATTAGGATTAATTTTACCTTGACCAAAAGTACATCAACTTCACAAATTGTAAAATCGTGAAGTTTTCAGTGATCATCACTGATCATGATTATAGGAGAGGGAATGGTGTTCATAGTTTCGTTCGAACCACGCTTCATCAGCAGCCCAGCGTCTTAACCACTAGGCCACCTAGGGTACCCATTTATCTACCAACCACTTTCTTTATTGTGTGGAAGGATGAACAGCTGGGTTTTGCTGCGCGCCGGCTGCCGTCGGGTCTAGAACCCGGGGCCGATAGATTCGTAGTCAGCAACGCTAATCACTACACCACCGAGGTGTGTATATATATATATTCATCAGAATCGGAAGTACGCAGCTCAGTACCAGAAGGTACAGTACTGGCCCCACTCCCGTTCATTATCATGCTAACAGACATAGACAGTGGAGTAAACAGTAACAGTATAGGAACATCATTTGCAGACGGTACAAAGATCAGCAGAAAAATCAGCGATGTAAATGAAGTGGAGGCCTTGCAGAAGGACACGAACAAAAAATACAAATGGTCAGAAGACAACAACATGACATTTAACACCGAGAAATTTCATCTCTTGAGATATGGTAGAAAAGAAGAACTTAAACAGACTGCGTATTATGCTCCAGATAGACAGGAAATTCAGAGAAGCACGAAAGCGATCGATCTGAGGGTAATAATGACCGATGATGCGAAATTCGAAACACAAAATCAGATAGCGATAAAAAGAGCAAAAAGAGTCGCGGGCAGGTACTAAGAACGTTCAAAAGAAGGGACAGGACAGTAATGATTCCCCTGCTAAAAACACTGATTATACCCAAACTTGAATACTGCTCAGTTTTGACGTCCCCATATAAAAAGGAAGAAACTAATAAACTAGAAGAAACGCAGAGACATTTCACAGCCAAGATTGATGGCTGCAAAGAACTCAACTACTGGGAAAGACTCCATAAACTAAATCGGTACTGCCTGGAAAGAAGAAGAGAGAGGTACACCATAATCTACATATGGAAAATGATTGAAAAACTGGTACCATACCTCAAACTAAACCCAATTACCATTCAAACAACACTGGAAAATAGGAAAAGCAGTATGTGTAGTGTTCCCAAATTAAAGGCTCGACAAAGGACCTCCTCAACACTGAAGGAAAATAGCTTGGTTGTCAGGGGGCCAAGACTTTTTAACCAGCTTCCAAAGGACCTCAGAAACGTTACAAGGGTCAAAGTTGAAGTCTTTAAGAGAAGACTAGATGCCTGGCTCAGGACGGTACCAGATGAGCCGGGTGTACCTGGCTATGTACGGTGGAGACCGCAAGAAAGCAACTCACTCCTCCACCAAGCCAGCCCTAGAGGTGGGGCCACCAACTTGACCTTCGTGTGAAGAGAGACCAACGCATGGAACAGCAACGAGGTTAACGATATATATATATATATATATATATATATATATATATATATAATAAGTTATACAGAACCAGATTACGCTCAGGTGGTCGTTTGAAATTGGCTAGTTATTTCCTACGTCACCAATTACGACTAATCACAATCTTTGAAACAAAAATTTTATATATATATATATATATATATATATATATATATATATATATATATATATATATATATATATAAAACTCCACTTAACCCAGACATTACTGTATTATTTCTAATCAATTATATATATTTTATCCTTAGTATGTGAACTGTCATTGTATTAATAATATTTGTCATATGGACTATAGTCTGCCAATAAACCCTTTCATTTTCATTTTCATATATATATATATATATATATATATATATATATAGAGAGAGAGAGAGAGAGAGAGAGAGAGAGTTACAAGGAAAAGAAGTACTCAAAAGGCCTTGCGGCCATACCGAGGAGGTACCAATGGCAACGAGAGAGGAGAGAGAGAGAGAGAGAGAGAGAGAGCTTTGCTTGATAATCCTCAATGAAATATTCCATTGGAAGGTATTGTTTTGAACGCAAGTTTCTATTTATTTAATTTTCATGTCAAGGATACCGAAAACGGTTGAATCATATGACATTTCACCATTGCACGGTGCCCTATCGTCAGCCGTATTAAGCGCGGCCAAAGTCAGCGACAGATTAATAAAGAACTTGACATTTTTCGCGCGAGTGTAGGGTGCATTAAGTCGAGGTTTACTGCGGAGAATGTAACTGTTGTCACGACTCATTCGGGAGACCTTCATTGGTAACATGAAGGCTGACTATCCGTCGAGATTTAGCCGCTGACGTTACTTCTGCCTATGATGTGCATCCGAGAACAGATCGACGCATATTCCGTTGCCTTGGCTACAGGTAATAAAAATAAGCGCCACAGAAAAGCGCGGACATCGAACATGTTAAAGAAGGTTCTTGCCTTTTGGCTGGATGTGTTATTCTCTGACGAATCAAAATTTCAAGAGTTTACATCTGGAAGGCAGACCCAGGGATAGAGGAAACTTGGTGAAATCTCTGACTCCCCTTCCTGCTGTGAAGTGTGATGAAAAAATGTTATGATGTGGGCGGCTGTTTCTAAATAGTTGGTGGTGAATGATATGTGGGCGTTTGAGGACGGCTCCGTAAGGTGATTTCCATTATATCAAAAAGGTAGCTCCGCCGTGACGCTCACATTATTCAAGAAGATGGACTACGTGTTATATATAATTGACGTACCTCCACGCAATGAAAGAACGCCTTCTCTGGGCACCGCAAAGCAAACCTCATCGAGCGCTTGTGAAATCACTTGCATTAAAAGCAGGGGTACGAGTGAAGTAAACACTAACAGACATGTGGAATAATACAGATTAAGGTGTTCTGTAAAGCTTTCTTAATTCTATGTCAGAACATTTTCCGGCACTTGTCACTGCAAAAGGGAATGCAGCCAAATACTGACATAAAATGTTGACCTCAATGCTCGTGTGTGTGTGTGTTCTTTTTTATTTCAGAGATCTATTGTTCTGTCTTTCAAAAACGTTATTTCATACGGTGACCATATTATTCTGGTAGGACTCTCTCTCTCTCTCTCTCTCTCTCTCTATATATATATATATATATATATATATATGCAAAAGCGTGCATCATAGGAATTTTCAGTGTTCACTATAATATATTATCTTTTTCTTTTAGGTAGGGAATGGCTGCGAAATTAACAATAGACGAGAGGGTGAACTTGGTTTTAATGTACGGAATACCAGGTGCAACAAATCAATGAATCGGTACAGAATTTAAATTCTGTATCGATTCATATATATATTATTCATCGATATATTATAATCTTGTTGATAAAAGAAAAAAAAATATATTATAACAAAAACAAAAATATATTATAACAGAAAAATAACACGCACTTGATTGCTGATATAAAAATAACCCTAACCATTATCTCAGACCACAACTTAATCGAGATATCAACAAATATGACGACAACATTAAAAAACAATACACATATTGAGGAAAGAAGCAAATTTGGGGCCTTTAACTTAAACTCCAAGACTATAATTGGGAAGCCATCAGATCGCACATGGCCAAATAGAGTGGAGAACAGTTTTAAAGAATAAAACAACTGAACAAATGTTAACAACCTTGGAAGAAAAAACGCTGAGAATTTTAGAAAAATATGCTCCGAAATCACAGCCAAAAGGAAAGAGGAACTGGTAGAGAAGCAAAAGAGAAGAATATTCCGCAAAAGAGAGTGGAGGCGAAGTTAGCCAACTGCAAGATAATACCAGGAAAGTAATAAAAAAAAACTGGAGGGTATCGATAGGGAAATACAAACCCTGATTAAGGACCATACAGCCTACAGAAAGGAGGAGGAAAAGGAGGTAGAAGCAATAAAGGAAAATCCAAAATACTTTTATAACTATGCGAAAAGGAAAACAAAAACGCGCGCCGCTATTGGGCCCTTAAAGAAGAGAAATAATGAACTAACCGACGATCCAAAAGAAATACCTGAAACATTGAGAGCCCAGTATGAATCAGTTTTCAGTGCCCCAAAAAGTGACAAAGCGATACCTGACATAGATGCATTCTCTGAAGAGAAATTGCAAGGAGAGTGTATAACAGACTTTGATTTTACCCCAGAAGACGTAGCGAGAGGTATAGGACAAATGAAACCACATTCAGCTGCAGTCCGGACAATTGGAACGCATTATTGATTTAAAACTGTAAAAATGAAATAGCTACACCTTTATACTGGATATGGAGAAGATCCCTAGACACTGGGAAAATATCGAGCATCTTGAAAAGAGCAAACATTGTCCCTATATCTAGAGGAGGGGACAGATCTCAAGCAAAGAATTATAGACCAGTGTCATTAATGTCCCACCTCACCAAAGTATTTGAAAGAATAGTTACAGAGAAAATTTATGATTTCTTGGAGACACTGGAAAGATTCAACGAAAATCAGCACGGATTCCGATCAAGTAGATCATGCCTATCAGAACACTACAATAATATCCTAGATGCACTGGAAGGCAATGACAACTACGATGTAATATACACAGACTTTGCTAAAGCTTTCGACAAATGTGATCACCGTATAATAGCACATAAAATGAAATATATGGGAAAAACAGGCAAAGTTGGAAAATGGAACTACAACTTCCTCAGAGAACGTCTACAGGTCGTCAAAATTCAAGGTATATCATCATCAGAATCGGAAGTACGTAGCCAATACCACAAGGGACAGTGCTGGACCCACTCCTGTTCATTATCATGCCAACAGGCATAGAAAGCGGAGTAAACAGCAACAGTATAGCAGCATCCTTTGCAGACAATACAAAGATCAGCAGAAAAATCAGCGCTGTAAATGAAGCGGAGGCCTTGCAGAGGGACACGAACAAAATATACAAATGGTATATGACATTTAACACCGAGAAATTTCAGCTCTTGAGATATGGTAGAAAAGAAGAACTTAAACAGACTGCATATTATGCTGCAGATAAACAGGAAATTCAGAGAAGCACGAAAGCGATCGATCTGGGGGTGATAATGACCGATGATGCGAAATTCGAAACACAAAATCAGATAGCGATAAATAAAACAAAAAGAGTCGCGGGACAGGTACTAAGAACGTTCAAAAGAAGGGACAGGACAGTAATGATTCCCTTACTGAAAACACTGATTATACCAAAACTTGAATACTGCTCAGTTTTGACGTCCCCATATAAAAAGGAAGAAACTAATAAACTAGAAGAAACGCAGAGACATTTCACAGTCAAGATTGATGGCTGCAAAGAACTCAACTACTGGGAAGTCTACGTAAACTAAAGCTGTACTGCCTGGAAAGAAGAAGAGAGAGAGGTACACCATAATCTACATATGGAAAATGATCGAAAAACTGGTACCAAACCTAAAACTAAACCCAATTACCATTCAAACAACACTGGAAAATAGGAAAAGCAGAATGTGTAGTGTTCTCAAATTAAAGGCCTGACAAGGGACCTCTTCAACATTGAAGGAAAATAGCTTGGTTGTCGGGGGCCAAGACTTTTTAACCAGCTTCCAAAGGACCTCAGAAACGTTACAGGGGTCAAAGTTGAAATCTTCAAGAGAAGACTAGATGCTTGGTTCAGGACGGTACCAGATGAGCTGGCTGGCTATGTACGATGGAGAGCGCAAGAAAGCAACTCGCTCCTCCACCAAACCAGACCTAGAGGCGGGGCCACCAGCTTGACCTTTGTATGAAGAGAGACCAACGCACGGAACAGCAATGAGGTTAACGAGGTTATAATCAACACTAAAAATTCCTATGATGCGCGACTTTGAGCGCCACTCTGTATATAATATATATATATATATATATATATATATATATATATATATATATATATCTTACCTTATGACTTTATCCGCCTCAGTTTTATAGCGGTTAGGATATCTAACCAACGGCCTTTGTGCGATTCCCGTTGCAGGCAGGCGGCTCGCAACTGTCCCAGCTGTTCATGTTTCCTTTGTTTTGTAGATAAATGAGTACCATAAAATATCCCCAAAATGAGGCGGGATGCTGCAGAGGGGTCAAACACAGGTCGATCCTCTGAATATTTGTTCAATCCTCCGAAATATATAACCTCGATTTTGCCTCCGGCCGAATTGCTCATTCTGACGAAGGTATATATATATATATATATATATATGGATGATGGTGATGACCTTTGCTTGTTCGTTTATACACATTTAAACGGCTAGGATAATCTGCACCAAATTTGAGATACACATTGAGAGAGAACCGGGGAAGGTTTTAATAACGCACTCGCCCCTCCCTGTACCCAACTAGGTTGTGTTTCAGGGGTGCTTTATATATATATATATATATATATATATATGAGGCGGGATGCTGCAAAGGAGTCGACCGTAGGTCGATCCTGAACCGTCATTCAAACTCACATAAAATAACATAAAGTATATATAGAATATATTAAAATGACACAAGGAAAAGGTGACCATCCGTGTGTGGAGTTAATTTAGAAAAAACAAAACAAAAACAATTATAGAATGTTATATTTATTTCTAATCCATCTACTATTAAAAAAATATAAAAAAAGTACCGTCCTAATACTGTGACCCTCATTCTGTTTTCTTAGATCGTGATGGGAAAGAGAGATTTCCTGTCATTCTCTGGCACTCTCAAACTCTTGGCACTCCGGCGTTCCCTTTTATCCAGATTTTTATCGTAGTCGTGAACACGAAAAATCGACAAATAAAAACAAATACAAAGAATATAAAATCCAAATAGAAATGGATAAATTTGTAACACGCACAATTAACGTATATTTGCGCCTTTTCATACTTCGGTTTATCTCATGCTTTTAGTTATTGGTTAGTTAACGTTACGCTTCTTTACCTCCTTTTATTAATTGATTTTTTTTTAAATTTTGTACTAAATAAAATGGCAAACATCGTGCCAAGATACTTTTGAAATGGTTAAAACAGTGCCACATTCCCCATCTGAAGTTGCTAAATCTGAATCTTAATCGGATAGAGTAATCCAAACATATCGAGCATTTCCCTCAAATTTAGATTACGAGAAACTAAATTATAAATAAATAAATTCATAATTGATTGTTAAACGTTTCCATTTTGTATTTTGAAAAGGAAACTTCTCCGATTTCCTTTTTAGTGATAATATAATCGTTATGTAAAGTTCATTCATTGGAAAGTTCGTGTTTCAAGTACGAGACTACGCGGGATTATAATGCGCACTTTGTTTGGTGTATGAAGTGAATTTAAAATGGAGAAAAGAGGTCCATGTAAAATGTAATTATTTTTTTTATATTAAAGCAAATCTATGAACATTACGTGCTTAGGAATGAAACTAATCGGAGATTTTCCTAGGATTAACTATTTTTTAGAATAGCAGAATTAACCCATGACTTATATGACCATGAATTGTTTTCTTTAGTTGTTATAATTTAAGGATTTTTTTCGTAACACTTTTTACAGGTTTATCAATGCCCGACGAAGGATAGTTCAACCTCTTATAGACCAATCAAATCGGGCCGGTACAAGTGGTGAGTCTTTCCATGATAGAGCTCACGTGGGAGATGCTCTGGAATTATCCGTTCTCTTTCGTCATTCTCCATTTTTGTCACGGAAATGTAACCGCTGTAGTGATATTCCAGGGCATCCCCAGCACACACCGGATGAACTACTACTACTACTACTACTATTATTATTACTACTACTACTACTACTACCACTACTACTACTACTCCTACTACACCACTAAATGGGGCCCTTTATTTCACATTTATATCTCACGTTTACCCAAATCCATAAATTTATGCCAACTGCACCTTCGCTTATGCTTTACCGCTAAACAGAGAACAGTTTTACGCAGGATAAAACATCTCAAATAATTACCCAAAAATTGGTATACTGAAAACGTGAAAGAGAGAAAAAAAACAAAAAAAAAAACAGCGCTGTTATTTCGCGTAAGGAACTGGGTCTGAAGTTGCCAAAAAGTTTGTCGAAAAGAGAGAGAACAGAATGAAGATCCTCAAATACTAAGAGTCGTAAAAGGCTTTCCATTCTCTAGTTAACTCTGTCTATTTTCTTCTCCCTAAGGTTCATCAATGCGCGGCGTCGCATAGTCCAGCCTATGATTGACCAAAGTAATCGCGCGGGTAAGTGCCCACAAGACTGTTCTGGCGCTCAGTCTTCTAATTAATCCGTCAGTCGAAAGTAGAGCCTTACTCAGAGATTACTTGTGCAACCTTCTCTCTTTTACCTTTTATTGTTAGAAGTAAAGGACTGACGAACTCTGTATGTCGTTGTAGTGCATTGCAGTAATTTATAGATGATTTACAGCCTTTTATGATCTAACTCAGAATTCAGTATAGCATAGAAAAGTGTATACCATGGAAATGCACACACACACACACACACACACACACACACAATTAATTTCGTAACTAGAAACTATATACATTTATTCAGTAAATATGAAATCATGATAAAATACAAGCAAATATACGTTCTTGATATTGCTCTGAATAGTTTTGCATTACTACTGTTATTATTAATATTATTATTATTGTTATTATTAATGTTGTTGTTATTATTATTATTATTGTATTACATCAAAATTTAATAGCAGAAATAATTGTTGATGAAATTTCTGTAGGAATGTAATTATTTGAGCTGTCGGGGTGGCAGTAAATGTACCGCTATTTTGCACGCTTTTCTGCTTGTGTATAATGAAGCTTATTTGCATCGCATGACAAAATCTTGCATACGTATTGCTTTCATTAATTAAAGATATTAATTTTATTATTTATTAGTTTATTTTAGTACTTACAGATGTTCCAAGATGAAAATTTGAACTAAATAATTAAGCAGACTCGATTGAAAATTTCATAAAATTCTCAACGAATTCAAAAGGTTCACCGCAGTTCCTAATGTAGATATAACCATTTAAATCACCACAGTTAAACAACTTTCTTAACTATTGTTTACCTCTTTACACTTTTTTCCTTGATTTTTCGAAAGAACGACATTATATCAGGAAAAAACAACTTTGTTAATAAAAACAAATAGATTATGACGATCGATTTGACAATCAATACAAATGTTTGGTATTTTCGGACTTAAGTTTCTGATAACAAACTTCAATGTTAATGCTATAATATCGCAATCTCTTTCAACGGGATACCTCGCGGTCGCCAATATCTCAACACCGCTTCCCGTCGATCATCGAAATTAAGCGACATTGGCTCTGGGCAGTTGTTGGGCGAGGAACCGTCCTCCGCGTTTAGGTTTAGGTGATGTAACGACTCATAGTAGATCGGATCCCACGAAAGAGGTTTTAAACAACTTCTTTGTAACCATTTAAATTGGTTCTCAAATACTTTATAATGTTATTTGGGTGTTATATATATATATATATATATATATATATATATATGGCAGGGCGACATATAAAAATAAATGATCCCATTTGGCCAAATATGAAGGTCGTACGTGTTAAGAGAAACTGGAAACCTTTTAATAGTAACTATTTAATTAAAAAGAAACTGTAAAATGAAATAAAAAAAGAATAAGGTAAAAAGCGGTGAATAATAATACAGGTCGTAAAATCTTATATCGGCTCATGCAATAGGCTTAACTCTTACACTTGAAATATTTATATACACGACATGCTCTGATTATAAAATTCCGCAGACAAACATTTGGTTAAAAATTCAACTGAAATATAAAATATTACTGAAAATGAGTAATTTTTATCAGATTTATTTCTCTGACTTTGTATTTTTTAGAGGAAGAAATCGATATTTTGTGACACGATTCAAATATATATTCAGTCTGTGTATTATGTCTCCTTACAAAAAAAAATTACACTTATTTTGGGATCATTTTTATGTATAAAAATTCTTTCTATTAAACTTAAAATAAAACAATTAGCATAACTTAAGAACTGTATTGAAAATATCTTTAATATATATATATATATATATATATTATATATATATATATATATATATATAGTCTCGTTTCGCCTAAAAAATTCATTTAAAATTACATACAAAGAGTGATTGGTAAAGTTTTTTTTATTATTTTTTGGGGTTGTAATAATAATTGGACCCTCTCGAATTTTCATTCAATGCAAAATTGAAAATGCTTTTGAGAACCCCCCCTTTTAATACATTATACCTGGATTTTACCAAATAAAGTACAATGAAGGTTGTATATACTCAATTTAGCTGGAAATCCCCTCAAGAATGAAATATTTCTCTTACAAAATTTAATTTGGGTTTTGAAAAAATTTGCATTTCATCCCAAATGATTTTCTTAAAAATGGTGTCGCACCCAAACTTATTCTAGACCAGAAACTTTAAAAAAAAAAAAAAATGTATAAACTTTACTAAAATTTATTTGAAAAATGTAATATAAATATATTATGTTAAATTATCAAGTTATAAAAGTTAATAAATTTCTTTTTATTTGTTAGAGAAAAGTGGAAAGAAATGAACTTTTTACAATGATTGTTTTGTCATGGAAAGAAGGACCGAGTGAAAAGAAATTAGTTTGCGTAACACTGGAATTTAATCATGGGGTTTTTGTATATACAATATTGTTATTTTGGATCACTTTTCAGCAACATTGTTATAAAGTTTTTCCTATTTATTACTTGAATTAAATTCCGTTAAGAACGTGTGCATGAACGTACTGGATCATCCACTTATTCTAAAGAGTAGGAAAAAGATGTAGATAGCGTAATGTATCTCTATTCGATAACAAATTTAGCATGAGTCTCATTACCAAGTAGCCTTTGTTTGAGAGAGAGAGAGAGAGAGAGAGAGAGAGAGAGAGAGAGAGAGAGAGAGAGAGAGAGAGAGAGAGAGAGAGAGAGAGAGAGGTTACTTCTCCGGTCCCCGCACCTCGCCCCCACTTCTTTTGAATTCAATGTTTCTCATTATCCTCCGAAATGAAATTAGATTAAACTATTCTTCTGTCTGATTGAAAGCACCGTTCGAGCTGTTCTCCGAGGTCGACGTCTTTCTACCTTCTCTCCGCATTCAGGGAAGACAAAGAGCGCCACAAAGAAGAATTCCCGGCGCCGCCATCTTACCGACGACGCTCAGGCACGACTCGATCCTCAAAGCCCTCCGTCGCTATCCTCTACAAAGGGCTCCTCCGCATCCTCGGCGAGATCAGGCTCCTGAAAGAGAAAAAGGTGCTCCCACTCGAGGAGGAGATGCAAATGCGGAGTCCAATTGTGTTTCTATTGCTCTACAATCGTGTTCATACGAGGAGGAAATTGCGCTGCGTCGCCCCTCGCTCCGCGTTTCCGTTCCTCCCTTCGACATCGTTCTACGACGTCCCTCTCGCAGCAACCATGCTCCGCGTCAATCTTACATCGATTTACATCACACAAGTCGTTTACGTTTCGCTCGTATGAGTTTCACTTATGGAAAAAGGAGGTTTAGGAAGCATCATCCCGTGGATAACAGATACACACTAACATAAACTTTATATTATATATATATACCGGTCAGATATGATAACCAATTTTAATGTTTCGTCAATTTTTTACATTAAATATTTGTGCATTACACCTAATTTCGAAGTTTCACAAATGATAATAAATGTTTTGATTAAAAATAAAAGTACTGAAATATTGAAGTACTTAAATGAAGAATTCGATCGCCTTTAAATCTGTGGAAAACCGCGTATAATTTCTTTGGAGGAAGGAATAATGTCGTTTGATTCGTAATTCCTTTCCATAAATAAATGAGAAGCCAGTTCGAAAACGCGTCTATTTCTACGAGGATTCGACGAACGCACAACCACCTCATGAATCCCAGAACAATGCTAAGAATAGAGAGAGAGAGAGAGAGAGAGAGAGAGAGAGAGAGAGAGAGAGAGAGAGAGAGAGAGGAGAGAGAGAGAGAGAGAGAGAGAGATTTAACGCAATATAAAATATAGAAACACTTTTTTCGCCCGATGAATTATGAAAGCTTCCTGCTAAGAGGCAAGGAAGAGAAGCATTACCGAGACATCCATTAGGTTGGAGCACCCTACATGGGTCAAAAATGTTGGAGATAGCAGAAGAAAAGAGAGGCTGAGGGGGGGGGCTTGTCTTATCCATTTGGAAAGGGAAACTCGAGTTGAAATGAATGCATTTTAGGGTGCATGAAAGAAGGATATGGAGCCCATTTCCTTCCAGTCACTATTATCCCCCCTAAGTGACCCTAAAATGGTTAAAGATGCAGCCTCAAAGGCTTTCCTCTGATTGATGACTGTGTTGATGGACAGAGTTGAGAATACGTCTAGGGGAACTGGCTGACGAAGGACTTAAAAATATTATTTTGTCATTTGGAAGATAAACTTCAGAGGAAAAGATTCACTTATTGATTCTGGAAACTTTATTTTGCATGATAACCCTCCACACACACACACACACACACACACACACACACACACATTTCATTTGTTTTCCACGTATGTGCGAGTGTGCATCAGCATGCTCACTGAATGACGCCGAACACCTACGCATGACTGTATGATATCGTTTTATTTGCATTTTATATTAACTTTTGCATGACTTTTCGGCTTTTGCTCTAAATTTATAAAGTTTACATGGCTTTTAGAATTAATTATTTTTCCCTTCCTCTGTTCTAATCGTCAAAAGGTGTGTGCTCACCGTGAGTTATTTTCGTAGATTAAGAACTGTCTTGAAATATTTGAAATATGAAATATAAATAGTGATTTCGTAGAACTTTGCTCAATTCGTGTCAATAAAATAAGTATAAAATTTGGTTTGAAAGGGAACAGTTTGTTTGCACGAATGAATTCGCTAAAAATCAGCTCCGATTGTCGCTTGCAACGTCAACATTTTTAAATCTCGAGAGTTATTTATGAGAATTATCGTCATTTCATTAAAATTATTCGCAATTTCAAATGTATTCCCACTTGAAATTAATATATTCACCCAAACTTGATCTTCATTTATCGAATGAAGAGCCAATTACCATTTTCTTTTCTTAAAAAAAAAAAAAAGGATGATATTGTCCCAATCTGAGGAAGCAGGAAAAGAAATAATTATGCAGCGGCAATCTTATACCTATTAATAATGAGTGTAAAGTCGTCTCTCTTTGATCGCACTGTATAAAAGGAAAAGTCCTTTCTGCGGTCGTGAAGCTAATGAATGGAGGGCAACCATGCACGTACGCTACTTTCGATCACAAAGCACTCCATCGGTCAAATGTGCATGGCGCCTCCGATCACTAAATGGAATCCAACAGAGTACACTTTAGAGAGAGAGAGAGAGAGAGAGAGGAGAGAGAGAGAGAGAGAGAGAGAGAGAGAGAGAGAGAGAGAGAGGAACACGTTTTGTCATTGTTTTTGTGACTCTTTCTCAAAGGTTTCCATGCAGAAAAAGGGGCATTGTCCTTCAAACAAAAGGAGCAAAGGATGCCCCAATCCAAAAGCGCAGTCTTTGTTTATCTGCTAAACGTTCTCTTTTCCTTTTTATTTTATTTCTTCATCTTCTTCTTTTGATATTTTCAGCTTTGATTCTTTAATTTAAAAGACGAGATTGCCATCGCGTTCACCATAGATGTTAATACTTACTATACAGATTGTCATTATATATTATACATCATGTGGTTATTATTATTATTATTATTATTATTATTATTATTATTATTTGTACAGTATATAAATAACTCATTTAATTTTAATCTAATAAATATTTATGGTAAAAAGTAAAATATTTTTGAAGGAATTCTTAAAAGTAAAAAAAATACCTTTTTCTAAATTCTGAAATTAAATTCAAGACTTCAAAAAAATTTCATTGAGAATTTCGCTGAAACTATTATAAAAAGGATAAATTTAGAATAATGATAGAATATAATATAGATAAAATAAAGGTAATAAATAGATAAAGTAAAGTGTAAAGTATTAAACGTGCCCATCGTATATGTATATATATATATAAAATACCCACAAATAAGGAATAATCTAGTTAAATGAATCTGAAGGTTTGCGATTGTGGCAGCCTCATACTTGCAGGTAGAGTTCTATACAGTTCAGTACCACACCACCAAACACTATCCACTCGAATAGTGCTTTTGTAAAGCAAAATCGATGTATGTCTGAATGTGGAATGGGAAGAATGTCGTGAATGCAGTATATTTGTAAATAAATATTCTAAACTGAATAGCTTTTCACTGGACAAATTCGGTGGCCTAGTGCCACATTTTTCAGGTCCTGCAGGAGCCTATTCGCCGGAAGCCGCTTCAATGGGGTACATGATGGATGGGCAACAACATATGTTCAGAGCCGATCCTTATGCTGATCACGCAGCGGCAGCCGCGTACTATGGCCAACATGCTGCTGCCTATAATTATCCTCATCATCTATAGGCATGGTAAGTTCAACATTTATTTTTTGATGCTTATAGGTATGGCAGTTAAACTTTATAAAGTTGAAAGTAATCCCTTCGTGTGTGTGTGTGTGTGTGTGTGTGTGTATATATATATATATATATATATATATATATATATATATATATATATATGTATATATATGTATGTATGTATGTATAATTCTAATTCTATTTTTTCCCTAGGGAGTAGAGGTGTGTGTGTCCTACCTGATTTCCCCGTCAGTTGCCTAATTCTACCTCCATATAAACGAGATCTCCTGAGGGAGATAGAGTGGTCCGAGATGAGGGCCTAAGACTAAGCCAGTAGATCAGTGCACTGTGTGTTACAGATCTCGTGGACAAATGTGTAAATAGCGTCGATGTTTTGTAATTAAATAGTGTCGAAATCTTGAACAACTTGTGCACAGCCATGAGAAAAAAACTTTAAAACATAATCCTTAAGATCTGGCAGCTAGGCGTGCGGACGGGTGCAGGGCATGACACCCTCCCTTCCTCACAACACAACACGGGCATTCGGATCGCTTCCGGTGGGTACAGAACGCTCACCAACTTCTGTTTCGGGTCTCCTCTTCATCCCGAAGGTGTTGCAGTTGAAGTTGAGGACACCTTCCATTAGCTCTCCTGAATTTCTACCAATGCAGCGTCAAAGAGGGAAGATCGAACACGTTCGAAATGAAGTGGAACGCAGTACGAGGCAACCAAATCAACCGCACGCTCAACGTGTTCGGTTAAAATGTATTGAAAAAAAATAAATAGAGATGAACAATAAAAAATATTGTCACGTGATATACCGCTTGTTCTTCAAAGGTAAACTTGCAATTAAAATACTTATCACTAATATATAAAGTCATGCGCATCGGGTCACTTTCATTGAACGATTTTCACAGCTGTCTATTAATGTTAGTGGAGACAGAAGTAAGTGGCTTAGTTATGTGTAATCGAAGGAGAAAAGTGACGTGTAATGATCACTCTTAAAAATGAAACATACCTCAAGCCAATTAAGTTTTTATGTGGAATTTTATATAATGACCCATCCTGAAGGAACCCATCTAAATTGTTGCGTTGCAGAAAGGTCATCATTTCATTCTTGACTGTGGTTATAGTATACGATGGGGTTTGTATACGGTAGTATATGTATACGAAAGTATACTACATGTATACGACTGTATGTTTATATATTTTTTCATGTATAGAAGCTTATTATATAGGTTCGTCTTTCTGCAACAGGTAATATTCTACGTACCTCGTTCACGGAACCTCAAGAAAATTGTTGGTATATTAAATATAAAAAAGTGTGATATGAATTATCAGTGTGACTTAGAAAAGTAATACGGAGATAAGGGTTGTAATGCCTTCCAACTGAAGAATAATTCCCGATTGTAGTTAATAATTTTATTCATTTTATATTAAATTTCAATATCCGATTACGATAAGTACGATAATTTGAAATACGTACGAAAAGTTCAAAATTCCTTTACTCATTTTTAAGCATGCTGGTAATCACTGACATTCTAACAATATTACACTTCTCTCACAAGCAGCAATATTGATATTATTTCTGTGATGTTAAGTGTTAATAAGCCTTCTCT
Organism: Bathynomus jamesi; assembly: GCA_023014485.1. NCBI lineage: Eukaryota > Metazoa > Arthropoda > Malacostraca > Isopoda > Cirolanidae > Bathynomus > Bathynomus jamesi. The sequence goes on along the minus strand of JAJOZX010000282.1, from coordinate 946,916 downwards.
AGTTCCCTCAGAGTGATAATAATGAACGTACGTTTTTCAATTAAGTCAGTCAGTTCGATATAGAAGCTTTTTTTTTTTTTTTTTTAACCAAATCAATCTCGTCAAATCAATTTTTCTTTTTATGTCATTATTCAGTTCTATTCAAAGGTACGACCTTTTTTTACGCAAATTTTTTCCTTTTTACGGATAATAAACGCCAGGATTCTTTCCTTGCTAGACAGTAAGTATTTGAGAGTACTGACTGAGGACAAAAATAAAATAGGTTTTTGGAATATGCAAAATCGAAAGTGTAAATTATTTAATTTTAACTTGAATTTGGTTTTAATTTAATTTTATTATATCTGAAATGTAAATAAAAAACCTTTTTATTAAATACCGATTAATTTCTTTTATATTTTGTAATTTTTGTTGTAAAATAAATTGTTTATATACTGATTTTACCTATAATATTTAATCCAAATTGTATCATATGTATTGTTAATTGTTATTAAGTCTCTACGCTAATCAACAACCACAAAATACCTAAACTATTATTATGTTATGAATTCCTTAATAAGAGCCCAAGACGACGTGTTCCTAAGACACACACTTTCGCAAACACTAACAGTTTGCATGTATATATTTTATTCTAATATAAACTTATGACTTCATGAAATAAAATTAGACATGCAGGAGAAGGGAGTGTGTGTGTGTGTGTGTGTGTGTGTGTGTATGTGTGTGTGTGTGTGAGAGAGAGAGAGAGAGAGAGAAGAAAGGGAGAAAAATTCGAAATTTTATAAATGCCAGATTCGACTGCATATTTTATACATTTATTCTTTTTATTATTTAATTTTTAAAAAAATATTTGTTGCATTCTTTGTTATGATAAATTTATATTTTTACAAGATAACAACTGTAAAATTAATTATCTTTATGTGCTGTACAAAAATTGTATATATACATAATATATATGTGTATATACTGTACATATATATATATATATATATATATATATATATATATATATATAATTTGCCTAAATTTGTATTTAGAAACGAAAGATTATTAGTAAAAACTACTAAATTTTGCCTCATCATTTTTTACAATAAGAAAAAAAAATAATCCTTTAAAATTCGCCACTTTGGACTAAATAAACCAATAAAGAAATTGTAAATATATATCTTATGCCAATTTCTTCCTGTGAATTCCTATTGAAGTCAATTCTGACTTTTCGACACGACACTGGAATAAACAGTAGCCGTATATATATATATATATATATTATATATATATATATTATATATATATATATATAATTAAATTAAATAATAATAATAATTATTATCATTATTATATTATTATTATTATTATTATTATTATTATAAATAATAAAATTATTATATTTTAAATTTAATAAAGTTCAAATAAATAATTTTTGCAGCGATATTGTAAAGAAAAAAAAAAGGAAGATAAAATTAGTTGTTATACAGGGTAGCCATAACTTATCTTTACAAATTTAATTGAGATTTAATTGAATTTGTAAAGATAATTTATGGACTCCCCGTATATGACGTCACTTCTGTATTACTTATACGAAGCATTTTATGAAATTAAAAGATACGTTTTATATATAATTTCTTATTAAAAATTGTGAAAAAAAAACATGCAAAAAATTAATTTTTAAATGGCTAATTCGGTCTTCAATTTTTGTATACCTTTATATATATATATATATATATATATATATATATATATATATATATATATATATATATATATATATATATATATATATATATATACACCTTCGGTTGAATGATACCAATAGATATGTAAGGAAGAAAGATAGATCGTTATCAGATATACTTCTCCATATGACATTTTTGCAATCATTCAAGCATGAAATGCGAGGATATTCTTTTTTGTGTATATGATTTTTTTCCATAAATAAACGTGTTTAAATTATTGTTCAGTTTCCTTTTTTTCCTTTGGCAAAATCGGGGTAAAATTTTGGGTATTTGTTCTTATTTACTCGGCAACCACGCGGGGTTATTACTATACCTCACGAGTAAGAATCTATATTTATACCTCGCTACTAAGATTATTTATTTATACGACAATTAATCTTTCAGTTTATACCTCGCTAGTGAAATTGTTTCTTAATATGGCAATTACTCCTTCAGTCTATACCAGTGGTTCTTAACCTTTTTACTACCATGCCCCCTCTAGGAATTGGTCCTTCCCTCCACGCCCCCCTTCAATCAAAATAACATTCTCAATAACTTCTCAATATTAGCCCATGCTCTCGTTAAGAGAATAACAAATACAATTAGAGAAATTCCTGTTTCTAGGGGGGCGCGCCCCCCAGGTTAAGAACCACTGGTCTATACCTTACTAGTAAGGCAAAATTGTTAAGAAAGAATTATTGCGAAGGACTCTTTCCAAAATTCTTTCTTCATCTGTCTCAAATTTGAAGATAAACTTTGTATAATTAAAATGAAGACTTAATTATGCAAACCTATTTATTATCGATCTTCATAATTTCTTTACTCCGACTAAATATCGTAAACTGTCTGGCGTTCCCTCCCCTTAATCTCGCAGATCGTCTGATATGTCTGTTGGCATCGAAGTAATCACGTAAAAATGGCAGCAGTGTTATACAGGGTGTGGCATTAATATCTGACGCATTTGTTTCTGTAATAAAACAAGAGTGAAGAAAGTAAATCACGTTTTTATTATAGTAAAGTAAGTAGAGGTGTGGGAGATTGTGACACCATAGCAGTAGACACAACCCGGGTCTACTTCTTAAAAACAACCCGAATTTTGCGTGGCCATAGGTGAAGATCTTGGTGAAGTATACGTCCGAGATTTCTTGGGCTAACACCACCACTTTCTGCTGAAAGGCGACGGATCGACTTCTTCGGACTTCGATGTCCTCACTGTACGTCGTCTCATGCGCTTATATGGACGAACACTACCATCTTCATAAAATTTTCTGACGAAAGAGGGAGAATGTTGTTACGACACGGGGCATTTCTGCGTGGAAATTCCCTCCTGAATGCTCGCTGAGTCGCAACAACAGAGCCTAATTTAATATAAAGTTCTACATTTTTAATCGGCGTTGGCACGTCGTAATGTTCCATCATTCAAATCTCGATGGCTTCACCCGTAACGCACAAAAAAAATCATTAATTATACAAATATTTCTTCAAAATATATATACAATAAAATTGCGTCACACCCTGTACAATACAGGACGAGCGAGGTCTGAGCATCATTGACATCGAGTTGTTAAACTCATCCTTTCATAAACCGCCTTAAGTTTACCGGCTCGACACAACCAAACTAAATTGTAGCATAACATTATTAAGGCTCACTGGAAAGCGTAAGGCATTCACTCCGATCTTCCACATACGAGTCCAAACTTATAACTACAGAAAAAGGTCTCTGGAGCGTAATATTCCGGGGAATAGGCTAACTTTTGCTCTAAAGGTAATTAAGTAACTGGGTGAAGATACGAAAATCAGAAGGATTCGAATGGTTACCTTAACGACGACAATTCGAACTAAAATCGTAAGTAAAAAAAAATTCGCTACAATATGGATAAAAAATATTTTACTGAGTTCATACTTTTTATAGGGTTTTCCTTCCTTAAAAAGCTAATAATGTTTTTTCTGTAGAAGCAAATTGTATTTTATCACTCAAAGAAAAACAAGTTATAAACTGGAAATTAAAAAAAATATTTTGCAGAAATTAATTTTCCTATTTTTAATGTTAAAAAAAAAGTTTCTTAAGTTCAAAAAATAAATATATTATTACATTTTGCAAAAAAAAAAAAAAAAAAAAAAAAAAAAGCCTAGACTGAAAGACATTTTTTTTATAAGTAATTAATGGTCATATGACGAACGAAAACTCAGAATTACATGTGTTTGCAGCTTAGAAATCTATCTCATATATATATATATATATATATATATATATATATATATATATATATATATATTATATATATTGTCAATATCTTTGATGCATTATATTGTAGATATAGAAGAAACGTATCACTGTTTTTCATAAAGCCCATACACTCATTCAGGATACGAACAGCTCGCAACCTTATTGCCAAGTATACAGGTTGGTCACGACGAAATGTATGATAATAACTTCGGGAGCTTATAGCTGAGGTTATTCCCAGTCAAAAACTTCATATGAACATAGGTTCGATTCTGAACGGTTATGGAGCTATGGATGTTTGAATGTTTAAAAATAAGAATAAGCGAACAAATGGCTGCTAAAGTTTTTATTTATGAATTTACAATAACTGTTCAAAATGACTACTCTCGGCCTCAGTACACATCGCAGCTCGTTTGTGAATCGCGCTTGTATCTCGCATTAGTTCATTACGATTGTCCTTTATGTTGGCTGCAGCATCCAAAATGCGACGGAGCAATGCATCTCGTGTTTCCACTTTTCTCTGGTACACCAGCTCTTTCATGCGCACCCACAGATAAAATTCTAGAGGGGTTAGGTCCGGAGACCTGGGTGGCCAATTCTGTGCACCACCACGACCGATCCATCGACCAGGGAAGCGATCATCAGATGCGTTCTCATTGCACGGCTAAAATGGGGACGAGCTCCGTCTTGTTGGAAGTACATACGCAATCGTGTTGCCAAAGGTACATCTAACAGTGGCGGCAGTTCGTCTTGCAGAAATCGTAGATAAATGTCACCTGTAAGACCACCTTCGAAGATAAACGGACCAATCAGCTGACCGTAGAGAATACTACACCACACACTGACATTGAATCGCTGTTGAAAATTACTTTCCACAATGGCATGAGGATTCATTTCTGATCACACATGTGAATTGCGAGTGTTGTTGACACCGTCGCGGGTAAATTGAGCCTTATCACGGAACAAGACGTATCGATGCAATTGTCGATCGGCATTGAGCCAATTACAAAAATTCCAGCCGTTGGGCACGATCCCCAGGTTGGAGGTGCTGAACACGCTGTACGTGGTATGGATACATGCCTTCTTCGTATAACGTTCTACATACTCTCGTTTGAGGAACTCTAAGACGTGGAAATCCTTCGCGTATTAACATGAGGACTCCGCTGTTCCATCTGAATAATGTTTTCTTGTTTAGCCACATTTTGTTGTACCGGACGTTCGCTAAAACAGTAACGCTAGGGAATGAACTGCTCTCTCGCAATCTCCGGGAAGCGTTGCTAAACACTCGTCGATCCGGAATTCTTCGATTTGGAAGACGTCGCTGGTATTCGGCGGCAGCAGCAGTAATATTCCCATCGCAAAATCCGTAAACATACACAATATCGGCATATTCGAGCATTTGAAAACGTAAAAGGCATACTGAACGCACAAAACATGAACTGCACGCTGTGAAACACAATACTCTACTGCGTAGTTAGTTCTGTTCGGTAAGTAACTGTCAATTCAGTTCAAGGTCATGCATGCGCATGCTTGAAATTCAAACATCCATCGCTCCATAACTGTTTTTGACTGGGAATGACCTCAGCTATAAGCTCCCGAAGTTATGACATTTCGTCGTGACTCACCCTGTATAGAGGGACAATGTACTAACGTGCCTCATCACCAGTGGAAGCAACAATATTGTGTTTTATAACACAGTACGAGGTTAAACTCGTGATCATTTCCGTGCTTGTGTTGTGCAGAGACGCTTGACTTTATCGGTCCGGGTGCATGATTCGTCAGGAGCATGAGATTTTTACCCAAATGATCCCGGTACCGATAAAAATATGCCGATGTCGATTACGAGGCTTGTATTATCTGTATTGCCAATTATTATTTGTCTCATATTTCTGCCTTAAAAATGTTTATTATTATATGCAGACGTTTGTTTCATTGCAATATTTACATATTCAAAGAATAAATACTTATATTAATCTAAAACATGAGATCAGATTCTACATGGAGCAATCCAATACCGTCCTCTATACAGTATTTAGGAGCACTAAAATTCTAACATGCTCTCTCTCTCTCTCTCTCTTCTCTCTCTCTCTCTCTCTCCATATATATAACCTTTGGTTAGCTTCCGCCCGAATTGTTCATTCTGACGAAGGTCTAGCTTTTCACTCCACCTTAGACCTACAGTTTAACGTGGAATCCGAACCACGCCCCATCAGCAGCCCAGCGTCTTAACCACTAGGCCACCTAGGATACCCATTTATCTACCAACCACTTTCTTTATTGTGTGGAAGGATGAACAGCTGGGTTTTGCTGCGCGCCGGCTGCCGTTACGGCATGCGGGAGGTGCCCCTTTGGGGCATTGGTTTCTGCGCGTATGTAGAGTAATTACGACATTTGTTTGATTTGAGTGAGGCCCGTGGTGTAATGGTTATCATATCTGACCGGCAATCGGAAGATCCCGGGTTCGATTCCCGGGTGGTTACCTCATTTTTTCATTTGTTTCGTTCTTTCGCTCTCATCTTGCGCGGGTAATTCTCCTATACAAAGCGTCGTTCCTTACGTTGATATATATATATATATATATATATATATATATAGGGTGGCTGTATAAACATAATCTTCAAAAAGTTAAGTTCGGAACCCATAATATTGTTCTTATTCCCTAAAAAACTCAGAATACCAATTTGTATATAAATTGGAAATGTTTTAGAGGTGCCGCAAGAGTCCAGAAGATTTTAGCTTACAGTCTTTTTTGAGTTCAGCTCCAGGTCCCCCTCACCCATAAGGGTGAGTAGTATCCTCTCAATGGAATGGGTTTCGTTGGTGCTAACAACTCATTGTCGCCTGATTAAACTTTGGAGACCTTCAACTAATGTTTTCTTTCTTGCATCTGGGAATGTTTTACACTGTTCCTGAACGACCTGAAGCAAAAACTGTGTCTGTTCCTCATTTCTCGTTACAGAGGAGTTAAAGTCCTTTATCAATGCTACTCCCCTTTCTGCTATATCATTGACAACCTTCATGCTTTTAAGAATCTTGGAAGCGTTTTGATAATCTGGAATCTGTTCCCATTGAGCTGGATCTACAGAAGTTAGAAAGTCATCTTCCAACCCTTAAATTGAGAACAGTTGTCGAGAGCTTACTGTGACAAATGATGACAGATCTTTTTTTTCAGCAATCGTTGGACGAATTCTATCTGGAGGGCATTTGTCTCTTTCATTTTTTAGAGCTGCGACCATCAATCTCTTCATTTCTAAAGGTACTCGATCATCAAAGAAAGAGAAACCAAGCAGACGTTCACTTAAATACCACAAATGATTACCGAATGCCTTGCCTGCAGATTTGGAGACGACAGTGTCTGGGTAAGTTTTTAATTGCTGAAGGCTCAAGGTCATTTGCAGGAGCTAAAGTTGCTTGAGGGCATTGGAACCATGCTTTTACATAAATCTTTGTAGTGAATAAATTGAATCTTCTTAAAGATGATATTTCTCTTGATGTTAGACGAACCTGTGAACGGAGGAGATAAATCTTTATAGAATAAATTACGTTTGCTAGCCAACGTGCACGATGTAGAGCACCTGGTTGCATCAGTCTTCTTCCTCGTGGGGGTACTTCTCCCAGAAACAACAATGTTAATTCTAAGGTTTCTCGGTAATCATCTCTTGGTTGACGTTCTTCTAGGTTAGTTTTACAGAATTTAATTATTTCCTTCCATTCAGATATGTCTAAGGTCACTTCTTTATCACCAATCACTGGTTCAAACTTACTCTTATCAATGTTACTTCATTCTAGCTGTAATCGCTTAAATAAAGCAATATCAGGTCCTGATGAGGGACCAAAAAGGACGCCAAATACATTTCCAACTATAATCTCATGGCTATGATGACGACAGGCTTGGTGCAGAAGATTTTTGTCCAACATTTGTTCAATCAGGATGCAGGCACCTCCTCTCTTTCCTGTATTACTTGCCGTGGTATCAAACGACATAGCTTTGATCTGGTTGGTTAAATTCCATTCTTTTACAGTTTCAACAACAGTCTTTGTAATTGCTTTTGCACTTTCGGAGGTAAGTTTAGGGACTGCAAGAAGCTTGCCGATATCTTTACCAGTCGCTACCACAGGCAAACGACCGACAGACCTTTTTCCTGTGATATCAGGTAGGATTTTCCCATCCCAGTGAATTACTAGGGGGGTTTCTGGAGCAAAGTATTCAATGATATAAGCTGAAGTTTCTTTTCTAATTTTCATCCTTTTAGTGCGAATAGAATCTTTATTGATCGATAGTGACTCTACATCATATCATAAACTTTTTGCCGTAGCAGCAACGATATGAGCTGCTGCTCGGTTGCTGGTCTTTGTACGGTCTAGAACTTGCGCTAATTCTGGAGTCATCATGTCTTGAGGTCTTGCTTTCTTCAATTGTGGTTGGGTGTCACCCTGAGAAAAACTTTTTAATTTTTAATTTTTGAAATGTACTATTTTCCGAATGGATCGACTACTACTGGTACTTAAATCTATTGTTGCAACTTTGCTTAGTTGTTGTATCTCTTTTTCATGTTTTCTCTTGCGGCTAATCCAATTTTGCTTTCTAATTATCTTATTTCTTTCCTTGATTGTTGTCACTTTATCAATGCCAGCTATGTGACCTTTCCTTCCACTGCGTTGAGCAATAAGAAATTTCTTATCTTCTATTTTCATCATAGACAGAGCATTCTCGTGTGCAATGTCAAATAGTTCATTGAGTCGTGAAGTAAAGTGTGTTTCAGTGGAAATTTGTTTTTGAGATCGACGGGACTTACGTTTTTGTAATGCTTTCCATTCAGAATGAAGTTTGAGCAACCGCTTAATAAGATCATGTTCATACGCAGTTCGAATACTGGCTTTCTTTCAGAAACCCTGTACAGGGGCGGCTCGTCGGTAGGCACTGCGGAACTGCAGCACCCCCATGATCTTATGATCTTTATATTTAAATATTTAAAATAGCCTCTCTGATTGTTTTTTTTCAATGAACTTTGAGTTTTTAAATCAGATTATATCCCTTTTTCCTTAAACTATTTCAATGCCGAACGAATAAATCACGAAAGTAGCTTCAGCCTTCCCGTGGAACTGCGTACTTAACAGTTCTAGATTTTGTTCGAAACGCTTGAAACCTCGGTGGTGGACGTACGAAGAGCGAGACAGAATCGCGGGTTTAAGAGGATCCAAAGCACTCTGGACAGATCAGTGCCGATTTGTTTGTTTGACGTGGTAGTTGTGTTGCTGTATCGTTTGCTAATTCGAAATTTAATTTCCGAATTGCATTTATCAATGATTCGTTATCATTTATTTTTTGTCGTGAGATTGAAGTTAATTATATAATAATTTGATTATTTACAATATATAGCTTTCATTTCTTAGAATATTTTTTCGCTCAGAATAAAAACAAGAATGGAATTTGTTTATAAATAAAATTTTTGGCAATTTCGAAATTACCCGTTAAGGTAAGTACCCTATAATTGATTTTATGATACCATTTTACTTATTTTTATGCCTGAGTAGTGAGTAGTTATCTATTTATCTATTCGACTTTCTCTCTCTCTCATATATATATATAATCGACACAATTGTTCGCAATTTCTGAGGCAGCATCCCCATAACTGAAAGTCACGAGCCGCCACTGGAAACCCATAACACTAATCAAAGTGTTCTTAGCACTCTTTCAAAGGTAGCTTCATCTCTGAATGATGGTAAAAAAAATGTGCTAAAACTTGCTGCTGAGAGCGGAGTTTATCGCCAAATATTTTTGGTAAAGTTAGACACCAACAAGCCATGTATCTGTTTTAGAACGAGTACTATAACTAATACAAGCCATGACTGCAAAAAAATTGAAAATTTTAGGGCGTGAAACTCCTAACCGTGAAATAAATGGAGCACGAATTACTAGCACATACGCACTTCCTCAGCATGTAGTTAAGTGAGGATTTGAGTCAGTTTTTCAGATGCCAAAAGTCACAAGAAGTAGTTACATATATTGATATTATATCATAAATACAACTATATATCTGAAAACATGAATATCTCATATAAACATTTCAATAATAATTTCTGCAAATTTTGCAAAGAAATAAATAGGGTATTTTACTATTGATTAAAAATACATTACTCTACATTTTTGTACTGCCGTGCGCCACCTCTGAATATGATTTGATTGCTTTAAAAAATGTCATGATAAGTTTTTTCATGATAAAAAACAAAATTCGACCTTCCGAACTCTAAAGTTAAAAAAGTAATTTTTGTCCCTATATGCTGATAACCACCCTAATATATATATATATAATATATTACTTTCTTTGGGTTTAAACAACTGTTCACGGTCGACCTGTACTCGATGCATCTGCAGCATCCCTCCTCATTCTGGGGATTTCAGGAAAGAGAGAGAGTTGCTTTCAACTCTTATCCTGTGTGGTTGGTCAGAGACTTCACAGAGTAACCCGTCCAGTTGGTGTTTAAATGTATTTAAGTTGGTGTGCTGGTGGTTCCTCAGTTCTTTTGAAAGCCCGTTAAAGAGTTTTGGGTCTTGTATTTTGAGAGTACTCTGCAGCTGAAATAATACAGAATCTATCTGTTCTCTCATTTCAGTGTGTTTTTATTTAATTTCTAAAGTTTAGGACATATCCCTCGTAAAAATTCTTTGTATAGCCTCTATGTTTGCTATGTCTCGTTTTCTGTATGTGCTTGTGAGTATTGAGCAATACTCAATTATTGGTAGGACTAAAATCTTGTTCTTTTTCTTTTTAAATTAAAATTGAAATTCTTTATTGATAAAATAAGTAGAGTATTACAAAATTACAATTTTTGCCGTGTTACAATAATTTTAACATAGCGTAAGTTAAGAGGACGATTTATTTTAATTAATTTGGTTCGTAATCTTTGGGCTTTACTGGACTCTCAAATTAATTAAAAGATATCATATCACTTGATAGGGAGTTATGAGTAAGTAATGCATAAATTTTGAATAAGAAATATTAATTCATTTAGAATACACGAGCGAACTATAGCTGAAAGTGAGAAATACATTATGTAATGCAGTATTATATTAAATCTTAAAGCTCATTATTATTATATATATCTATATATATACATTATAACTGCAAACACGCAATATAATTAACGTAAAGAACGACGCTTTGTATAGGAGAATATACCGCGCAAGATGAGAGCGAAAGAACGAAACAAATGAAAAAATGAGGTAACCACCCGGGAATCGAACCCGGGATCTTCCGATTGCCGGTCAGATATGATAACCATTACACCACGGGCCTCACTCAATCAAATGTCGTAATTCCTCTACATGCGCGCAGAAACCAATGCCCCAAAGGGGCACCTCCCGCATGCCGTAACATTATATACATTATAACTGCAAACACGCAGTATAATTAACGTAAAGAACGACGCTTTGTTTGTTTCGTTCTTTCGCTCTCATCTTGCGCGGAATATTCTCCTATACAAAGCGTCGTTCTTTACGTTAATTATACTGCGTATTTGCAGTTATAATGTATGTAATGTTACGGCATGCGGGAGGTGCCCCTTTGGGGCAATGGTTTCTGCGCGCATGTAGAGGAATTACGACATTTGATTGAGTGAGGCCCGTGGTGTAATGGTTATCATATCTGACCGGCAATCGGAAGATCCCGGGTTCGATTCCCGGGTGGTTACCTCATTTTTTCATTTGTTTCGTTCTTTCGCTCTCATCTTGCGCGGAATATTCTCCTATACAAAGCGTCGTTCTTTACGTTGATATATATATATATATATATATATATATATATATATATATATATATATATATATATATATGTGTGTGTGTGTGTATATATACACATATATGATACAAATACAACATAAAGAATTGCTAGTTTAATTCGAGAAATGAAACAATTAAAATAGTATACGAGGAATGAACAAGTAATATACAGTAATGTACACATTTAAACCTAAATTTTTATCACTATTCTTTTATTATTTTATTATTCCTTTATTATTTATACTTTTAGCATAATGTTTGCTTTTCTGTTATAGCAGCTCCTCCAGATAATTCCCATTATTTTTCTACCTGTTGTAATTTTAATGTTATAGTGTTCTCTCAATTCTGCATCCGATGACACTATTACTCCAAGATCCCTCACTTGTGGGTTTGGTGTTATCTGTTTGTCTTGTAGTGTTTTGTACCCTTTATTCCGTAGCTCCTTGTCGTATCGTATCTTATGAATTGGAATTTTTCTTCGCTGAACTTCATATTGTTGTTTTCCGCCCACCTGAATAATGTTTCAATGTCATTTTGTAATTTTTCTATGTCACCTTCATTTGATATTTCTTTGCATATCTTTCTATCGTTCGCGAAGCACTATAAGACACTGTCTTTAATGTCGACATCTTTGTCTGCGATCGTTATTATAAACAGCAAGGGAGCCATAACTGTACCTTGTGGAACAGAGCTAATTACTTCTGAGATTTCAGATTTGACTCCATTTACTAATTAATACTCTTCGTGCTCTTTGGGTTAGAAAATTAAATATCCATCGTCCCAGCTTTCCAGTGGTTCCTCTTTTCTTAAGTTTGTATGCAATAATTCGTGATCACATTTACCGAACCTTACAAATTCAGTATATATTACATCTACATTTTGACTTCGTTTTCTTCCTCGTTCATCTTGCAGATGGACGTTTGTTTTAGGTCCATTTCTATTTCTCGTATGTTTTTTTCAGTTTGAGTCTTCTTGCGTCCACTTTGCATCTGTGGATATATTTTGATTTACTTCCGTTGTCTACTCATAAGTAACGTTTTTTATTTTTCTCTCGAGTTTGCTACTTTTTTCTCTTCGAAACATGTTTCAGTAATATAGGTTTAGTTTCGTTTTCTATGTGTTTTTTTTTTTTTTTTTTTTTTGCGACGTAGTAATTCCCAATCTCTTTCATTTAATTCTGCATTTGCACTTGCCCAGTCTACTTCCTTTGAATTCATATCTAATCCATCAAATATTCCCTCAGTCTCTCTGGGATGTGTTTTAGGTCTTCTGGTTTATAACTTTATTTGTATATCAGTTACATTATGATCAGAGAAATTACTTTGCGTCACATTTTTATCATGTCACTAAATTCATTGTAATTTGTCAGAATTAAATCCAAAGCATTCTCCTCCCCAGTACACTTCATAAATTTCCAGGCTAAGTGCATAATTTTCTGTTATATCTAATAGCATTTTTGTCAGAGCTCTGTTGTATTTTGTAATATTGTCGTAAAACTTCTGAACGTAAATAACGCCTTCAATTTTTTCCACGTTATGAACGGAATGTAAAATCCCCACAAATTAATATATTTGGTATTGGGGTTCTAAGTGATTTTAACGTGTTTTCTGCTCCATTTGTAACGAATTGAAATTAATTTTTCGTGGTGTTTGGTGGTCTGTACAGTGTACACGTTAATAATTCATGATTAGGTTCAGCTCTTGGTTTCTAAAATAAGAATTTCGACCGTGCTATTTGTTTTGTTTATCATCATTTCACCTGTGTATGTGTTTCTTATGTATTTCTCCCCTTCTTCTAGCAAATCTATATATGTTGTAGTCCTTTATTGCTAATTCAGTGTCTTCGATGCAGTTTTCATGGCCTCTTTCACATTTATGAAAGTGTGTTTCCATTAGGTTGCGTTCACACTAACGAAGCAAAATGTTTTAGTCATGATTATAAGTCATTTTGCTTTAGTCAATATGCTTTATGTTCTGTTCATACCAACAAAGCGTGGTTCAGTCAGTTTAGCTAGTATCAACATGGAGAGTGACGAAGAAACAGCTCTTTGTATTTGGCAGTTATATTAATGGAAGAAAGTGCTGTAAAGAGGAAATTGTGGGTGCATCCAATGTGCCAGAAACGGGAAAACGACGATATAATTGATAACTTCTTTAAAGAACTGGAGAAACATCCAGAGAAGTTTAAAATTATACCTGTCAACTTCATTTCTGCAACGACTTTTTCCCAAAGTTTATCTGTAATATTTCGGTTATTATACACTGGTAAAGATTGGTTGTACAATTCTGGTCTTTCTTGGACGAGAACTATCAATGTTTTACTTTCTCCAGCCATATTTATATCTAACGAACTGCCTGAAATATGACATGTGCACAACAGAGATTCGACAATTCATGTGAGAAAATTGTACTGCGCATGCGCTGCTTTAAGCATACTCTATGAAAATAGTGCAGACGCCAACAGATAAAGCATGCTTTAAGCATAACTAAATTAGCAAAATGGGTTTTGCTTTGTTGATGAGAGCGGAGCTATTTGTTTCCATGCGTCCATTTTAATGTAGCATGCTTTAGTCATTTTGCTTTGTGGTTTTTGCTTTGATGATATTGGTCTTAAGCATAAGATATCTGTGTTGGTTTCCAGAGCTAAATGTTGTAGGTATTGTAAGTTGCAATCCGCTTTCTCAGTGTACAGTCCTTGTATATTCATATATATTAAATTTAAAAGATTAATAGTCTTTGTGTTCAGTTCTGCTGGATACTGGTTATTATCATGCGGGTTTTATTGGTTTCTGATCGGTGTTACTAGGTGGGGCGTTACATTTGAGAATACTTGGAGTGTGGTCCAACTATACCAAAAATTAACTGTGGGTGGTGTTGAATAGGTCGGTGGTGTATGTATATATGGATGCGGAATATGTTCAGTATATTGTTAATTGTCTTAGACTCTTGCGGGTAAAATTCCAAACAATTAAACCCAGATAAAAATGGGCATCTCGTTTTTTTAGAATTTAAGTGAAATATAAATAGTCTTATAAAGGGTGCCCAATAAAACCATTTACTCCCTTTACCCTCACCCTATTCTAGTGGGAAAAGGTTCAGGGTTAAAGGGACTTATGGAACACCCTGTAGAGCGTTCTTTGCGTATATAACTCTTTTTTTCCTTTACATCATTTCAGAAGAGAAGAAAGGAGAAAGACAGTAAAATTTAGTTTTCCGCAATGCAGAGTTATCTGATTCGAGGTTTAAAAATCAACAGAAATGTAATTAACTTCACGTGAATAGGTTTAATTTGTAACAATTCAACCTTTTAAGTTTTTACAGAAAAAAACATGAAATTTTAATCAGACCTTGTAAATTATTGTAGTATCTAAAAAACTGTATTATCTTAGCTTTTGTCATATATATATATATATATATATGAAAATTATTTCACGAAAGTAACACGTGAAAAATATTTATGATGAATAAAACCACGAAGGAAAGGAAACACAAAATGGTGCTCAAGCGCTTTCGTCTAATGACATCCTCAGGATGTCATTAGACGAAAGCGCTTGAGCACCATTTTGTGTTTCCTTTCCTTCGTGGTTTTATTCATCATATATATATATATATATGATGAATTTCACAATTAAACATGTGAAATGAATGAATGATGCAAATCCACAAGGAAAAAGAAAAATTATTCCAAGGCCTTTCGTGTATTCAGAAGTACACCTCGTCATGGAATGACGAAGTGTACTTCTGAATACACGAAAGGCCTTGGAATCATTTTTCTTTTTCCTTGTGGGTTTGCATTTTATATATATATATAGTATTACTAGGCTGACCATATTTCCTTGAGACAAAAACGGGACATTGGGATGGCAAAAAAGGGACGGGGTTATGTAATATTCTGTATTCATGAAAAAGTAAGTACATAAACCGGGACAAAATTGACATTTTTATTAAAACGACGGGACGGCCAGGAAATATAAAACAAACGGTACTGTCCCGTTCAAAACGGTACGTATGGTCAGCCTAAGTATTACGTGAGGTAACTGGTTTCATACACTAACTGTAACATACATACGTACATATAGGTTTCTCGCGTTTTAATGCCGACTTTTTTAATACGTGAAGATAATTTAGACCTTAAGAAATTGCAACGCGAAAATTTTCGGCTTTTAACGCGAGGTAATACCATGCCCGGCGCTTTGGACAGCCAATCAGCGTCACGCTCATCGCCGCGCGGGATCACTTGGTCCTGTATTTATTTTTCCTGTGGAGCTTGTGTAGTGAGCATCTTCTCCTCGGTTTTGCACTAGTGCACGCACATTTCTAAGTCTTCTACTGCCAAGTTGTAGTCAATAACTAGTCATATAAGCGTCGTAGCACAGATTCTCTCCCGATGACATTCACAGCTTGTTTTGTACTATTTAATGTGTTTTAGTGTTTTATTCACGTTAGAATTTAGTACAATTCTCATTTTATTAATTCTATATAATTTATGTTTGATATATTATAATTTTTTGGACATTCTGTACTTAATATTTGGTTGTCTTAGAACGTAACCTATTTTTCCCCATAAGGTTTTTAACACAATGGAACGCTGACCATTTCAACACGTAATTCCTCCAAAAGGTAATCTCGCGTTAAAACGGGATAAACCTATATAGTGTATATATATCGTTTAAGCTCTTTGTTACTAGATTTACTAAGTCTAGAATTGAAATATATAGAAATTGCGCCGCTATTAACAAGCCAAATTTGGAAATATTTTGGCGAAGATTTTTTTTTTAATATACTGTAGCAGGGAAGGAGCAAGGGCGAGCGCCTGCAAAAACGCACCCCCCCCCTATATAAGAAGGAGAGAGCCAAAATCAAGATCTCTGATGCCCAAGATACCATTTTACTTGTTTTTTTTTCCTATAAATTTTAAAAAGATTGTGTCGTGTGTAAAAGGCATGTATATGCAGTGAAAAATAGAGGGAGAAGCGTGTGTTTGAGAGTATGCTGAACTGCTCACAGGGTAGATGAGACAAAAAGAGATCAGCTAAAGAGGACAGTGACAGAAGAAACGGAAGTTCCAACACTCCCTGTCTTCTGCCTAACGTCCTCCCCCCCTCCACCTCCCCGGAGTACTTCCGTGACTAAATAAAGGAGATACGAGTAAATAAGAGATAATTTTAAATTGCTTTATTCTTGAGAAGATAATTAAGTTACATTTTATAAGTCATGAAATTAAAGCAAATAAAAGTTGCCCAATTTTTTAATAAAAATGCATTGAATTACCTTTTCTGAAGCATTTCAGTAGTGTATTAAAAATATAATATGAAATTTAAATATATCGGTTATCGGGCGATATTTTAATAGCAATAACCTATACCGATATTATCGTCTTGCTTATACCAATACTGCCCACGAAGGTCATGCTTGTCGCTCCTCCTCTCGAGTTGGCCTGGTGAAGTAGTGAGTTGGTTTCTGGTACTCTCCACCTCACATAGCCAGGTACGCCTGGCTCATCGGGGATTGTTCTGAGCCAGACGTCTAATCTTCTTTTGAAGATGTCCACCGCAACACCACTCGTGTTCCTTAGGTCTTTGGGCAGCTGATTAAACAGTTTTGGTCCTCTCACAACAAAACTATTTTCTTTCAAGATTAAGGATGTTCCCTGTGTAGCCTTTAATTTGGGAACACGACACAGTCTTCCTTTTCTACTTTCCGCCGTTGTTTGGGGAGTTACAGGGTTCGGAGTAAGATTAGGGACTAGTTTCTCCATTATTTTCCAAGTGTAAATAATGGTGTATCTCTCTCTTCTCCTTTCCAGTGAATATAGGTTTAGTTCGCGTAACCTTTCCCAGTAATTTAGTTCTTTGCACCCCTTGATCTTGGATGTGAAGCTTCTCTGAATCCCTTCTAGCTGTCTAATGTCTCCTTTTTTATATGGGGATGTTAGGACCGAGCAGTATTCCAATTTGAGTATGATCAGTATTTTTAGTAGAGGAATCATTATATTCCTATCCCTTCGTTTAAAGGTTCTCAGTATCTGCCCAGTTATTCTCTTTGCTCTGTTTACTGCTATCTTATTTTGTTTCAAATTTCGCATCATCAGTCATTACAACCCCCAAATCTTTTGCTTTAGAATTTCTCTGAATTTCTTGTCCATTTGGGGTATAATATTCCATGGATTTTAGGTCCTCCCTTTTTCTGTACCGTAACGGCTGAAATTTCTCAGTGTTAAACTTCATATTGTTATCTTCCGTCCACTTGTAGATTCTGTTCATGTCGGTTTGTAGAGATCCTATACCTTCTGGGTTTTTTATTTTTCTACTGATCTTTGTATTATCGGCAAAGGATGTTACTATGCTGTTTCTGGTAACGTCCTCATCTATGTCAGTTAGTATGATTATGAAGAGTAATGGAGCTAATACTGTTCCTTGTGGTACTGAGCTGAGGATGAAGATGAAGATATTCCTTGTACTGTAACGACTTGCCGCCACTCACTAAGGACATTATATATCCATTTCCCTACTTTTCCTGTTATTCCCATATATTTCAGTTTATGTATTATGACTCCATGGTCACACTTGTCGAACGCTTTGGCAAAGTCTGTGTATATTACATCATAGTTTTCATTACTTTCCATTGCATCAATAATGTTGTTGTAGTGTTCTATTAGTTGTGATAGGCATGATCTGCCTGACCGAAACCCATGTTGGTTATCAGTAGCGGACCCAGGGGTGTTGCCCTAGTTGCCCGGGCAACCCCCTTTTTTCCGACTTGCAAAATTTTTTATTTGAAATTTCGCGTCCATTTCGTCCATTACACAGTTTGACTTCGTGTTCTCGCTGATCACGACCAGCAAAGTGTTGTCTGCTACAAAAGGACTGTGTAAGAAAGTACAAGCCAGAGCTATGGACATTATCAGTGCTTATGAACATGTCAGTGACGTTAGACACATGATTTGTTCGATGAGGCAAGATGTTGACTCGTTCCATGGTGAGTGCTTTGAGGAAGCCACAGACATTGCTCAAGCACTCACCTTGGATGTGAAAGCCCCCAGGAGGTGTGGTAGACAGACTCTCCGAAACAACGCCCCTGCTAAATCTGTAACGGAGTACTACAAACGCAATGTTACCATCCCACTACTTGACCATCTTGACCAGCAGCTGAACGAGAGATTCTCTTCAAGCCAGCAAATTGCCATTCAGGGAATGCACATTGTGCCTGCAGGTCTCCTGGGGTCTGACACTGACATCAAGGTCTTGACGCAGCAGCTGGTAACATCCTACAGCCATGACCTTCCAGAGCAGCGGTCACTGGAACTTGAACCCAAGATGTGGGAGAGGAAGTGGAAAACTTGGGAGAAAGAGGTACCTTCTAGTCCTCGAGATGCATTGCCATTCGCAGATGAGGAATGTTTTCCAAATATCAGAACCATCCTGCGGCTTGTATGTACCATTCCAGTGACCAGCTGTGAGAATGAGCGAAGTTTCAGTGCTTTGCGTCGCTTGAAGACCTGGCTCAGGAGCACCATGACGAATGAATGCCTCAATGGACTTGCCTTGATGAATGTCCACTACAAGGTACCCATTGACATTTCAAAAGTGATTGATGTGTTTGCCAGGAAGCACATCAGACGTATGCAATTTGTGGACATTCTCTCGGACAAGGAGTAAGGACAATAACCAAGAACTGTGTTGAATAACGGTATGCGATTATGAGCTCCAAGTACATGTTTTTATATTGACTAGTCTAACTAGTTTGTTACCGCCTTTTTCTCAGAAATAATACATGTATGTGCTCTTTTAATATACATGTATGTTTTTTTTGTCTTTGTGAAAGGATAAGTATGCAGTGAACATGTGGCAGATGTCATGATTTTTTCTAGAGCTTTATTTCATACATTATACAATGTACATCTTGCATATTTGCTGAGAAGTTGCGATAGGGAAATTACTTGCCTTACCATAGCGCTTTACTGAATACTCTGTTTTTCTTGTATAGTGCCAAATGTTATGCATTTCCTGAAATGGTAGCTGTGATTTATGTCCTAGAGTTAACTGTTTTATTTATTCTTTTCTGTGGGTAATTTTCAATAATTTCAACTCTTGATGTAAATGTAGCTTTGATTTAATATATACTGTATACATGTATTACAAAGGAATACCATGGTATAATTCTGTTAGAACATCAATATTTTACTATGAAAGCAATTTGAGTATTGATTCATTTGAATAAAAATTGAAATGATATTATAAAAAAATACATATACTTAAAGATTGTAAACATTGTAAAGAAAAAATTACAACATTGTAAAGATGACTGAGAATATCAATACTTGACTATGGAAGAAGTAAGAGTAATAAATGATGAATGCGATTTAAAGCTCCTTTGTTGTTATAATTCTTCATTAGGAAGGTTATGTCAAATCAGTCTCTTATGACTCGTATGTAAACAAAGGATGACTTGGATTTGGAAAAGCTTTCTTAAGTGCTGAAATAGAAAAAAAGGCAGATAACAAGTTGTATACCCCATTTAAATATTAATTTGTTTTTGACAATGTCGCGAAACAAAAATTTTGAGCATGGAACACGTCGCAATTCGGAAAAATGTCGACAGTGGAAATTTGGGCAACACCCAAAAAAAAATCCTGGGTCCGCCAATGGTTATCATTTAATTTTTTCTGAGTTTCCGAAAAGTCATAGATTTTCTGTCTAACTATTCTTTCAAACATTTTAGTGAGATGAGATGTAAGCGACACTGGCCTATAGATTTTGGTCTCGGATCGATCTCCTCCTTTATATATTGGGACTATGTTCGCGCTCTTCAGGATGCCTGGTATTTCTCCCGTGTCTAGTGATGGTCTCCATATCAAATATAGGGGCTCAGCGATTGCATTCTTGCAGTTTTTGATCAGTGTGGCATTCAATTTGTCCGGTCCTGACGCTGAGTGTGCTTTTAGTTTTCCTATAGCTTGTATAATATCATCTGTCGTAAAGTCGAAGTTCGTCATATTTTCCCCTTGTAGTTCTTCTTCAGAGAACGCATTTCTATTGCATATCAATTTGTCAGTTTTTGGGATACTAGGGTGTGTCAATTTTAGTAAAGTCAACAATTCAAAAAACTACTAGTGACCAAATGATGCATTTTTATGTGCTAAATCGAAATATGGCTTTAAAATCCAGATTTGACCACTCCTAGCTAATTATATTTGAAGTTGAAGTTTACGAAAAATCAGCAATTTTTGCAAGTATTTTTTTTATTGTATATAACTACATTTTACATACATTATATACAATTAAAGACATTTTGATTGTATTTCAATATTAAAACTTAGAAATATAGATAGGTTTCTTGAACTTTGCCAAGGATGCCATATATAACTACATTTTACATACATACAATTAAAGACATTTTGATTGCATTTCATTATTAAAACTTAGAAATATAGATAGGTTTCTTGAACTTTGCCAAGGATGCCATGTCTGCCTTGCTCTTGTTCCTGGATATGAGCTCCCTACTGGCCACCTGGCCACTGATGTACGCCTCCCTCCTCTCTTGTGAGTAAACATGTTGTGCTGCTTCAGTTGTCATCCTTACACACCTCTCTACTGACTCTGTGTGTGTGAGAGCCATGCAGGAACTTCCATTGGTCTATCCAGAAACTCCTTGATTGCAGCAGTGGTGAGGGAGCAGGTCAGAAGAGGTTCAGTCACGCCAGAGTTCCAGTCAATAAGCTCCGAGAGTTTGGTGGCATCTGGGTTGATGTCAGGAGTCTTCCTGGGTCTGACACTGCAGTCTCCTAACTGTGTGTCCTCATCTCCTTCACCTCTGATTTCCAGTGAATGCTCAAATGATGTCATATTATCTAGCAAACTTAGAAATATCTTTAGTGTTGTTTAAAAAAGCCATTTACCTACTTATATTTAACCAGGACGAAGGAGGACGAAGACTTCATACCAGACTGAGTCTGGTATGAAGTCTTCGTCCTCCTCTCTCCTCCCTGCCTCCTCCACTCATGCATTCACAATCAAAACTCCGGCATTTGTGACTATGTGAAACTTAGAAACCATACTGCACACCAAAAATAACCAAAGTTGACCACACATATCAATGGCACATTGATATACGATGCTACAGTCATATTTACGTTATATTTCAAACCTTTATGGTCAAATATAAGTAGGTAAATGGCTTTTTTAAACACTAAAGATATTTCTAAGTTTGCTAGATAATATGACATCATTTGAGCTTTAGTAGTTTTTAAATTGTTGACTTTACTAAAATTGACACACCCTAAATTACTGGAAATCAGAGGTGAAGGAGATGAGGACACACAGGTAGGAGACTGCAGTGTCAGACCCAGGAAGACTCCTGACATCAACCCAGATGCCACCAAACTCTCGGAGCTTATTGACTGGAACTCCGGCGTGACTGACCCTCTTCTGACCTGCTCCCTCACCACTGCTGCAATTAAGGAGTTTCTGGATAGACCAATGGAAGTTCCTGCATGGCTCTCACACACACAGAGTCAGTAGAGAGGTGTGTAAGGATGAAGCTGAAGCAGCACAACATGTTTACTCACAAGAGAGGAGGGAGGCGTACATCAGTGGCCAGGTGGCCAGTAGGGAGCTCATGTCCAGGAACAAGAGCAAGGTAGACATGGCATCCTTGGCAAAGTTCAAGAAACCTATCTATATTTCTAAGTTTTAATATTGAAATACAATCAAAATATCTTTAATTGTATGTAAAATGTAGTTATATATGGCATCTTTGGCAAAGTTCAAGAAACCTATCTATATTTCTAAGTTTTAATATTAAAATACAATCAAAGTGTCTTTAATTGTATGTAATGTATGTAAAATGTAGTTATATGCAATAAAAAAATAATTGCAAAAATTGCTGATTTTTCGTAAACTTCAACTTCAAATATAAGTAGTTAGGAGTGGTCAAATCTGGATTTTAAAGCCATATTTTGATTTAGCACATAAAAATGCATCATTTGGTCACTAGTATTGTTTTGAATTGTTGACTTTACTAAAATTGACACACCCTATTGGGATACTGAAAGATGATTCGTACTGAGCTCTTAATATTTCAAATACTTGTGTTAGGTCATCAGATAAAGTACTGTCTTCGTTTTTCAAAGGGCCGATAGTCGCATGGTTTTTCGACTTCCTTTTTATAAAATTTCAGAAGTACTTTGAGTTAACCTTTATCGCTTCTATAGCGTCGTCTTCTTTTTCTGTGCTTCTCAATTAGTTCCTGTATGACGCAATCGATACTCTGCAGTTTATCATTTAATATTTTCTGATGTTGATATCTTTACAGTTACTTAATTTTGCAGTCACTCTTTTTCTCTTTCGGAACAATGACCTCTTTTGTCTCTCGAACCTGCTTTTATTTCCTCTTTGTTGTATTTTTGGGACATGTCTTTCCACAATTTCCAGCGTCTTCTCCTCTTAGGTCATTAGCATCTCTTCCATTGTCTTGGCCTCGAAGATGGGTTTCCAATCTATTACTTCCATGCTGGATGCAACACCTTCCCAGTTTATAGCTTTGGAGTGAAAATTAAAAATTTCGAATTTGCTTCTTTCTGTTGTTCGTGTTCTTTCCTTTCCTGTTGCTTTTATATTGATTGTTATTTCAATAATGTTGTGATCCGATATTATAGTTGGGGATAGGTTGCTGTTGTTTGTGAATACCAAATTAGGCAGTATATATATATATATATATATATATAATATATATATATATATATATACACAGTGTATATATATATATATATATATATATATATATATATATATATATATATTATATTATATATATATATAATGTTAAAAATGTAATTTGTAATTAAAAATATTCAACAGTCTCTGTTAAAACTAAAAATTACACTGCCCAACAAAAAAAAAATTTTTGCTGCTGATTTAATTCTAAGACCTGTTTCTGGATAATATTGATGTGCCGATTTCAAAAATCACCTTAGATTTTGTCCATCACATTAGGTTTTCGTGCAATGCAATATGCCTATTTTGGGTGATCCATGAAGGGCGCTTATCAAACTTGATGATTTTTGAGACCTGTTAACAGCTGTTTTGCTGTTAAAATTTTATCTGTGGAATACGCAAATCTGTGCATTAAATCTAAAGGTCATGTACAACATATTAAAATCTTGGGTATCTGTGATTTCCCCAGGTGTGAGCGTGACGTCATGATCTGAGAGAGATTTCCCATTGGCGGAGTGAGAGCAGCCGGTTCCGCTAGTGACGTTACTTGTAAACTTTCAGCAGTTGGGTTGCAACATGAGCATTAAAGTTCACTATCTCAACAGTCATGTGGATAAATTTCCAGAAAATCTTGGTGATGTTAGTGAAGAGCAAGGTGAAAGGTTCCACCAAGATATCAAAGTGATGGAAGAACGATACCAAGGAAGATGGGATACCCATATGATGGCTGACTACTGCTGGAGCCTGCAAAGAGATTATCTTGACATCTCTCATTCTAGGAAGTCCTATAAGAGAAAACTTATCGGCACTGAAAAGTAAGAAAACAAGAAAAAGACAATGTTAAGAAAACTGGTCCCGTGCTTGCTTTAATATGGATTCATTTTTTGCTTATTTAAACACTTTTAATCACTTTATGTGTCAATATTACCATTGTATATTAAAGTTCACTCCCTGCACAATTGTTTACTTTTCCATGCTGATTCTGAGTATGTAAAAACTTATTTTTTGAAAAGAAAAAAAATTGGGCATAACCCTGCCAAAATGCGATATCTCCAAAATATTTGTATTTGATTGCTCGAAAACCTGACGTGATAGGCAAAAACTAAGGTGATTTTTGAAATCAGCACACCAAAGTTACCTAAAAACAGGTGTTAGAATTAAATCAGCAAAATTGGTGTTGGGCAGTGTTATGTTTTGTTGTATAAAGAATAAAGAAAAAAAAGTTAACCACAAATTATAAAGAAGTAGAGTGCGAATGTAACGAAAGTATAATTTAATGCACAAACTCTATGTAATAACGTAATTATTATGTTTTGTACAATAATTAATTTGTAAGTGTGCTTGAAAAAATTCTGAAATGATCTAAGAAAATGGGAATCCACACGTTTCTCCAAGTTATGATGTCCCCGAAGCTGGATTGATTCAAATGAGGCATTTGACTGGTTTGTATCGTATTTGTATGTATTTGTATCGTATTTGTACGATGAAAGCAAGTATTTAGTATTTTAGTATTTTAGTATTTAGAAAATACTTTTCCTTTCTAGGTTTTACTGATACTAAAAGACTTGTTCATAAAAGGATAAATCTAACATTAAGAAATAAATAATTACAGTTAAGGAATTCTGTAACACTAACTACAAAAAAAAAATTGTGCGAGGCGAGACTACGTTGCTATAATATACAGGGTGTACATAAATTACCTTTACAATTTGAATTGAATTTGTAAATATAATTTATGGACACTATATATTTTTCTCAGTCGTTAAAAGTTTAAATTTTTCCATATTTGAAGTAAATTTTTCTTCTTTAGATTTTAGCATTTAATCTCGTTAAAAGCGGACAAATTTTTATCATTGAAGTCCTACAGTTATTGCATCGGTCTCACTTTAAGAATTTATATACTTTGTTGTTACGTGAAGACTGCATCGTTTATAGAAGTATCACCTAATTATAGTTGTTTAAGTTAACCGACTTTCTACCACTTGCTTAAAATCTTTAATTACCGTCCGAAGAAATGAGGATGTTTTCACTTTGTTTACGTATGTTTACAATATATAACCACACCCTTGAAAATCGCGGGTGAGACAACATGTATAATCGGACTCAACATGTATAATCGGAATCAACATGTACAGTATAATCGGAATAACAAGGATTTCAATATTAGGATATAAATGAACGGGAAACGCGTAAATAGCAACTGCGATGAATGAAGTCCTAAATTTTAATACCTTGGTTATCTCTCAGCACCCACCAAAGCAGCAGCAGCAGCAGCAGCATCCGTCATTCCCTGCAAATTTCTCTTAAAGTCTAACAGGATATTACAGTATGTATATTAAAATGTCCGAAACCCTCAAAGTGTAGCTCTGTCGTAAGGCTTTTCTATCCTTTTACAACTTTCTGTCAGAAAAGAAAATTAAGATTATGAAAGCTGTCCATAATTGAAGCTGTCCGCAAGACATTTCATTTGTCGGCTGTCCGGAAAAAATTCAAATTGA
This sequence comes from Bathynomus jamesi, assembly GCA_023014485.1. Lineage (NCBI taxonomy): Eukaryota > Metazoa > Arthropoda > Malacostraca > Isopoda > Cirolanidae > Bathynomus > Bathynomus jamesi. The sequence goes on along the minus strand of JAJOZX010000282.1, from coordinate 920,995 downwards.
AATTTTTTTTTTTGGAAAACGAAATATTACAAAAAAAAAAGTATCAAAAAGAAATTTGTAAAATAAAAAATAAATAAAAGTTTTTGGAAGTAAAATCCCGTTTTGAAAAAGAAAATAATAAAATCTTCCAAAGATGAATGAATCAGTGACTTGCACGATGGTTCTGACAAACATTTTTTTTTTATCACCCGAAATCCGAAGACCCTATGACATAACAGAAGTGCGCATCCAAAGACGTAAAAACTAAAACACACTTTCTATTTCTGGGGTTGTTGTAGTTTCTAGCTCAGAAACGGGTCATACCCAACTTAAGAATCTCAGAAAGTTATGGAGGCGTTAATACCAAAACGTAGGTATAAATATACCCTTCTCTTTTCGCAATACGTTCGGAGCATTCATCAAATTTTACAGTTTTACAGTAAAACCACATTTGGATTATTATTATTATTATTATTATTATCGACGCCGACCAAAAGGTGGCCGAGATAGGGCGTTCAGTGCGGTTTGTATAGGGGGGACGTGAGTGGGTGGGTATGTGGCGACAAAACCACATACTCACCCTTACCTGCCTTAGTGGTCGTGAGACCACTAAGGCCACACACAGTTGACGTCGATTGTAGCCTAGTTATTATTATTATTATTATTAAGGTGAAAGTGATTTGTTTAAAAGGTAAATCGTTTCATAATAAGCAAGAAACGAAAAATAATAAGAAGAAGAAAGAAAAGAAAAAGAACAAAAAAACAAACAAACATCAAAGGAAAATAAAACGAATAAAACAAGAAAAATGAAAATGACAATAAAGAGAGAGAGAGAGAGAGAGAGAGAGAGAGAGAGAGAGAGAGAGAGAGAGAGAGAGATGTATGAAATATTAGATGCACGGACGCTGATGGACATTGAAGACACATGATGTGATTCAGTGAAGCCTAAATTCATATCAAACATCAAGACAAGAATGACAGAAAAACCAAAGAAAAACAGGAAATGAACGAAGAGAGACGCGAGAAAGAAAGAAAAATATAAAGAAAGAACAATAAAGAAACAAGAAAGAAAAACCAAACAAGCTAAAAGTAAAGCAAGAAATGATATTACAAACAACGCATAATGAAAAATAATAACAACAAGAAGGAAAATAAAGAAAGAAATTACAGAAAAGTTTCAAAAATGAGAAGTTAAATATGAAAGAAAAAGGAAAAAAGAGAAAGAAACAATAATAATAATATTAATAATAATAATAATAATAATAATAATAATTATCAGAGTAACAAAGACCCGAAGATTCACCCTGTATAGAGTAGGTCAAGAAGAAAAAATTTACGGTAGAATAAAAGACAAGATGGAAGATAAAGGGAGAAATAAAATTCCCCTTTTATATAGATATACAAGGGGAATTTTATATATATATATATATTAATTCATTATCATTCTCATACTTATGAGCGTGTAAGACATTCCATCACAAGTGAAAGCAGAAAGAGCAAAGGAGAGGAAAGACAACGTTCTCTTTCTCACTTCCAAAAAATAACTATAGAAAAGTTAAGAAAAGAATAGTGGAAAAACCTTAGAGTATACCTCACTCCCTACAAAACAAAAAGAAGAAGAAGAAGAAGAAACAGAAGAAGAAGAAACAGAAGAAGAAGAAGACGAAATGATAAATTCCTGTGGTAATTTTAATTTCAGTTGATAGTTTTCATTAAAAGTGAAATTGTTGGAAACATCATGTCTTTACCTCTGCGAAATTTGGGTATCATAAAACGAAATGAAAATAAAAGGAGGAGAAACATGTTGAGCAAATTAATTTTGTGAGGAGTGGAAATTTCTTCTCTTTTATTTGCAATCCTTCTCAGGAATTTACATTGCTCCGAAATTTGGTTCCCTCTCCGCTCGCATAAGGAAACCTCATCAAAGGCTCTTGTATGCACATACATTTTCCACTTCTTCTATAAAACTGAAAATAGCATTGGAATATGCAAGGAGCCGAATCCATGTTGACATTACAAATTATACTGAGGATGGAAAGCTCAGATAAGGAAGGCATCTTCCCTACTGTGAAAGGCTCTGAGCTTCGCATTGACCAACACAAATTTTTTTACTTAAATGCCTCTATTTTTAAATACAAGTATGTATGTATATATATATATATATATATATATATACACACACACTGTGTATTATAGAGGTAGGTCAGCATTTGAAAGAAGTGGAAGATGTGTTAGAGTGTATAGAAAAGTTATGGCATGTTACTCGATCTCATGAGGGGTATAAATGTGCAGCTACTGAAGAGCACGAGTATATTAAGTTAATAAAATGTTAATATGAAAAGAAGAACCGTACAGAGCAGATGCCCATTTTTCAATTTTTTTTTTTAATTTGCAGCTGTTTCGCGGAAATGTTTCCCCTCATTTTCAAGGTATCGCCGTTGGAAAATAAATTGTTTTTGTTAAGTAGAAAATGTATTACATTAAATTAAATGTAAAAATTACATTGAAATCCTAAATATTATTTTCGAAAGAAAAATAAATTCAAATTTAATAATAATCAGTACAAGAAACAAATTTCATTAAAACTACTGTAAATGCGTCTAAAAGTGAGAGCAGAAACTGTACAAAAAGTACTCTGAATATAAAGTACTTAAACAGTACATTTAGAATGCCGAAAGATGTAGCGAAAGTAATTTTAAAATTTAAATTCTAAGAAATATATTTCTTATTATTAATGTTTTTTGTTTCACACGATCCAACTTTTGAAGAAAAGAACCGTCTCTCCGACTTGAGATGTAGTAACAGTGTACTCCTTAAATAAGTTGGTTATTTTTGTACAGTATACTTAGTCATATCTGTACTATGCAAGTTTTAAAGCAGACGCATCGGAGAGTAAATAAAATCCTTAAGATTAATTAAAATGAACAGTTTATTGACCCAAAACAGTTCAACATCAGTTTCAAAATTAGGCTTTTGTACAAGTCATTCCAGCCATTACAGTTTTCATTAATTCATTATGTTAAAGCACTAAACCTAATGACAAAAAATGGTAAATAAATTTGTTAAAACTCATACTAGAATTCAAATAACATTAAATCGGATAATTAAATAAACACCTGCGCATTGCCGGGGTGCCAGATTGATTAAAATGAAATTCTGCAGTTGGCTCGAGTGCTAGAAGGATTAACATGTAAAACACCTCTGGCCCCGCGAAACATTTGTGATTCTGGCCACAGGTTCATCCGAAGAATGTGGTTTTGATGAGTAAACAACGCTTTAAAAAGTAATTCAATAGGGACAGGTCAGGTGAACGAGGTGGCCAAACAATTGGTCCAGCTCTACCGATCCACTTGGCTAGGAAGACTTTACTCAAGAATTGTCACACATTCAAAGCACCGTCTTGCTGAAAGAAAGTGCTACCTGAAAGATTTAATTGTCTTAGTTCAAGGGTAAAGAAATTCTGCAACACTGCAAGGTAACGTTCACCAGTTTCTTCAAGACAGAAAAGCCAAGTGACGCATGACTTTCCCAGAGAACATCAGACATTTATTTTTTGCGAATTTTTAATGTTGCCAGATTTCATAAGGTTTCTCTGTCCCCAAATGCAGCAATTGTGGCAGATGAACTTAATGTCCAGGATCACAAGTTCAGTTCATGAAATCACACAGCAGCAACTGGAGAATGTTTTTAGGTCGTTGGAAAATCGAAATAAACGCTGTATTGAGAAAGATAGCGGTTATGTTGAGGCGTAGAGGTTTATAATGAAGCGTGTCAAAAACGTTAATAATTATCCTTTCATGTGACGTTTACAGTTTGTTTCCATCACGTGCACATCAAAATTTACTATATATATATATATATATATATATATATATATGGGTATGGGCTACGACGTCGTGGCCAATGTCGTAACACCGCTTCCCGGAGATCAGCGAAGTTAAGCGACATTGGGTCTGGGTAGTAGTTGGATGGGAGACCGTCCTCCGCGCCCAGATTATGTAGCGACCCGTGGATCCCACGTAAAGCTGTAGGTCCCTTCCGTCATATGACCTTAGATGTTACGAAGGAGATTAAACAACACCAATAAAAAAAAATATATATATATAAAGATGCCCAAGAACTTTGTAATCACCCTGTATATATATTATTCATTGAAGTGAAGAATGAATATGCACTTAATGGTATGTTGTTTTTAACCTTTGAATATACACTCAGAATGACATATTGTCACGAACTTTATCAAGAATTTAAAAGATTTTAAACTAACACAATTGCACTTCTCTGAATGTGAACGTATTGAGGAGGTTGAACAGTGGTGACCGTACGTAACATCGGTTACTGATGATAAGTTTTATGTGAACAAATTTGTCATTGTCTTGGTATAGGTCCAACTTATCGAAATTGGCAGTTATCAAATGAGGGAATTGTGATTTGAAATTGTATTTAGATTGAGTTGTAAATGATTTTCATAATTAAGTGAAAATAAAATAATTATAAAGGTTCTCCATAAATCTTTAAAGTTATTTTCAAACGTCCATTGAAAATGTGAGAAGCAGTTTCCTGAAACGTTTGGAAATCGAAATGAGGGGAAAATGGTCTACGTGGCCTCTTTCCTCTTTGGTTTCCCCTTTTCAATTAAAAATTTCGTTTCCTCGGCACAAACCTATTCATATATATATATATATATATATATATATATATATATATATATATATATATATATATATATATATATATTAGCAGTGTCCTGGCCACTGTAAGTAATCTACAAGCTGTGAGCTCTGTTGTCCTGATCTGGACCGAGGTTGCAAAGTCAGCTTTCCAAATGTGCGTTCCTTGATGGTAGTCGTGGTTCATATTTCCTTGTAAACTGTATATAGGTTCCCTTTCGCATGAAAGATGAATAAAGTCACATAAATGGGTTATTCTTACGAAGATTTGTCATCATACCACACCGTGAAAATGAAGAAAGAAAAGAAGTACAACGTAAAGAAAAATTCGTATGTACAAATGCAGATTACATAAGCACTTAAACAGTTTACACACACACACACACACACACACACACACACACATATATATATAATATATATATATATATATATATAAACAGGGGTTGGACAGAATAATGGAAACACTCGCATTTTCGGTGCTGTATTTTCTGATATCATTAATGGCGTTATATACTTTATTAAAGTAATATGTAACTGCATATAATATTGAGAACATCTTCTATTTTAATATGTTCATATTGGTTTTTCATGTTCTTTTAAAATAAAAAAAATATAGCGCTTGGGAAAGATGTTACTGACTGTGAAAGGGGCATGATAGTAGGAGCCCATTTGGTTGGTGTTTCAGTAATAAAAGTCACATAATTGCTCCTGTATCTCGACGAACAGTCCTCAAGGTTATGAATACATGCAAAAATAATAAAAAAAGAACATCAAATAAGGAATATAGTGAGCGCAAAGCAACGCTGACAGAATGCAACAGAAGAACCTTATATGATAATTATAAGCTGTGAAGAATCAATCAGAGTGTTGCATCAAAACTTTTTTTGTTCAAAATTTAACAGTAGTCCGCAAAGACCAGTGTCAGTCATAACTATGTTATGGGAACTGTAGTAAAGCCTATTTTATCACCAACCAGTACCAAAGTTCTAATGAATTTAGAGTTGGGGAGAATAATGGGAACAAATCTGTGCTTATGTGGTGTAGTTTTTTTAAATTTCTTTCCATGTATTCATAACTATGGGACTGTTTCTCAAGGTGCAGGGCCAATCACGCGACTTTTAATATTGAGACACCAACCAAATGGGCTCCGATTATCATGCCCCTTTCACAGTCAGTAACATTTTTTCCAAACGCCATATTTTTATTTATTTTACAAGAACATGAAAAACCAATATGAACATATTAAAATAGAAGATGTTTTCAATATTATATATATGCAGTTACATATTATTTTAATAAAGTACATAACGCCATTAATGATATCAGAAAATACAGCACCGAAAATGCGAGTGTTTCCATTATTCTGTCCAACATATATATATATATATATATATATATATATATAATATATAATATACAAACTCAGAATGGTTCCCTGAGAACATTATATGTTAAACACAGACCGTGCATGGAACAAGGAACTCTTCTGGGAAAATTAAATCCACTATAGTCCGGACTATAGTGGATTTAATTTTCCCAGAAGAGTTCCTTGTTCCATGCACGGTCTGTGTTTAACATATAATGTTCTCAGGGAACCATTCTGAGTTTGTGTATACTAAACGGACGTGTTTCGTGCCTTGAAAAGTGGACGCTCAATGTCCCGGTTGAGGTTTAAGTTTTGTTTTTTTTTGGCTAAAAATACAATAGTTACCCCCTTTTTCTTTGATTTATTCAACACGACGTGAATGCAACGAGTCTTTTACTTATATAGAGGTTCTGAATGTAGGGATCTAGGCTTGCTTTAAACCCTAGATCCATGTCCCAAAGCTGGATCCTGTCTGCTTTGCAGATAGCTGGTGAGGGAAGCTATATTTATGGGATCTCTTTGCGAGAGACCCGTTGCCCACGTCGGGCTAAAATCATGAAAAAAAAAAACTATGGTATTTGTCATTTACCATTACTTATCCGGACTATAGTGGATTTAATTTTCCCAGAAGAGTTCCTTGTTCCATGCACGGTCTGTGTTTAACATATAGATATATATATATATATATATATATATATACTTTCAGTGCCAGTGCCAGTGACGCGTCTCAGTTTTGTGCTCCGTCTTACTATCAAATTAACAGGGTTTAAAGTCAGTGAACCGGTATGTTACCTATACAATAAAATTTGTAAATGTGCCAAAATTACCCAGTTGCAATCTTATTAGATGGTCCACAATACTTAATTAATAATAATACATATAATATATCCTCAAAATTTTCTAACGACATCCGGCACTACCTTGTTGGACCTATGAGAAGGTAAACAGTGACCTTGAAATAGCGGGCATACGACCGAACGAGCGAGTGAGCCTTTAAAAATTACGAACGAATGAACGAACTAACGAACTAAACGAATGAGCGAGTGAATTTTAACTACATAAACGGTTCAAAATATTTTCAAAAGGCCAGGGAAAGGCTCTGAAATCTTAAATGAAAGACCAAGCAAATAGGTTTTTATTACTTTAGATATATTTACAAACTTACACGCTTACATGATTTAAAGGAACAAGGAGTGGGCACTCCTTTTAGCATCCCCATCCCGTTCCCCTCTCCCGCCCTACCCCCACCATATACACTGCGAATCTTCCGTTTAATAGTAAAAGTTTTGACGGTGATCGCGGGAAATGTATGTTTCATTACGGTATAATCGTACAGTGACTCCGCGTGTATACTTTTTGTGTCATAGTAATAGTTACATAATTAATGTGAAAAGATACCTGAGCATCGAACCGTTGGTATCCCGAGCATGATTTAAAGGGACGAGAAGTGGGACCCCTTTCGGTGTTCCCCCCATCTCCACCCCCAACCCCCCCACCAGCTACGCTCCCCCGCAAGCCGTTACAGATACAATGGGGTCGTCTGCTGTAAATCTTGTAGAAAATCCTTGTTATGTTTTATATTGACAAAGTAGATCATATTAGGTCAGACCTTCTTGTATCTGTCTGTCATGATTTTTATGATTCAGAAGAAATAGAACATGCGAGGGTACAATTAAACACCCTGTTCGGTGCTTCCCTCCCAACTCGTAGAGGTAATTCTAAAAACGAGAATACCCTGAAAGACATTATAAATAAAGTGTCGACCCTCCGGGATAATGAGAATAATATTACCTTTTACGTTACTAACTTCCATAGAATACCGGTAATCTCTATGGGTGACGTAAACGTCTCGGTGCTCCTCAAACAGTATAATGAGGTACAAAAGTCGATAGTTGAACTGAAACACCAACACGTGGTGTCAAATCAGAAAAACGCGATTTCGCTAGAACAGTTCCGGTCAGAGTTAGATGCGTTGAAAGAGACGCTCCTCCCAAAGCCCAGTTACTCGGAAGTAGTTCAGCAAGCCAGATCTCCAAGAAGCGCGTCGGGCAGCGAGGGAAACGAAATCCCCGCCTCCAACTCCCCCCTGAAGGTGGGGTGGAAACGCAGCATGCAGGGGTAGCGGTCAACCCCCCTCCCGTTCAGGAAAGGACCCTGCTCCCGATCTCACAATGAGGAACAGGGACGGTCCAATGCCGAGAGACGAGGCATCATTGCCCTCTTCCCTGCCTCCCACTGCAGAGGAGAGGTGTTCGATTACGCCTCGCTCGGTGCGCAGTTCCCCCCCCCTCCCACCGAAGAAGGAGAGGCACGCGCGGCCGTCAGGTTATAAACACCGCTAACAGACCCTCACCAAGCCACAGAGTAAGGGAGGGGCCTCCTATCCCCCAAAGGTTGTGCCACCCATCCCCCAGGCAGGCGAACCCTGCCTCAGGGAGATCGAGGGAGCAGGACGGGTGGGTAACTGTTAACAGGCGCCCTTCCCGAAGGTTTCCTCAACCGGTCTCCGCGGCGAGGCCACCGATGGAGAATCTCACCCTATTTGTGTCGCGAATTCAGCTCTCGAACGAGGCAAGCGATATTCGACACATGATGGAAGAAATCATTGGTGAACACAGTATAGTGATAGTTAATAAACTAAACACGAAATCTCCATATTATAACTCTTTTAAAGTAATAATTAAAGGTGAAAATGCTCATTTCAACACGTATAATATGAGTCAATGGCCAGACGGTATTATTGTTAAGGAATTTATTCACTTTTCCAGGAGATTTGATAACAGGCAAAATAATAATAATAATAATAGGCGCCCTAACGGTAATGCCTGAAAGTTGTACTGTGTATAATAATAATAATCTTACTAATAATAAATTCTCTATCAGTCATGGCGGATAACTTGTTGAAAATAGTCTCATATAATGTAAGGTCAGTGAGGAATTCAACTGTAGATGTTCATAAAATCTGCGACAGTGCAGATTTGATACTCCTGCAGGAGCACTGGCTACCTAAGCAAGAGCTAAAATTCCTCTCTACCATCCATGATGACTTTATGTACCATGCGTCATCAGCAGTAGACTTGTCAGATGAATTAATGTACGGTAGGCCTTTTGGTGGTGTTGCTTTCTTATTAAGGAAAAATTTGTCAAAACATATAAATTTTTAACAAGCGATAATGTAAGGTTGTTAGGCATTGAATTACAAGTGAACAATGATTGCATATTAATTGTAAACTGCTATTTACCATACAACAACGGCAGTAATCTAGATGAATACATTGATTTGCTGTACAAAATTAAGTCATTATCAGATAACCCCAAATATTCTCACTGTATAATAATGGGGGACTTTAACGCACATGTGAACTCGGAATTCTTTGTAGAATTGGGTAACATGTGCGAGTCGGCCAATTTAAGTATAAGTGATGTAGATATTAGGGGTAGCCAGTGGTAATTTTACATACGTTAGTGATATGAGTGGTACCACCAGGTGGATTGATCATTGTCTCACTAGTAATAATCTAAAGGATCGAATTGTTAGAGTTCATATTCTGCATGATTTCCTTCTTTCTGATCATAGACCATTAGAAATATTAATTAACGTTACCAATTTATGCGCAACACGACTTAACAAGAACTCAATAGGTAAGAATAATCGCGTCGATTGGTCCAATGTTAATATGCAGCAGAGAATAGAATACAAAGACAGAACAAGTCACCTCTTTAATAATTTAGAAATTTTGCACCTTGCCTGTAATAATCCTTGCTCAAATGATTCTCACTGTAAACTCATAGATAGGTATTATAGTAAGATAATATCCCTGTTAAGAGAAGCAGGAAGCCCCTGATTAAATCTTACAACTATCATACTAAGATTATTCCTGGATGGAATGATTTTATTGCCCCCCTGAAGAGGGAATCGAAAGACGCCTATGATTTGTGGTGCTTTCATGGTAGACCCAGATTAGGACCAGTATACATGAATATGTGTAGAAGTCGGGGTCAGTATAAGGCCCATAAGGCGATGTAAACAGGAAGAAGAGTCTATTCGAGCATCAAAAGCCTGTGAAGCTCGCATAAATAACGATAATAACAAATTTTGGAAATTTGTTAAGAATCAAACGGGTGTCAAAAATGTCCTCCCTCCGACAATCGATGGGGTGTCGGGGGAGGATGAAATTGCAAAGCTGTGGAAAAACCACTATTCTAACATTCTTAACAGTGTGAGTAGGGATAATCTTAAGATAGATTGCAGCGAAACGATTGTGGGAGGGACAAGGGAAAATACTTTGATATCATTTTCTGAAGTAAAGAGGTTAATTAAAGAGTTAAAGACTGGTTCTGCGTCAGGGGTAGATGACTTATCGAATGAGCACTTAAAATATGCAAATGACGTAGTATGTCTGCATATATCATTGCTTCTATCAGCCATGCTTGCTCATAGCTATATCCCTGCACAGTTCATGAGGGTATATATCTTGCCCCTGGTCAAAAATAAGTATGGAGACATTCTGTCCAGCAATAATTACAGGCCTATTGCTGTCGCTTCCTGCTTCTCGAAATTACTAGAACCCTCTTGTTACTCAGATTAAATGATTTCCTATGGACATCTCATAATCAGTTTGACTTTAAAAGGTCCCACTCAACTGACCTGAGTATCTATGTACTTAAAGAAACACTATCTAAATACATTGACTGTAATTCAACTATTTATAGCTGTTTCCTTGATATAAGTAAGGCATATGATAGGGTGAAAAACAATATTTTAATTGCAAAACTAGAAGACAGGAAGGTTCCCCATGTACATATTAAATTTATTGAAATTTTGGTATTCCCACCAATCTTTCACTGTGAGGTGGGGCAATGTACTATCCGAGTGTTTTGGCTCCTCTTGCGGGATGAGACAAGGCTCCTTGCTCTCCCCTATGCTATTTAATGTGTATATTGACGGATTAATTGCTTCACTTAATGAGGTAACAGTTGGATGTTGTATAGATAACACAAGGATAAATAACTTAGTTTATGCCGATGATATGGTGTTAATAAGTCCCTCTGTTAAAGGTCTGGATCGGCTACTAAACGTCTGCGAAGTGTATTCGCAGAAACATGATATTCTTTTTAATGTTACAAAAACTAAGGTTATGCAATTTCATCCTAAAAGCTGTAATCAGCCAGCTGATATAAGGTTTAAAATGAATGGTGAAGTAATTGAGGAAGTACAAGAGTTTAAGTATTTGGGTCAAACTATTACCAGCAACTTGAGTGATGACTCGGATATCAGAAAACAATCTCGAAGCCTGTGTGCTAAAGCGAATATGACTATAAGGAACTTTCGATTCTGTACAAGTGAAGCTAAAGACACACTCTTTCGTACTTTCTGCAGTAATGTATACGGACAGCAACTCTGGGTGAATTATAAAAAAGGTTCTGGCAGAACCCTAAATTTGCTGTACAACAGGTCTTTTAGACTCTTACATAAATTACCCCCGAGATGCTCAGCTTCGCAAATGTTTCCTACCCGCAATGTCCCGAGCTTCCCGGAGGTAACAAGACGTGCTCAACACAGTCTAATGCAAAGAATTAAAAAATCAACCAACCCGATCATCCAAGCTATCCATGAGTCCTGCCATTTATCCTCTAAGCCCACGCTTCTCAAACTAGGGGTCGCGTAAATATTATTGGGGGTCGCAGAAACATTTGAAAATATTATTTTTTTCATAAATATACAGTGTTAGTACCTATTGCTTTTATGACATTGAGTGAAGGGTCGCGAAAAAATTTGTCTGATCCAAAGGGGTCGCAAGTGAAAAAAGTTTGAGAAGCCCTGCTCTAAGCTATGGACTTCTTGGCACGAAAACGTCTGTCTGTAGCTCCACTTAACTTCGACAGTGCAGTATTATTTCTAATCGATTGTATATATTTCTATCCTTAGTATATGACCTGTCATTGTATTAATAATATTTGTCATATGGACTATAGTCTGCCAATAAACCTTTTCATTTCATTTCATATATATATATTTATATATATATATATATATATATATATATATATATATATATATATACACACAGGGTGGGTAAACAAAAATGACCCCCTTAGAAGTAAACTGTCATATTAAAAAAAGTAAGAGGACTAGAGCTCCCAAATTTCATAGATGCTTACCTTAGCATGTTGTTCGTCTTAAATAAGAATTTGCTCGATGTGTCCCCCTTCCTGCTGAACGCAGGCCTCGAAACGTGGACGCCACTGATCAATACACCTGTTCACATATCGTTGAGACACCTTCTCCCAGCCGAGCAGAATTCTTTCGCGTAGTTCATCTATGTCTCTTATATTGGTACCAGGGATGTAAACTTTGGACTTCAGGCTTCCCAAACACCATAATCTAGTGGTGAAAGATCGGGGATACTAGCCGGCCACATATTGGGTTCGATAAAATCGATGTTTCGTTCTCAAGGAATGTGACAGTTTGGCGTGCTCTGTGAGCAGGGGCTCCATCTTGTTATCAGTTAGAGAGAGTGAAAGATATACTTTCCAACAAGATGAAGCCCCTGCTCACAGTGCACGCCAAACTGTCACATTCCTTGAGAACGAAACACCGAATTTCATCGAACCCAATATGTGGCCGGCTAGTAGCCCCGATCTTTCACCACTAGATTATGGTGTTTGGGAAGCCCTGAAGTCCAAAGTTTACATCCCTGGTACCAATATAAGAGACATAGATGAACTACGCGAAAGAATTCTGCTCGGCTGGGAGAAGGTGTCTCAACGATATGTAAACAGGTGTATTGATCAGTGGCGTCCACGTTTGGACGTCTGAGTTCAGCAAGAAAGGGGACACATCGAGCAACTTCTCAGTTAAGACGAACAACATGCTAAGGTAAGCATCTATGAAGTTTGGGAGCTCTAGTCCCCTTACATTTTTTAATATGACATTTTACCTCTAAGGGGTCACTTTTTTTTTTACCCGCCCTGTATATATATATATATATATATAGAGAGAGAGAGAGAGAGAGAGAGAGAGAGAGAGAGAATGATGAGCACGGATGGCCTTTAATTTATGCACACAATTGTCTGCAGCTTGCTTGAAACTCCTTTTTCAATGTTTAACGTTATCATACATCCTCTCAGCTTATAAGAGAGGTTTGCAAAGGAGAATAAAAGCAACACAATTCCTCGTATACATTTTTATTTCACAAAAATAAAATTTGGCACACAATTGTTCGTTGTTTCCAAATTCGTTTTCACATATAAATTTTATTCCATTTTATTCCATTTATAAATTTTAGTCCATTAATAATTTAAGTTCCGAACATTTTTTTATAAAACCATTTTGGTTAACCAAAGTTATTGGATTCACTCTCAGATGGGTTACACGGAGAGGTTATTTAGATGCGAATCAATATATAAAACTAACTTAGGACTTCAGCACTACTGTAAACCATTAAAACTTCTTTGAAGTAAAAGTTATACAAAAGCGTTGTCTCTAAAGTTCCGCGCGAGTACCTCAGCTTTTTCGAGAAATAATTTCACCAAACCTTTTATTCAAGCACAAAGTGTACATATATTTACGAAAATTAATCGTAATTCGACACGCCAAATTTAGAATTTAGAGTTTAGAATTATGAAGCAGTGATCGTGTCACCGTACCCGAAAAAGGACCACACGCTATAATTTAATTTTGAAACCGTGACTGTGCCACTTAATATAGGGAGGCAAGAACCATAACTGAAGCTATGAACTAAGTTACGCGTATGGAGGTCTCGAAGCCACCTATTAGGACAGTTCATTTTAGGCTAAACAAGATGTTTAACTATACAAAGACAAGAGATAATATTCCCTTTTCATCTTATTGGCTTTCCCAGAAATCCTGTCCTTTGACTGGGAATTAATACCTTCAGCGGAAAGCTCCTCCTTTTCTTTCAAAATAAATTTCAAATTTAATTCAAGTTTCCCTAAAATAAAAAAAGGTTCCCATTATTTTTGCGCAATGGATGGATGTAGCATAAACTGCAACTTTCATAAAAAAGAATTATTTTTCTCAAACTCAAAAGTCACTCTTCTATAAACAAACCATTAAGCAAACGATCGTTTTTTTATTATAATTATTATTGGGTTTGTTTAACCTCCTTCGCAACATCTAAGGTTATATGACGGAGGGGACCTACAGCTTTACGTGGGATCCGAACCACGGGTCGCTACATAATCTGGACGCGGAGGACGGTCTCCCATCCAACTACTACCCAGACCTAATGTCGCTTAACGAAATAAAGAGAAAATCAGGAACAATTTCAGTTTTAGAAAGTTTAAATATGAAACAAAAAGAAAAATTCCAAATTAAATTTGAATCGGAGGTTTTCCTTCCCCTCGAACACGGAGAAGTATTTTAAGGCCATAAATACCAACCACAACTCTGGCAAGTGAGGTTGTTCACGCAGCGATTTTACCTTACTTTTGACCAGCTCCCCCTCTAACGACCCATGGAAATGAAAATTACAATTAAAAGAATTTTAACTGTTTTGTAACTTACAACAAGAACAAAATCACCATCTGACGTCATCAGTAATAATCCGGACCACTTCTCGTTTCAAATATTTAACCACAACAAAAATCATAAATATATAATTTAAATAATTCTAACTTCTCTGTTAACATAAAAAGATAGTTTTCTTATCTTTCAATAAACTGTGTTCCTTCGCTGCTGTAGGTCATTTTCTCAGAGAGGGGCAAGTTATAGTCGCCACTCATTTTATGCGTCTCACACCACGAGGATGACCGCGTTGTTTCGGTGATCCTGTTTTAACTTTTTTTCACTTGAAAACGATATAACTTTTAAGCGAAATTAAAATCAATTTATTTCTGTATCTTTATTTATTTTAATCTTATCACGATTTGTACTCATTATTTGCTACGCAATTAAGTAAACAAATTTGTCGCTTACGACAGTATATATATAATATATATTATATATATATATATATATATATATATATAATATATATATACTGTATATATATATATATATTATATATATATAAACTATTATGAACAACATCTATTTTTTAACACTTTTTAGAAAACTGTCGAGAGTATATATTTTGATGTTGTGCCTGAAACCTCTCTACATAAGTTATGAAAACCTATTTGTGCATCATGTTGTTCTCATTTCTCGCTGATGTAAGACACAATTCTTTTGGATTAACTGATTCTATACATCGTTCAATTTCTAACTTACTTTGGAGTAGACAAAAAATTCTATGCTATTTTTGTTTTCTATATTGAGGACGGGTCGTTTTCATGTTTTATTTATGCGTTCCTTATAAGAAAACATGGATATGCCTTTATTAGGTATTCAGTAACCAATGTGTATATATATATATATATATAATTCTGAGTTATATATATATATATATATATATATATATATATATATAAAATTCTGAGTTATATATATATATATATTCAACTTGCAGAGCTGGGCACTTGCGTTTTTTTGCCCGTTTTTTTGCGGTACTGCGGTACTGCGGTACTACTACCGCACTACCAAACCGGTACCGCATAACGCAGTACCGCAAAGGATCGCTGAAAGTACAGCAGTACCGCTACCGCATTCAAATTTCCCGCGGTACTTTCCGCGGTACCGACCAACACGGTAGTACCGCAGTACCGCAGTACCGCAAAAAAAAACGCAAGTGCCCAGCTGAATTTATTATTTTATTTATTATTATTATATTGGGCTACGTCGTGGCCGATGTCTTAACACCGCTTCCCGAAGATCACATAAGTTAAGCGACATTGGGTCTGGGTAGTAATTGGATGGGAGACCGTCCTCTGCGCCCGGATTATGTAGCGACTCGTGGTTCGGATCCCACGTAAAGCTGTAGGTCCCCTCCGTCATATGACCTTAGATGTTGCGAAGGAGGTTAAACAACCTCAAATTAAAAGAAATATACATATATATATATATATAAAATTCTGAGTTTTACGTACATATATATATATAACGAACGGTAGAAAGAATTGGAGTACATTATAAGTATATTAGACTTTTTGACGCGGATTTAAAGAGATTTGGATTTATCGGCAATCATTTTTAAGCTGAAATCGAGGGACGATTGCCGATAAGACTTCGTTGCTAATTTGCTTCTCTTTCCGTATTACTTTCGAATACGCTCCTACAAAAGCGACATCCCGGACTGATGAAGCCCCAACAACAACCAACCAACCAACCGCTCAGTTTTGGAGGACTTAGGCTACTAGGCTTCGCGTCTCCGCGTCGAGTCCACGCGACAAATGCTATTAAAACGAAAAGGAAATGTGCGCCACCAAATTTGAAATAGGAGAAATAAAGAAGGGGACCTGCATTAATAAAAGGGGGAAAAGGAGCCCGAACAGATGGAAGGAGAGGTGTTAGAAAGGATTTTTTTTTAATAAGGAAAATGCGTTGGGGTGTGAGAATGAGATTCATGTATGGCAGTTAATTAATGTCGGAGTCATGTAGCAGCGTTATAAAATACGAATACATAATATGCATAAATCACATTCGCGTTGTATTTACATTTATTTTTGTTAACATACGATAACCTCTGGTCCAAAATGACGATACAACGTTTGGCGCAATCTAATAAAGGAATTTGAATGCGCCTTTTCCTTCTATACCAAATTTGCAAATTATTTTGTGAAGGAAATGTAAAACGTACATACTCACAACAAAGTCTCTGCACACACACACACACACACATCATGTACAGTATTGTGACTTATGATGGCTTATAATTTAACTAAGAATTGTTGCCATATAAAGAGCAACTGTTTATTCTAATCCTTTCCCAAATAAGTTGTTACCGAAGATTTGGGATAAACTGCCGTACGACATTTTGACAACGGGACATCATTCAGTATCGAAGAGAATCCTGAAGGTTAGGATAGATTAGATAGGTTACATTAGCATAAATTAGGTTAGGTTTGGTCCCTTTAGGTTACTTTAGGTTGGGCTAGGTTAGGTTAGGTTAGTTAGGGCAATAAAAGTATCGATGTAATGTCTCGTGAGGCCCAACACTGGTCTCACTGCAGTTGAACAATTTTTGATCATTCGATATTCGTGATTTGGTTAAGTGACTTTGCGATTGATTAGCTTCAAGTTCAATTCGCCATTAACATCACGGTAACTTCAGGGCAGAAGAAAGTAATAATAATAATAATAATAAATAATAATAATAATAATAATAATAAATTATTAATAATAATAATAATAATAATAATAATATGATAATAATAATAAAAATAATAATGCGACTCGGTGGTGTAGTGGTTAGCATCGCTGACTACGAATCCATCGGCCCCAGGATCGACGGCAGCCGGCGCGCAGCAAAACCCAGCTGTTCATCCTTCCACACAATAAAAAAATAAGTGGTTGGTAGATAAATGGGTACCCTGGGTGGCCTAGTGGTTAAGACGCTGGGCTGCTGGTGGGGCGTCGTTCGGATTCCACGTTAAACTGTAGGTCTAAGGTTGAGTGAAAAGCTTGACCTTCGTCAGAATGAAGAATTCGGGCGGAAGCAAACCAAAGGTTACCAAAGGTATAATAATAATAATAATAACAGTTATTATTATTATTATTATTATCATCTTTTGTTGCGTATCCGAGTCTTGTGCCCTTCTTTTGTACCTGTAGCGTCTCTTAATCATTAACATTAACTCACTAGCCTGATTAACATTATTATAGTGCCAACGAGTTACTATATGCCCATGACCCGTCCAATGAACATACGCCTCGGTGGTGTAGTGGTTAGCATCGCATTCTACATTAAGCTGTAGGTTTAAGGTCGGGCAATAAGCTTGACCTACATCAGAATGAATTTGGCAGAAGCAAATCTAAGGTTTTAATACATTCGAAAGCAAATTTGAAGTAAAGGTTTCATCTGAATGCAATCAATGAGTTCACAAAGACAATACAGTATATATTATATATATAATATATGAAAAATTATTTCACGAAAGTGACACGTGAAAAGTATTTATGATGAATAAAACCACGAAGGAAAAAGAAACACAAAGGGGTGCTCAAGCGCTTTCGTCTAATGACATCCTCAGGAACACTGGAGTGAAAGGACAGATCAAGGCAATATATAGGTTACAAAAATAAACATACATACATACACATTCACATATATATACATATATATATATATACATATATATATATATATATAAATATATACATATATATAGTAAGCATAGAAAAAATTGTGGGAGGAGCCAACATTTATATGGTCACAGAAGAATAAAGAAATAAAAATAAATATAAATATAAATTGAGAAAAAAATTAATTACAAAATAGTGCCTTAGTGATATATATGTCACAGCCTAAATAATCATAAAGAAATAAACAGGCAAATAAAAAAACCCATAAATACATATACATACATATATATATATATATATACATATATATACACATACATATATATATATATATATATATAAAGACACTTTTAGCACTTTGGCCGACCTTCCATATAAATTCAAATGGCTTTTTTATGGACAGGTCACAAAAGAATAAAGAAATAAAAATAAATATAAATATTGTAAGTGGAGTCTACCAATTCAAGCTCAAGAGGGAGGATTTACAATCGATTTAATAGATGCTGCCAAATTGATATATATGTCACATTATTAAAAAATAAAAATTGAAAGATAAATTTTAAGAGAGGCACACCAATTTATAAGGGAAAAATTACCACATATGCATATTATAGTCACAAACGAATACAAAAGTACAAATAAATATAAATTGGAAAACAAAATGATCCCTAGATGATATATAAAGAACAATAAAATATATATACAACATATTTACGGTATATATACGAAATATAAACGCAATATATACAGAATATATATATATATATATATATGCATAAGGGAAAAAAAAATTACCAAATTTGTTTTTATAATTATTGTCTGAGAAAACGGTAGGTCGCAAAAGAATAAAGAAATAAAAATAAATATAACTTGAAAAAATTACAAATAATACACGTACACATATATACCCGCATACCCAAATATATATATACATATACACACATATATACAAACACACACACACACACACACATATATATATATATATATATATATACAAGCTTGACCTTCACGAAATGAGAAATCATCCCGCAGAACCTTTGTGAGGTTGTAAGGTCTTTATATATATATATATATATATGTATGTGTATATATATGTATATATATATATATATATGTATGTATATGTATTTATGGGTTTTTTTATTTGCCTGTTTATTTCTTTATGATTATTTAGGCTGTGACATATATATCACTAAGGCACTATTTTGTAATTAATTTTTTTCTCAATTTATATTTATATTTATTTTTATTTCTTTATTCTTCTGTGACCATATAAATGTTGGCTCCTCCCACAATTTTTTTCTATGCTTACTATATATATGTATATATTTATATATATATATATATATGTATATATATATATATGTATATATATGTGAATGTGTATGTATGTATGTTTATTTTTGTAACCTATATATTGCCTTGATCTGTCCTTTCACTCCAGTGTTCCTGAGGATGTCATTAGACGAAAGCGCTTGAGCACCCCTTTGTGTTTCTTTTTCCTTCGTGGTTTTATTCATCATATATATATATATATATAGCCTATATGAATCATAATTCATATATATGACTCATATTTTGCATATGTTTATATCGACAGTTTATATATTTAACGTTGATAAAATTTGTATATTGTTAGAAAACACCATTTTTGAGCATTATCACTTATTCATGCGATGTAAAAAGGTATTTTAATTATTCCTAAAAATGAATAAGAAATAAGGAATGTCTATTAAATTTCGGAAGGAAAACTGAGAACAACATCGGATGAGCTGTAACAACCTTTTTCCGTTCTTTCGTTTCACCCCCACCCCCCCAAGAACCCAACACCCCCTAAAAAAAAGAGTGAAAAGAAAGTGAATTATCAGTATTGGAACTGTAATCCTTCAGAGCTCAGATGAAAGGCACGTGAATTATTTTTAGGCCTATTATCAGATGAGGCAAAACGATTCACAAATGGAAAAGAAGATAAAATTACATTCATTTGAGGGATAAATACGTTCTTATTATAACCCTGTAATACGCAATTTAAAGTAATTAAGTTAATTATATTTAAAGAATTTCGATCTACGACAGAAATTATGTGAATGTAAAAATTTTCATATCGAACCAATTTATTTAAAACTTTCAAAAATGTTAGATTGTTTTTTTTTTTTTCATACTGCGTCTTAATTTTATGTAATAACCATCCAAAGAAATAAGACTTGCCGCAATCTTCTATACGTAGAAATATTAACTTCTAATGTCTCAAATCACTCAAAAAAAAAAAAGAAGTTTTGAAGACCTTTTCTTCTTTCTGAAGAAGTTATGTATCATTAATAAAAGTTATTGTATCATCTGACAAAAAGCTTTGATACCCAAAAGAAGGTAAAACTTCCTCTAGAATGCGCCCTCAAAAGGAAGTTATAAGTTCTAAATTTAAAAGGTTTTATTTTGAGCGTACTGTAAACGGAGAATTAAATTCAAAGTAGGGACTAAAGGGGCGGAACATACACTGGGCCCTTGAACACAGCGCCAGCTCTTCCATTACGCAGATCACGTAGTGTGCGTGGGGCCCCGCGAGGCAGGAAAGCCCCCAGCGAGCGATATAAAAAAATTAATTAATGAATGATTGACAGAAATAAAAAAAAAATGGGTCAAATTTTGATTTTTTTAAACTCTTGCAGCGACATTCATTTTATTTCCATCTAAAATCTAACAATTTTTGTTGTTAATTAACAATCATAAAAATTAAAATGTAAACAAACGCCTAATGTGTGCCATCAGATCTGCCATCTCGGAAGATGACTGCACTGAAATTGCTGACTTACATACACGAGAAGCAGCTGATAGAGTTATATCCAAACCTATGGATTGCCCTAAAAATTGCAGTCACTCTTCCAGTGACCGTAGCCACAGCTGAGAGGAGCTTCTCCAAGTTGAAGCGAATTAAAACGTACCTCAGATCAACAATGGCAAAAGAACGTCTGAGTGGGCTTGCCATCTTGAGCATCAATCGGGAAGTAGGCTGGAAGCTGTCCTATGATGATATTATTGATGAATTTGCAATAAAAAAAGCCAGGAGAGAAAGGTTTTGAATGTATGTGATATATATCTATCTAATAAACTTATTAGATTTTTGTATAATTAATTGTATATAAACCATTTTATTGTGCGAAATATATATATATATATATATATATATATATATATATTAGGGGTCCCCAAAAGGTTGGAGCCGGCACTGCTTGAACACATATAAAACTTAGAAAAAGCAGAGATTATCGCGCCGCTATTAGCATCTAAAACATCCGAAAATTAAAACAAACGCCACTCCTACATTTCAATGCACCTGTGTGATTTCCTCTGCCAGAGGAAGAACAAGCTAATGTTTACCTCTTCACCCGATAGGCTTAGATCGCTGTAGTATGCAGTTGTATGTTTAAGTAGAAAGCTTTCGGACTACCTCATGGCCGCGTCACAACACCGCTTCTCGTTAGACCAGCGAAGAAGCTAGATCTGTTCAGAAGTTGGATGAGCGACCATCCTCTGTGTCCGGACGATGTAGCAACCCGTGGTTTGGATCCCACGTTAAGTTGTAGGTCCCCTCATATGATCCTAGTTCTTCCAGTATGAAGGTTAAATCATGGAAATGAGCAACAACAACAACCAGAAAGGTCAGTTCGACGATCATCGGGAGAGTCGAGGGCAAACTAAAAAGTGAAAAGTGGAATCTAAAATAAAATTAATCCCTTCATGGAAAGTTTAAGACGAACTCATCTGATAAATGTTTGAAACAGAATCAATTCCAGTGATTGAGTCATCTTCACGGTCAACCATACTCATTTCGAGCTGGGCTATCTGTTTGAGTAATTGCATAACTGCACACTACGGGATCCCAAGCTTCTCATAGGGGAGAAGAACATTAGTTTGTTCTAACTTGGGCACGAGTGCACTCAAGTAGTATAGATGCATTCAGGTAGACAAAAATGGATCGAGTTGAGAATTTCCTCCTTGAGTTCCTGACGTCCGTTTATGTTATAATGTTATAATGTTATAATGTTTCAGACCAACAAAGACCCTAGGATCCACTCATGGCTGGTCTACCTAACTGTGTTCGTAATTGTGTATTGTGTATGTCCTCCGTGGTGGCGGAGGGGACCTACAATTTTACGTGGGTTCCGAACCACAAGAACATAAGAAATTTATGTAAAAACTGCCTGTACATTGGCAACGACCAATTTTTACGAAACTAAATAATTATCAATTTAAAACTAATTAATTATCGATTTAAAACTAAAAATAGACTCTCTGGATCCAGAGGATCAAGTCATAATAGACTACTATCCACAAATATGTTACACTCTATATCTATTTATAACCGACATGCAAATATATCAGATCCAAAGGATCCAGTCAATTTCATTACGGTATCCATCCAACCAAAAATAAGTCACGATCCATATCGATTGCGGACCAAGTCAAAATTTACCACCATATACATTACAATATATATACTTAGGAGGAAAAGTGTAGGTGTGGCTGTAAAGACTGTACAGTAATGTAGAAATGTGTGTGCACCCATTTTGGGTCTCCCATTTAAAGGTGTTTGTTGGGCAAGTGAAGATCATGAGTTTTTCAATACCTCACAGTACTATGGGGGGCACCGCTCGGCAGAGGAATCTCTTTAAATGGGGTGTGTAAGGACAGAGAGTATCCCCTAATCCAAGATGCTGCCTCCCTATATCCCACAACACTTGTGTTGAGCTGTGGGATCTATCTCCACAAAGCCTTAATTTTACTACCTTAAATTATACCCAATCTATCAACATATGCGTCTAATCGATTTTTAAACATGTTTATAGACGTGCTACTAATTACTTCTACCGGCAAACTATTCCAGCTATTTACTATTCTGTGCGTAAAAAAGTTTTTGGCAACTGTTGTCTCGAACCTTCTTGTCAACTTACACCCGTTATTTCTAGTCCTATTATATTGAGATATTTTGAAAAAGCTATCTCTATCTACGTTATCGAACCCATTCATAATTTTGAACACCTGGATTAGATCACCCCTTAGCCTCCGAGTCTCGAGTGTAGTCAATTTTAACTCCTTAAGCCTATCCTCGTACGACTTTGACCTAAGCGACGGAATCATCTTAGTTGCTCGTCTTTGAACTCTTTCGATTTTGTCTATATCTTTGCGCATATGCGGATTCCAAAATTGGATCGCGTACTCCAAATGGGGTCTAACTAATGGTTTATAAAGAGGAACTATAATATCGCGCGATTTGTACTCAAAATTCCGAGCTATAAAACCTAATACTTTGTTCGCCTTATTGACCGCTGCTGTACTTTGTTTCGCTACTTTTAAATCACCAGTGACTATAACTCCTAAACCTTTTTCCTGCTCTACGCTTGTTAACTCTTTCCCTGACATACTATACGCAAAATTACCGTTACGCGAACCTATATGCAAAATTTTGCACTTATCGACGTTAAATCTCATTTGCCATGTGACTGACCAATCAACGATTTTATTCAGATCTTCCTGGATTTTACCTCTATCTTCGTCATTAATCGCCCTACCACCCAGCTTCGTGTCATCCGCAAACTTTGAAACTGTGCTGACTAGGCCGACATCTAAATCGTTAATATATATAAGAAAAAGCAAGGGGCTCAATACAGAACCCTGAGGAACGCCACTCGCTACATCAGCCCAACACGACTCCGCTCCATCAACGACCACCCTCTGTTTTCTACCTTGCAACCAATCTTCTAGCCAATTTATTACTACACCCCTGATTCCATGAGCCTTAGTTTTTTCAATGAGTCTTTTGTGTGGCACGGTGTCAAACGCTTTTTGAAAATCTAAATACACTACATCAACCGCCCGATGTCTATTGTAAACGTCAACCACGCTTTGGAAAAATTCTAAAAGATTAGTTAAGCAAGATTTGTTTCGCCTAAACCGTGCTGCGTATTTCTAACTAGTTTATGCAATTCTAAGTGTTCGACTATACGATCCCTAATTATTGATTCCAGTAGCTTACCTACAACAGACGTTAAACTGATTGGCCTATAATTTCCCGCCGCACCTTTATCGCCTTTCTTAAAGATAGGTGTTACGTTTGCTAACTTGTAATTATCTGGTACGCACCCCTCAGAAATAGACGCATTAAAAATCTTTGTTAGCGGCACAACAATGCTATCTTTTAATTCTTATAGTTGTATGGGATATATGGAATCCGGCCCCGGTGATTTACGCGTTTTCATTTTATCAATATAGCGCATTACCTCCCCTTCACTAACCACTATATTATCCAAAATATTACCATTATCAAAAGGTATTATGTCTATGACCGTAGGGATATTTGTTACATCTTCTATAGTAAAAACTGACGTAAAAAATTCGTTTAGCAAGGTAGCCATTGCCTTGTTTTCAGAAACTAGATCTCCGTTTACATTTTTCAAAGGCCCCAAAGCGCTTCTTACTGGATTTCTATTATTGACGTATTGAAAGAATCGCTTGGGGTTTTCTTTACTGTCACGAGCTATGGAGATTTCAAATTCACGCTTGGACTTTTTTATTACACTTTTCGCTTCACGCCTTAGAGATATGTAGTTGTTTCGTAACCACAAATTGTCTTTATCGCACTTATGTAGCCTATAAGCCCTATCTCTACTCTTTATAATGTCTCCTACTCTAGAAGTAAACCACAAGGGCTTGTTGTTTACTTTCGCACGCTTAATTTTGTACGGTACACATTCCTCATTTATAGTCCTAAATACTGTTTCGAACGATTCCCACATTAGTTTTGCGTTGGAGTTCCCCATTACGTTTTCCCAATTGACGTGTGACAATTTATTTCGAAATTTACTAAAGTCTGCGTGCTGGAAGTTAGGAATTTTAGTCGAGTTAGCTGGTTTCGAGTGACTTACTGAGAGGACAAACTCTACCATATTGTGATCGCTATGCTTAACGGTTCTATTACTTGAAGATCAGTAATTAGCCTATCATCTGTAGTTATTACTAAATCTAAAATACTGTCCAACCTCGTAGGTTCCCAAACCTTTTGAATAAGAATTATCCTCGAGAAAATTAACTAAACGATTACCTTCCGCGTCTCCCTGCATTGTATCGTAATTTACGTTAGCGCAATTAAAGTCACCCATAACTAAAGCCTGCTCACTACCGATTATTCTCTTTAGTTCACGATATAACGCTTCGTCCGTATCAGCTGTTTGATTAGGGGGCCTATATATAACCGGAACAACAAGTTTGAAATCGTTCAATTTAAGTTCTGCTATAGTCGAATCTATCGGTTCTGGAATTGTGTGCTTTACTTCTATAACGTTCGCTATATTATCTTTGATATACAACATAACACCGCCTCCTCGCCTACCTATTCTGTTTTTAACAAAAAGTCTATAACCTTTAATTTGATACTCTCCTACAAAGTCACGAGTTTCAGTGCTAAGCCACGATTCATTTATCGCAATTATATCATAGTCTTTACAAGCAATTAAAGAAAAAATTCGTTTCTTTTATTTCGTAGGCTACGAGCATTTAAGGATAGAACCTTCAAATTGTTTGTAATTGCGACACCTTCGCGAGCGCAGTGGAAATTTATGGAATTTACGCTGGGACCGTTCGAGTTACGGCAGCCTGAAAAGAAGAGACAGTATTATGAAATAGTCTTCCTAAACGCGCAGCTCCGACGTCATTAAGATGAAGTTCATCTCCGAGGAAAAAGTCCCTCCTGCCGTAGAAACTGTTCCAAAAATTCGCAAAATGCACTCCTTCCTGTTGGCAAAGAGACTTTAGGTTATTGTTAATATAGGTCGCCTTGCTGTAGAAATCGTTACGATGGATAATTCGAGGAAGTATACCTGTTAAAACAATCTTATTAGTTTTTCCTTTAATCGCTCTAGTAAGTCCCTGTACCTAGCCAGCAGTTCTTCCGATCTAGAATTTAAAACGTTATTAGTACCGACATGAATAACATACGTTGTGTCCTCGGAGGTACCGTCTGTAAATTGGTCAACACTATTAGTTATATCCTCCACCCTTGCACCAGGGTAGCAGTAACGGCACCTACGACGAGGGTTTCTCTCACAGAATTCCTTGAGCTGCCCTCGAACAATGGAATCGCCAACGAGTCGTATTTCCGGTTCATCAGCATCATCGAAACCTAAAACAGAAAACTTATTGTTTGTTATTACTGGTAGACATGTCTTAGGTTTTCTCAATGAGGCTCCATTACGCACTCGAACGAAGGGTTGGGAACTAGGAGAAGAGAGAGGGCTATTAATACTATTTATATTATTAGTAGAAACTGAGGCAGGAGGGGTCGTAACTGGAGTCTCAAGGGATTCTAATTTTGCCGTCAGGAGCATCACCCTTTCTTCAAGCCTTACTCTGGCCTCCTTCTCACGTTCTAACTCGTTCCTCAGCACTTCCAAGTTTGAGCACCACCTGCAAACTAACTGTTCATTATTATTAGCCATGGTAAACGCGTAAGCGGAAAATTTCCCTTCACAGCGACTGCAAGTACTTGACGGGGGTCCCATGCTTTTAATTAGTTAAACAACAAAAAATAAAAAAACAGAAAACAGAAAACGAGCGTTTGGGAATTAATAAATTACAACGTAGGTCTACCGCGTTTTTGAAACGCAGAAACAGGTTCTTGTAACACAAATTTATACTAAATGAATATAGAATTAAGCTACCGACAAAAGATCTGTAAAAGAAGAGTATTTATAACACTTATCTGTCCGCGATTCGACCCGACGTTTTTCCTTTTCTTCACACGGTGTGTGACCGCACACTACCTGACCTCTCGATGGAAGAAAAAATGAACCTTATGTCTCCACGTTTTCTGATAGATTTGAAAAACAAACAAGGCAAGCTACGTGCAGTAGCTTTGGTTTGATCAAATAATATAGTATCGAATAACGTCAATAAATGAAATATATTCGTTAATGAATGATTAGTAGCACGAAGTAATTTAGTTATGAATGCACCGAACACTATTTTTTTTTAAAAACACTTCAACGAAAACCACTTATTCAATTGATAACACTGGACACTCGAAAAAACACGTCTGTTCACAAGGAAAGACTGATCACATATGAGCTACATTTATGGAAAATGTTGGTATGATGACGTCAAGCGGTCCTCACGTCCTTTTATGAGGTATATTTGATGGAGGTAGGGGAAGGTTACGTTAACCTAACTAACCTTAGGTTAGGTTAAGAGGCGAATTCATGAACCTTTATGAGGTACAGTTAAGGGTGGCGTAGTCTTTAGGGATGTCATAGCCCCCCAGGGGTCGCAAGGGCGACACCTGGAACACGGAATTAGCCCGATCAGGCATATCCGCCGTACGCCCGCATGCCCACATGCCCACGTTGAACCCACGCGCCACCCCGCGGCGTCTTAACCATGCCCAAAGTGCTTCCGGTCGCACGATATTCTTTTCAGTGCGTTTACGGACCAGCTCCTTAAAGATGAAGAGGTAGTTTGTTTGTGCATGCAGGGAACATCGCACTCATGAGTCAGGTTTCTGCTGTAGCAGTATAACGGGAAATTTCCTTTCCTCACCTTCCTCACATGGTTGTAAAATTTCCAAACATGTGGGCAAGAACAGACCACAGAGGAACACTTATTTTACTTTTGTTTCTTGAAAGTGCCCGCCATTCTATATTATATTCCTACTTCTATTGTAAGAAAACCTTGGTTTAACTTTGCTTGTTCTAATGCTATCCGCTTTCAGAAAGTACCGTCGCCATCCAACTCCTGACTCAATATCACTATTATAACGGACACTGCTCTTCTGAACTCCCTAACTGCATGCCTCATTCCTTTTCTGTCCAACTATCCAACGCAAGGGTTAATCGTTATTTTCAATCTTTCATCTACTCAACTGGTCAACTCTGGAACAATCTTCCTCAATCCATCTTTTCCCCTGTCTATGATCTGCAATCTTTCAAAAGCAGTGGCCAAGCATCTCAAAAACCCTGGACATTGATTTTGGCTCTCTTCTTTTTCTATGGGGGGGGGTCGTTTTGCGGGTATTCGCCCTTGGCTCTTCCTTCCTGCATAAAAAATATGTATACTAGTAAATGTAGCCAGAAATAATATAATATTATATATATAATATATATATATATATATATATATATATAATAAAAACAGAAGAGAAAATGATTAACGAATAAACAGCTAGTATGTTGATCTGACGCCGACAAGTATCAAAACTTTGAGATTTCTTTAATAGTTACAGAATTGAACCAAAGCCTAATATGAAGACACGCAGGCTTCCCAAAAATACAACAGATAATGAACATATTACCTTCTTGCAAGTTAGTAGAAAGAATCTACCTCAACAAGTGTCATCTTTTCGTTTTTGTACATTGATTAACGTTACGACAATAAGAACGTGAAACATATTAATAATGATTTAAAGCAAGAAGAACTTTTTGTTTTAAGAAAATATTTTATGAAAAATATGGAAGAAAAATATTAAATTTCTTTTTAAACAAATTATATTTTACGTTTAGCACGTGGGTAACCATTCTATTTCAGCTAGAACGGGTTAAAATTTGACTAATCTACTATCATTCTTAATGAGATAGACTTATTATTATTATTATTATTATTATTATTATTTCATACCCACTAACGTAATTTTTATTAAACAAACTGAATAGCTAAAATGTTATTTGAGAAATATGAAAAAATACTTAAGTTTAAGTATATTACCGACACTTGAATCGCTGTGGACGAATTGAAACATGCTATTAAAGATTTTGCACAAAAGAAGAATTTTTTTAATAAATATTTTTATTTAAAAACAGAAAGAAAACTTATTAATTTAATTTTAGTTAAAATAATTTTTCTTTATCGAGGGATACTGTTATATTCAGCCATTTCAGTATGAAATATTTATAAACTTTTCATGCATTCTTAATATGTGTTCAATTATTTATTTACTTTTAAATATGTACTTATTTATTTATCTGCTTTATTATAGCCTATTAAAATGTGCGATGAAAAAAATCATTTTCTTCCTCTCTCTCTCAAGTTTTCTAAACGCTGCATCGAGGCTGAAAAGAAATTGTAATAAGATACTACAGTAGGTTACATTAAGAGGCATTTCTTGTTCCGAAGTAAAGATGTTCTTCTTCCTCTCTACAAAGCATTGATTAGGCCCCACCACGATTATGCTATACGCTTCTGGTACCCATCTTTAAGAAAATACATAGCAAAGGTTTGAAAATGTTCAAGTCAGAACGACGAGGCTAAACCTGGCTGTCTGTCACAAATCGCACGAACGGTGGATCACTAGCTTTAATTTGTATTCCTTAGAAAAGTATTGCTTCAGATGAGACCTCATCCAATTTTTTAAACTTCTCAATAGAATCGACAGCATCGACTATTCTAAACTCTTTACACTTAATACGAATCCGGCTCGAAGTAACGACTGTAAATTGGAACCGAAACGATACAATACCAATATTTGTGGTAAATTTGTCACGTACAAAATTGATAATTGTTGTTGTAAGAACCCTCATGAAGTCGTTTCCAGCTCCTCCGTCAATACGCTCTAAACCAAGTTTGACCTAGTATTAGATGACCTTCTTTAGTGAATCGACGTTCATATGTGTAAATTATGTCCGTGTGCATACATCCAGTTCCCATCTGCTCTGTAAAATTTCTCGGCAATTTATTTTCAAATCTGTTCACTATGGGGGTTGGGGTTAAGGATGAAATGGTAATCTTCGTGCTTTTCTGTATTAACTCTCCTCTCAGTGAATGGTCTACGTTTGAATGAAATCTATGGGTACCGCCTAGATTCGCATGCAAAGCTGTTGTGCCACCCTCATTTCCTTGTAACTTCCCTTGTAACTCTTTTCTTTTCATATATATCCTTGATAAATGAAACAATGTCATATAAGTGAGTCTGTGCTGGAAGCGTACTCTCAATACATACAATTAAAGAAAACTGGGTATAGATTTTGCGGGTATAATATTTTCATTTATAGATTTAGCAGAAGTACATACCACTAAATTAAGGGTTTTCATTCAAGGAATCTCACGAACCTTACCTCTAGCTAGTATTTATTTACGTTACTATAATAACATTTAACTAAATTGACGGCTGTTCACAATTCCTTACAATTTTCGTAATAAACGTTACTAATCTTTTCATTTTCTGGTTAATTTTTCTTGCGCGACTCAAACAATATTTGCAGCATTTACCCACAATGCATCTACTCGTAAAAGGTAAATCAAAAAAGGTAAATAAAATGTAATAAATTCGCTTGAATATTTAGCGAACAAATAAAAAGCAAATCAAGCTTTATTTCAGACTTGATAGATATAAATATTATACAAATAGTCTATAGTTACAATATACATCTGCCTACGCCATTGTTCCCAGATGTATTTATTCAAACATAATATTGGTCAAAGCTATTGGCCCATTGTTATCTTTGTTATTGATTTTACAATTCTTATCTTTTATTATTGATTTTACAATTTTTATCTTTCACTACTGGCACCAAAACAATTCATAACATTGTATTTAGCAAAACACCATGCATCAGTAAACCTGTAAAGCACATAGCTAACAAAGGCACTATTCTACCACTACCATATTTCAGAGGTCCAGTAAAAATATTATCCATGTCACATGATTTTTTACAATCTATATATTTTATGGCTGTTTAATCTCATATACACTAACTTTTATAAGGGTCATCACAATTATTATTATCGCTCATATGCACAAAGATGAATAACACTGTAGTATTCTTTCCATAACTTGCATATATTCTCAGTCCCTGTTACATTTTAATGTTAACAGGGAGAAACACTGCACTATTATTTATTGCTTAATTATTACAAAAAGTCTCTAGGATACCTACTGGCAAGTTTTCTAACCAGAGTATCTCTCCTTAACTCATCCTCATTATTTTTTATACACCTTAATTCATATTTGAAGCTGGCATTAACCCTCTGTTTTTGTTCTAATACAGGCGCCTTGCCTTGACTAATACTTTTTCACACCACAAGAAGAAAACATTCCAGGTTTGCTCTGCACAAACTGTACAAACCACAGGCAATTATAAACTCAAGCATACCGTTTATACAAGTTTGTATGGTTAAATCGTTGTAATTTTAATATTTTATGCAAACAGATCTCATATAAGACACTTCAGAGTCTGTACAAACGGTGATAAAGAGACTTTTTTCAATTTCAATATATGTATAGAATGTTCCAACCGCTTTTTATAGCTGCATTTAAACAAATGTATGTTTAGTCAGTTCTAGCACATTAAGACGCCATGTAAACTGGTCCACATTCACATTAAAAAATCGACTACCTGGATGGTAGATCCACTTTAAGTAGCATAGTTACGCATAAGGAATCAATTATTGTCGGGAAATTTTAACTGTCCAAATAATGAAATGAAATGAAATGAAATGAAAATGAAATGAAAATGAAATGAAAAGGTTTATTGGCAGACTATAGTCCATATGACAAATATTATTAATACAATGACAGTTCATATACTAAAGATAGAAATATATACAATTGATTAGAAATAATACTGCACTGTCGAAGTTAAGTGGAGCTACAGACAGACGTTTTCGTACCAAGAAGTCCATAGCTTAGAGGATAAATGGCAGGTCTCATGGATAGCTTGGATGATCGGGTTGGTTGATTTTTTAATTCTTTGCATTAGACTGTGTTGAGCACATCTTGTTACCTCCGGGAAGCTCGGGACATTGCGGGTAGGAAACATTTGCGAAGCTGAGCATCTCGGGGGTAATTTATGTAAGAGTCTAAAAGACCTGTTGTACAGCAAATTTAGGGTTCTGCCAGAACCTTTTTTATAATTCACCCAGAGTTGCTGACCGTATATATTACTGCAGAAAGTACGAAAGAGTGTGTCTTTAGCTTCACTTGTACAAAAACGAAAGTTCCTTATGGTCATATTCGCTTTAGCACACAGGCTTCGAGATTGTGTTCTTATATCCGAGTCATCACTCAAGGAGCTGGTAATAGTTTGACCCAAATACTTAAACTCTTGTACTTCCTCAATTACTTCACCATTCATTTTAAACCTTATATCAGCTGGTTGGTTACAGCTTTTAGGGTGAAATTGCATAACCTTAGTTTTTGTAACATTAAAAAGAATATGTTTCTGCGAATACACTTCGCAGACGTTTAGTAGCCGATCCAGACCTTTAACAGAGGGACTTATTAACACCATATCATCGGCATAAACTAAGTTATTTATCCTTGTGTTATCTACAATAACATCCTACTGTTGCCTTATTAAGTAAAGCAATTAATCCGTCAATATACACATTAACCAGCATAGGGGAGAGCAAAGAGCCTTGTCTCACCCCGCAAGAGGAGCCAAAACACTCGGATAGTACATTGCCCCACCTCACAGTGAAAGATTGGTGGGAATACCAAAATTTCAATAAATTTAATATGTACATGGGAACCTTTCTGTCTTCCAGTTTTGCAAATAAAATATTGTGGTTCACCCTATCATATGCCTTACTTATATCAAGGAAACAGCTATAAATGGTTGAATTACTGTCAATGTATTTAGATATTGTTTCTTTAAGTACATAGATATACAGGTCAGTTGAGTGGGACCTTTTGAAGCCAAACTGATTAGATGTCCATAGGAAATCATTAAATAATAATTTCATTACCTTAAACAGCGTTGCTGTGGGTATATGTTTGATAGATTTTCTACAAGACGCGCATGCGCAAACACACACATACACACACACACACACACACGTGCACATCTTCGAATAAGCGAGGCACCTACTTTCTAAAATCCATATATCTAAACACTAATTAACAAGCCTAATTTAACCTAACCTAACCTCAGTGCCATCGACCCGAGGAGCGCGTGATAAGTATTTGAGGCGCAACTGAGGAGTCAACGGGTGTTTTCTGTTAGGTCTTAAATAGTGAGGTACTCGTTAATCTAACTTAAACTAACCTAACCAAACTTTAACTAACCTACCTAATCAAGATCAACAAACTGCAGCTTTTTTCCGACAATAAAAAATATTTCTCGTTTGTTATATAATTTTTTTGATTCTTCGAGGTACTAAAAATGTTACCTCATAAAAATTACCCCACTTCATTGATGGATTATCACACTCGACCTCACTTATCCCCAGTTGCCGAGCGAGCGTTCAAGTTATTTTCACGAGCTACAGTGAACATGCGAGTCGGTTAAACCCCTGCTTAACCTCCAGCTCAGCCTGGTAATAATATTTTGAATATATAATTTAGGGTGGTCTACAAAATCGAAGTTGTTTATTTTTTTGGTTCTCAGTGTTTATTTGGTTCCTTTCCCCAAGAAAACACTGCATACCGACTTTTAGGTCATTATGACTTTGTTTAGGGTATGCACAAGCTGACTAAAGAAAAGCTCACATTTGTTTGATCGCTTTCCCTATAGAATGACTCTTGTATTAGGAAAATGATACTCAAGTATTACATATCAATAGGTGAATTATTATTTAAGTGATTAATTTATTAAGTAGAGGCAAACCAAAGACAAACAATGTTGACTGAAACAAGAAAACAACTCTCCTGTCCTCACGATTACAAGTTAGCTTTGCTTGCACTAGGAAACTGGCGTGGATGTGTAGCGACCACCTGCAGCAGATACTGTTTCTGTTCTTCGTTCTTTGTAATGGAGGAGTTACAATCCTGAATTAGCTTCACTCCTCTTTCATCCACATCATTCACTACCAGCATATCTTGGAGGACTTCCTTGGCCTGGAGGAACTGCGGATCATCCTTCCATTGGGATGGATCTTTAGAGATGAATCCGGAGGCTAGTAGCGTGGTTTGGAAGACGCAGTTGGTATTCTTGGATGCCAGCTTCTTCAGCGTGTGACGGAACGTCCTCTTCCGGCACTTTATTTCTCTTCGCTGGATCTTTCTCTCCTTCCCTTACCCTCATCGACTCCAGGATTCCTCTCTTCTCCATATTGGAAACTGCGTCACTGAATAGAGCCAGAGCTACCAACTCCTCGCTCAAATACCACAGATGTTGTTGGAATGCCTTTTCTTAAGGAAGGAGATGTCGTTGCTCGGGGCTTCAAAGATTATGGGAACCTTGAACCATGCTGGTCCGTAGACAAGAGCAACAAAGAGGGCCATGGTTCGAATGGACTTCTCTTCCTTGGGGGGCACCTTAAACTGAGGTTGAAATATGAATATTTGGAGACAGTATATTGCCTTTGACATCCAGCGAGCATGGTGTATGGGACCAGGCTGTCCAAATCGAATCCTTCGGGAAGGGGTCCCACCTAGGAAGACTACGCTAAGCTCCAGGAGTCGGCGGTAGTCGTCGTGGGGTTGCATACACTCAAGAGCTTTTATGTAGTAGTCGAGAGCTTCATGTACCCATTCAGGGTTCTCTTTGAAAACCGCAGTGACGTGGTAGTCCATCATTCCAATCTTGAAGTTTACTTGACTGACCCGCTGCCAATTCTTTTGGAACCGTTGAAATAGGAGAACCTCCGTACCGCTGGACGATCCATGAACTGTCTTGAAGACGTCTCTGAGAACGACCTTCAAGATATGGTGTCTGCAAGCAAGGTGGAGTAAATTTCTTCCCAGTCGCTGTTCAATCAGAGTGCAAGCTCCACCAATATGACCCGTATTGCTTGGAGTCGTATCAAAGCTCATGGCGACGACTCGGTCTTCGACCTTCCAATCCTTCAAGGCCTCAACCACGGCGTCTGCTTGCACCATTTCTGTTCCACATGCGAGCTTCAGAACACCCAGGAGTTGGATGTTCTCCTCTGACGATGACGAAACATCCTTCCCGGAGATCAGTACTGGGAGACGATCGACGTAGTCATTTTCTGTGAGGAATGGAAGGAGTTTCCCGTCCCATTGAACAACAATTCCAGTATTGGTGCCAGAAGATGAGACAGCTTATTTCACAGAAGTGATGTGGTCACTGCGATGTCGCATACGGGTTCTCCTGAATGTGGAGCGACTGATAGCCAATTCATCAATGTTCCCTCCAAGGCTTTTCACAGTAGCTGCCACGATGTGAATTGCCTCATGATCGCTGGTGTTGATTCTATCCAGTGCGGCAGCGAGACCAGAGAACATGAAGTTCTTAGGCCTCGTTTGAAGTGTAGGACGAGGAGCTGCATTTGACGGGCCAGGGACCTGAAAATCCGGATCCATTCCAACTCGAGGTATCTTCGGAAATGAACGAGGGCCTTCATCATCAGAAGAGGTGCTGGTTGACTCCAGCTGAACGGTCTCTTGCTCTTCACGCATCTGCTTCTCTGCTACTTCCTTTTACTCTCTGGCCTTCTTCTTAAGATACTTCTGTTTCATTTCATTCTTAGCCAGGGCTTCGTCGACTCATCCCATGTGAAACATGCGTTCCCTCTGAATGCTCTCGGTCATTCAGGATAGAAAAGTTCTAAGCTAGTTCACCAGGGATGTTAGTAAAATGGAAGGAAACCAAAAGTGGTGGTGAATATTGAAATCTTCTGAAATGGAAATTTCAGCAAAAGGAGAGTGGGGCAGAATGTATCCTACTTTGGAAGTGAGGTAATCAAAGAATTTTGGATAGTCAGTAGAATTAAGATGAAGGCAGACAACGCAGATGTATTTAGTTTAAGAGTGGCATGTAGGCCGTAGCCAGAGGGTATAGAATTCGGAGGATTCGAGTTCGGGGATACGAGAACAAGTTAGGTCGTTGCGTACATATATGCAACATCTCCCTTTGGAGTGAAATTGAGTGTAGAGAAAGTAAGAGGGTACAGAAAAGTTGCTGTCAGTCGTCCCAAACACTTGAGTTTCAGTGAGGAAGAGAAGCTAAGGTATAGAGGAGAAGAGGTGGTGTTCAACAGATTGAAAAATTGAGGAAAGGCCACGAATGTTGCAGAAGTTTATGAAAAGTGAATCAGGCAGACGCCCAGAGCATCTCGAATGGGCAGTAGCAGATCCAGCCCCGCTGCCCGGGTCTGAGTTCCCGGTATCGGCAGCAGGAGAGCCAGAAGTGGGGACATTTATGGACCCCCTCTCCAGTGGACTCCGAGGCTCTTGACGTTTTGGTCATTGTTATTTTTTATTTTTAATTTTCAAAAGATTATGTAGTGTGTAAGATGCATGTATGTGTAGTGAAGAATCGGGAGAGAAGTGTGTGTTTGAAAGCACGCTGGACTGCTCACAGGGTAGATGAAACACGGAAAAAGACCAGCTAAGGAGGACAGTAGAAACAAACCAGCTCTTCATCTTTAAGGAGCTGGTCTGTAAACGCATTGAAAAGGATATCGTGCGACTGGGAGGGCTGTGGGCATGGTTAAGACGTGGCGGAGTGGCGAGTGGGTTCACGTGGGCGTGTGGGCGTGCAGGCGTATGTGGGACGCGTGGGCGCGGTCGTGCGGCGGATACACGTGAGCGGGCTGATTCTGGGTTCCAGGTTTCGCCTTTGGGACCCCTGTGGGGCTACAACATTCCCATAGGCTACGCCACCCTTAAATACACCTCATAAAGGTTCATGAAATCTCCCCTTAACTTAACCTAAGATGAAATTGAGTTAACCTAACCTACCGCTACTCCCCTCAAATATCCCTCATAAAAGGACGTGAGGACTGCGTGATGTCATCATGCCAACATTTTCCATAAACATGGCTCATAAACGGACATAAAAACTCAAGGAGGAAATTCTCAAATCGATCCATTTTTGTCTACCTGGATGTGCCTATGCTACTCGGGCAGATGCGTGGGAAGGACCTTCGCTCATCTAAATCCGCAAGTCGTTTTTTAAGTATAAGTACTGGTGGTGTGTAGTGGGTTTTGTTTGAATTAGGGTGGAACTCAGGGAATTTTTAATACAGTAAAGCACCGCTTATTGGAACTCCGGAAAACCCGAAACTCACATTATCCGGAAATATTTACATCCGCTCACCTATATTCTATTAATAGAAACAAATTATATCAATCGGAATTTTCGCGCCACGTGAAACATGTCAATCGAATTTCGAGAATGAGAGAGTCCTGTTATAAAAGAAAAAATGACTATGGATGAGGGAATATCCATTTGTGGCCGCTTCATAAATTTCCTGGAGCACAAATCTTACATTACGCAACAGGAAATTATGCAGATGTACCGGATACAAGACAAATTTATGAAGGAGGAACCAAACTGTATGAAGCAAACATCAATGATTGGATTATTGAAGAAGGCTTCAAAAGTGATTTTACAGTATTTTCCAGTCAAAGACATCAACGGCTGACAATGCTTATTTACATAAATAAATAAATACATTATAAATAATAATGGTTTTAATTCTGCAATATTAGTTTTTAACAATTTGATGTTTTTTCCATAATTTTATGGTGCAGAATAGCATAAATTATATTTCTGTTATTTTTTGTATATTTTTTATATAAATAATAATTGTTCGTAATAACACGACTCTCATTATCCAAAATAAACGGATTGTCCGAAACTCTCTCGGTTTCGAACATTTCGGATAAGCGGCTTTCTTCTGTATCTACTTTGACGTCCATTATTTTGTAAATAGTTTTAGTTGATTATCATAAAATGGAAATTAGTTTCCGCTGACTTCATCGCATGATGAGATATTAGTTTTATTTCTGATCTTGATTTCATTTATTAGCTGTCGTCTCGTCAAAAGCCTCGAGAGATCCAACTTCGCATTCGTGTTTCAGGAATTCACCAAGACCATCGTCAGTATGTTCCTGCGAGAGGGATTTTGTAACCCACGTGCCCTATTCAGGACATGTCTGTCATTTAGGGTATAGGGTATGCTTTAACTGATTTTCTTTTTTTGCTATGAATGTAGAATTAATAGATTTGCCAAAATATTTTACTTTCCGAGGAAATCCTCTATGCCCGCACTCCTCCGTACATGTACTCCATCTCTGAAATATATTATGCTAGACACACACACACACACACATATATATATATATATAATTATATATATATATATATATATACACACACACACACACACACACATATATACAGGGTGGGCCGTAAGTTTCCATACATAGGAAAAATTAAACGTTTGTTTTTATGTTTCAGATACCCTAAGAATATGCGTTTGACGTAAGATCTTGTTTACTGATGAAGCAAATTTTTACGTCAATGGAGAGGTTAATCGGCAAAACATACGTTATTGGAGTAATGCTAACCCTAACTGGCTGAGTCCGACGAAGATGCAAGGTGCCGGTAAAGTGATGGTGTGGGCCGGGATATGGGGTGACAGAATTTGGACCAATTTTTGTCAGTGGAAATCTTAATGCCGAAAGGTATCTTAACATGTTGCAAGAAGAGATTTTCCCATCCCTGCTAAACGAGGAAGGTAACTTCCCAGTTTACTTCCAGCAAGATGGAGCTCCACCTCATTATGGTCTTCACGTGCGTCGGTATTTGGATCAGCAGTTTCCGGATGCTTGGATTGGTCGGCGTGGTCCTGTGGAGTGGCCTCCCAGATCCCCAGATCTCACCCCCCTTGATTTCTATCTTTGGGGGCACTTGAAGGCCATGGTGTATCAGGAAAAGATACGAGACATAAATCATCTAAAGGAACGTATCACCAACGCCATTACAAGCATAACGTCAACTGTGCTAATGCGTGTTCATCAACAGTGGGGAACACGTATTGAAATGTGTTTTCAAAACAATGGCAACCATGTAGAGCATATTATATAAATAAAAATGGTTGTCCATAACAAAATGTTTATTTTTCCTATGTATGGAAACTTACGGCCCACCCTGTATATATATATATATATATATATATATATATATATATATATATATATATATATATATATATATATAGTTCCGAGTACAAAAAATGTGAAACTGTATCCCCTAACATGTGTCACCTTTGGAGATGATGTTACACACTGTAACACCTTCCACACTGATAAAATTTAATAAAAGGACTATCCGATGTTTCGTGTCCCAAATCGGACTTCCGTTCAATACTCTCTTTTTCATTACGATTATTACATAAAATGATGTATTTATATTACCATGACAACGATAATGATGCTCCTGATTACGACATTAAAAAATTAACAGCGACTTTATATACCCAAAGAGTATAAGCTCGTTCTTTTTATCAGCGAAATATCAAAGTTGATTTAGAACTACAAAACTAAATAAAGGTAAACGCGAAAATGCAGAAAGGTAAATTGTGTGATTTGAATTAGGAAGAAAGCAAGGAAGAAAGTCTTTGAAATATAGACAGGAAAAGTGTACAATCTGATAAATTAAATTGTGAAGATTATATCGCCAAGATAAGGCTCAAAAGTGCAGATGTTTCAACCACTTATTTTTGGTAAGGAATTTAGTTATTTATTATTTATAAATCATTTTATTTATTTATTTTATTTGCTTACTACTTATATTTATCTAATTATATACTGTATATATGATGAATAAAACCACGAAGGAAAGGAAACAGAATGGTGCTCAAGCGCTTTCGTCTAATGACATCCTCAGGAACACTGAAGTAAATAAAAAATATATAAAATATATTATATATATATA
Source organism: Bathynomus jamesi (assembly GCA_023014485.1). Classification (NCBI taxonomy): domain Eukaryota; kingdom Metazoa; phylum Arthropoda; class Malacostraca; order Isopoda; family Cirolanidae; genus Bathynomus; species Bathynomus jamesi. Next base: position 881,221 of record JAJOZX010000282.1, on the reverse strand, counting down.
ATAAATATAGAAATAAAAATTGTGGGAGGAGCATACAAATTTGTAAGGAAAAATACCAATTTTAGCACTTTGCCCTTCTTGTCTAAATCCGTTCTGAACGAATTCAACACAAGATCAAATGGATTGTTTACAACCAATTTTATAGATAATGCCTGAATGATATATAGGTCACAAAAAATAAAAAGAAAAAATATAAAAATAAATTTAAAAATAAAAATGGTAAGAGGAGCATACAAATTTATAAGGAAAACCTACCAAAGTTTTAGCACTCTGCCCTTCTTGTCTAAATCCGTTTTGAACGAATTCAAAACAAAAGGATCAAGTTGAAAAAGACCTTGGCTCATGTTAAAGTTATTTGTAAGTTGGATAATAGCAGACTCAAGAATATTTCTATTAACAATGTTGCTAGAGTGAAACAAAACTGAAGCATTACTCCAATCAATACAGTGGGCTAACTCTGACAAATGGTGTGAATAATAACACTCGCACTTTGTCAAAGAATATTTTAGTACTTCCATTTTCCCCGGGCTTTTTAGGCATTGCTAATGTACTTAAACTTTTGGATATTAATGTAGTATTTTCATATAACAATATTGTGAAAAATATCATAGTAAAAAATAGCCTTACCAATAATTCAGGCATTATCTATAAAATTGGTTGTAAACAATGTGATTCCTTTTACATTAGTTAGACGGGAAAGGATTTGCACACGCGTGTAAAACAACATCAATATTCCGTTAGAACGGGACAGTCGTCCAGTGCCCTTTTTGTCCATTTGTCAGAGTTAGCCCACTGTATTGATTGGAATAATGCTTCAGTTTTGTTTCACTCTAGCAACATTGTTAATAGAAATATTCTTGAGTCTGCTATTATCCAACTTACAAATAACTTTAACATGAGCCAAGGTCTTTTTCAACTTGATCCTTTTTTTTTTAATTCGTTCAGAACGGATTTAGACAAGAAGGGCAGAGTGCTAAAACTTTGGTAGGTTTTCCTTATAAATTTGTATGCTCCTCTTACCATTTTTATTTTTAAATTTATTTTTATATTTTTTATTTTTATTTTTTGTGACCTATATATCATTCAGGCATTATCTATAAAATTGGTTGTAAACAATCCATTTGATCTTGTGTTGAATTCGTTCAGAACGGATTTAGACAAGAAGGGCAAAGTACTAAAATTTGTATTTTTCCTTACAAATTTGTATGCTCCTCCCACAATTTTTATTTCTATATTTATTATATATACAGGGTGGCCCAAAAAAATGGCACCAATTTTGAGAAGTGATATCTCAATAACCATTGCAGCTAGGTACTTAAAAAAATAACCAAATGAAAGATAATTCTTTTCTCTTTAAATACTTATTCTATGGCTTGATGGTTATAAGCCCATATAATGCCCAAAATTGGCTTCCAAAAAAAATATACAAAAAAAGTTGCACATTTATATTTATTCCTTGATCCTAATTTTAAATGAAATTTTTTCTATTCCAGACCCCTCAAGATGGGATTGAGAGAATCTGATAAGAACATTATACAAGCACTATGTGAAGAAAAAGGATATTCATTAAACAGAATCCTTTATGAATTTCCAAATAGAAATTGGAAAAAAAGAACTGTGGCACATTTTTTACAAAAACTTAAAGAAACCGGCAGCAGTCAACGGCGTCCGGGAAGTGGTCGACCAAAAAGTATTAGAACGCCAGAAAACATTGAAAAAGTAAATGAAATGGTTTTAAGTCAAGAGGAACAACCGGGAACAAGTAAAAGTGAACGTGAAGTTGCGAAAGAAACCGGGATTTCACGTTCATCAGTACAGCGAATAATTCGAAAAGATCTTGGGTTGAAAACATTTAAGAGGGTGAAGGTTACTGCTTTATCGGAGCCTGTGAAAGAAAGACGTTTCCATCGATGTAAAAATCTATTGCGAAGATTTCGGTCAAATGAGTCTGTGAAAAAAATTTGGTTTTCTGATGAGAAACGATTTACGGTCGAAACACCACGAAATACCCAAAATGATCGTGTTCGTGCAGCAGTGGCGACAAAAACTCATGTTGACCCAAAACGACTTTTGCGTGAAAAAAAAACACTTTTCAGATTCGATAATGGTTTCCCTTGCAGCGTCATCTGAGAACAAAACATCCATCATTTTTATTCAGCGAGGCGTTAAAATTAACTCAATTTACTACTGTAATGACATTTTGTCTCCAATGTTGTCAGGGATCAAGGAGACGAGCACTGATTTTGTGTTCATGCAAGATGGATCCCCATGATGTGAACCATCTTCCTGAACGAATTCAGGCTGCATGGGAAAATCTCTCACAAGTGACGATCTCAAAGGCAATTTCAAAATGGAGGGCGAGATTACAGGCTGTGGTTGACCAGAATGGAGGGCAGATTGAGCCATTTATTGAAAATTAGGTTTAACTTAAAACCACAGAACTTCGTTTAAAGACCGTAAATTAGAAGATAATTAATTAGAAAAAAATAAAAGGAATAAATATAAATGCGCAACGTTTTTTTGTATATTTTTCTTATAAGCCAATTTTTGGCATTACATGGGTTTATAACCATCAAGCTATTGAATAAGTATTTAAAGAGAAAAGAATTATCTTTCATTTGGTTGTTTCTTAAAATCCCTAACTGCAATGGTTATTGAGATATCACTTCTGAAAATTGGTGCCATTTTTTTTGGGCCACCCTGTATATATATATATTTTTTTTTTGTGACCTATATATAGTCTCGAACTCTATATTTACTTCAGTGTTCCTGAGGATGTCATTAGATGCAAGCGCTTGAGCACCATTCTGTGTTTCCTTTCCTTTGTGGTTTTATTCATCATAAATATTTTTCACGTGTTACTTTCGTGAAATAATTTTCACACACACACACACACATATATATATATATATATATATATATATATATATATTAAACACAGACCGTGCATGGAACAAGGAACTCTTCTGGGAAAATTAAATCCACTATAGTCCGAATAAGTAATGGTAAATGACAAATACCATAGTTTTTCTTTTTCATGATGCAAGCTCGACGTGGGCAACGGGTCTCTCGCAAAGAGGTCCCATAAATATAGCTTCCCTCACCAGCTATCTGCAAAGCAGACAGGATCCAGCTTTGGGACATGGACTCTAGATCCATGTCCCAAAGCTGGATCCTGTCTGCTTTGCAGATAGCTGGTGAGGGAAGCTATATTTATGGGACCTCTTTGCGAGAGACCCGTTGCCCACGTCGGGCTTGCATCATGAAAAAGAAAAACTATGGTATTTGTCATTTACCATTACTTATTCGGACTATAGTGGATTTAATTTTCCCAGAATAGTTCCTTGTTCCATGCACGGTCTGTGTTTAACATATAAGTTTCTCAGGGGACCATTCTGAGTTTATATATATATATATATATATATATATATATATATATATATATATATATATATATATATATACATACATATATATATATATACATATATATATATATATATATTAACTGTAAAGCGTTTCTACTTATTAAAGGCAATTTACAATTGAATACAGTTATATAATACAGTGTCGAAATTGAAGTATTTTATACACACCCATTCTCTGTATATTTTTGTGAAATAAATTAATTAAATTGAATATATTTATTTATTAATGGAAGATACATTTTAAAATATTTCTAAGTTTTGAAAATTATGGAAGAATCTTTTCAGAACAGAACAAATAAAGAGAAATTGTTTGATAGTTGTATTACTTTACTGTTTTACCTTACAAGGAAATTATTATCAGTCTCGTTAACAATGAAAAACACACGTGAATTTCATCTCATGAAATGGAGCAAATCCTTCTAACATGGACAATTTCACTCTGGGTTCATCACAGCCATCTTTAATAGTCTAATAAAGGGGTAACTCATAATATTGACAGAGAGACAGACAGACAGACAGAGAGACAAGGAGAATGAGTGCGAGTAAGGATTGAGAAACAAAAATTCATACAAATGTAAAAATTGAAATAAATCTTAATTAGCGACAATTAACAAAAACCTGATGTTGGCGCTAAGCCAATATATATATATATATATATATATATATATATATATATATATATATATAAGAACTGTCTTGAATAAAACAGAACCTTATATAATAAAAGCAAGTTCAACCCAAGCTAAAAATGTCAAAGTTTATTTTCTCCAAGTGTACACTGTTTCAGTTTGTCATACACACACACACACACACACACACACTGATATATATATATAATATATATATATATATATATATGATGAATCAGAAGTCCTGCCAAAAAATAACTACTATACAAAATAAATACTCTGGAGGCAAGACTTTTAACTTACCTATATATATATATATATATATATATATGATTGGAGAATTTTTATGTTGGGCGTGTTCATGACTATTTTTTAATAATAACTGTACGGATGATGCAATGTGATTGCACGAACTCAGACCTCAAATGGACGATGAATGAAACACCTTTTGAAGAGTATTTGAAGGAAATTTAGATTTAATTTTTTTTTATTTAAAATTTCGTCACAGCTTTAACTCAAAAGAAAAAAAAATCAGTTCAATATTTAGATATAAATAGAGCGTAATTCTATGAAATCAATAATTGGGGAGAGATATTCGTATATCATCTATATATATATATATATATATATATATATATATATATATATATATATATATATATATATATATAGTGAGACATAACCCAATTGGCTAAAAAATGTAATTTGTTTGCACAATTCATCAGAGAATGGCGCTTTGTTGGCATTAATTCTAGTCGACATGTTGACGGGTCACATTTTGATAAATGAAAGTGAATGCATACTTCCAAATGAATTTGATCTCTCCGGATATGGGCCGTAAGGATAAAGTTCCTTTCTACGTGACCAGTTTTGTTGAGAGATTACTCTTTTGAAATAATACAATTTTACCAAGGAAATATTAAACATCGCCTAACGAATGTTTTCGGGAATAACAGGTAAAAGGGTAAAAGTGTTGTACAACCAACAATTCGATTACGTCTCTACGAGTCACTCAAATGTTTTTTTTTATTAAATTTGATTCTACGTCACTGGCAGCAAGAACCTCCAAACGGAACCCAGCTCCCCATTTTTATATTGGAGGCCCCTAAGTTTTTAAAACAATATACACGCATAGTAATATAGATACGTTACTCAAAATATGTATTGAAGCGTTGAAGTTTCAGATAATTATAACACGTACTGTAGGTAAAAGTGATTTCTTCTTCTTCTTTTTCTTCTTCTTCTTCTTATTATTAGTATTAGTAGTATTAGTATTAGTATTAGTATGGAAATAAGAGTAAGGTATTTTGTGTTTCCGTTTGAAGGAAGGTGTGACCTGCGTATTTAAAGAGAGGAAATGTGAAATTTAATTTTTTGAACTTCCTCAACAAAATAATATTTCCGCCGTTTTTTTACTTGGTTATAATAAATTGGTGTATAAAAGGGAAGTACATTATCCTCCCTCCTCCACCTTCGAGACGAGGCAACTGAACCTTCTTCGCGTGTTCCCCTCAGAATGAGGGTTTAAGAGTCCCCCTTATACGTTCTATGAATCGTTGAAGCGAAAATATTCTTCACTCGCCGTCTGACCTCCGCGCGAGAGGTCAAAAAACGATATTCTTCGGTTATCTTTTCGACGGAGGAAGAATAATCAAAGGGAAATTTTATCGTGCATGCGGGAATTTTAACTTAATCGTGCGATTTTATACTCAGTTCTAAGTTTATTTGACGATCTTTGCATCGTGTACATGCATGCAAAAACGGACAGGTGGTTGTGAATATTGTGAATCTGAACCCCAAACCCGCTTCACCCCAACTCCCAACCCTGATACGTGTATTTAAATATTTCGACGCGTTTCAAGTACAAATTCTTCCTTTGAACTTAAATTTTCTGGATTTTCTTTGTTTTTCTGTTCTTTCCTTTATTTTTCTGCTTCTTCACAAAAATAGCAAATTAGAAGTGTTAAGGGAGAAATTTGTTTTCTATCTTTCATTTGTTGAACTCGTGCGTTCTTCAGGGAGCCGTTCTGGTTTCTCCTTTGTTTCTTCTCAGCATCGCTGATCTGTTGTTTTAAACTGCAACATTTTTTAACATCTTTGAATAGGTACGTTTTCTCTTTTTTTTTCTAATTGCAAAGAGTAATTAATGGATTATTTCGTGTAATAAAGAGAATTATTGCGTAGAACAATTATTATTGAGTAATTTTATTGGTGTAGTGTTTAGGCTGAATTATGAATTAATTATAAATAACAAGGAATAATTATTTAAAAGTGAGAGAAAGAGAAAGTAAGAGAATTTTGTCCTTTTGAAGTAACCAATGGATAATCAGTTACAGTTACGGGTTTTATAACCAATCAGACGGATTGTACGAAATACCTCTTGGGCCTTGAGAAGAGATTGGAAGTTTGAGGATCTGAACGAATTCTCAGGATCAGGGTCCTTCTGAATCAGATCTTCCGAATTAGAATCAGGACTAGGATCTTTTGCAATTAGATCATTCTGATTATAAATTAATCAGTGGATCTTACACATCAGGACGAGACTTTTCCTAAAACAGCAAACACCCTTTTAATAACAAAATTAGATTATTTCTATTAAATTTCACACTAAGTTTTAACAGCTATATTACCAAATATCCTTATAACAAACCATTTTTATATAGAATCCATAACAGCCAAAAGTAGAAATAAAATAAAATATGCATTTGTGTACCTATTTTAAAGGGTAAATAATGTCAGTTTATAACCTGAACAGATTACATGAAGTAGTTGGTGGGGAAATTCCACATGCATCACACCACACCAGATGCACGTTATATAACGCTATTTTCTTTTTAAAAATGCAGAAGTAAAAATTAATTTGTCACTTTCCATTTTATAAAACCATTTTATTGTTAGAGTGATAGAATTTGTTTTAAAATCAGAACAATTAAACGTTTTTAACGACTACAAAAATATTTTTTAGCTGGGACGACTGACAGCAACCCCTTTTCTGCACCTTTCTACTTTCTTTAAATTCAATTTCACTCCAAAGGTGGATGTTACTTATATGTACGCAACAACCTAACTTGCTCTCGTATTCCCGTAGTTGAATCTCCGAATTCTATACCCTCTGGCTACGGCTTACATGCCAATCTCAAAACTAAATATGTCTGCGCTGTCTATCTTTCTCCTAATTCTACTGACTATCCAAAACTCTTTGTCTACCTTACTTCAAAAGTGGAATACATTCTATCCCACTCTCCTTTTGCTGAAATCTCCATTTTAGGAGATTTCAATGTTCACCACCACCTTTGGCTTCCTCCCATTTCACTAACATTCCTGGTGAACTAGCTTACAACTTTTGTACCTCTAATGACCTACGGCAGATTGTACAGTACCCTACACGTATCCCGGATTGCCTTGGAACTAGCCCCAACATTCTGGATTCATTTCTCACTACTCATCCTTCTTCTTACACTGTCATGCTTTTTTCTCCGTTGAGCTGGTCCAACCGCAATCTTATATCTGTTTCCTGTCCTATCGCTCCAGTTCTGCATTTGGATCCTCCCAAGGGATGACGCCTAAGGCCCTTAGGCAGTACTCCTCTGATTTCCCAAGAAATGATTACTGCTTCCCTTCCGAATGGGCTGAGCGCATCACGGAGGTGATTCTCTCGGGCACAGAGGCGTACATTCCATACTCTATTCCTACTACTAATACAAAAAAACCTTCGTTTAATTTTGCTTGTTCTAATGCTATCCGCAACAGAGAGGAGGCTTTCAGAAGGTACCGTCACCATCCAACTACTGACTCTTACTTAGTTTATAGTTCTGTCCGGAATCGTGCAGAATCTGTTCTTCGATTCGCCAAAAATTCCTTCATCAGGCAAAACTGTTAAAACCCACCCAATTCTAATTATTCTTGCTCTTTCTGGCACCTAGCCAAGAACCTCTCCGACACCTTTACTTCTTTCCTTCCTCTTTTCCATTCTGACAGCTCAGTTGCCGTCTCTTCTCCTGATAAAGCTGAACTCTTCGCTCAGACTTTCACCTCCAACTCAACCATTGACGATTCCAATGCTGTTCCTCCATCTCCTCCAACCTCTGACTTAATTATGTCGGAAATTAGAATTCTTTTCAAAGGTGTTTTTTCCTCCTTATCTGGGCTCAACTCCAGGAAGGCGTACGGTCCTGATGGTGTGCCTCTTGTTGTTTTCAAGAACTGTGCTTCAGTGCTGACACCCTGCCTAGGCAAACTCTTTCATCTTTGCCTTTCATCTGGCAATTTTTCCTCCTCCTAGATTTTCGCTTTCATTCAGCCTGGTCCAAAGAAGGGTGACTGCTCTTAACGCTCCAACTATAGTCTAATTGCTTTGATTTCTTGCCTTTCTAAAGTTTTTGAATCTACCTTTAATAGGGAGATTCTTAAATACCTCTCTTCTCAAAATCTTATTTCAGATCGTCAGTATGGGTTCCGCAAAGGACTGGCGATCTTCTTACATATTTCTGACTCTTGGTCATCCTCCTTTCGGGATTTAGGTGAAACCTTTGCTATTGCACTAGACATATCAAAAGCTTTTGATAGAGTTTGGCACAAATTCTTAATTTTCGAAATGCCATCCTTCGGTTTCTCTCCTTCAATCTGTGCCTTTATCTCTGATTTCCTTTCTGGTCGATCTATAGCTGCGGTTGTAGATGGCCACTGTTCTTCTCCTATAGCTATTAATAGTGGTGTTTCTTAGGGTTCTGTTCTGTCACTCACTTTTTTCCTTTTACTTTTCCTTTTACTGTTATTCATCAATGCTCTATAAAGTCGCACTTCCTCTCCTATCCACTCCTATGCCAATGATTCCACTTTTCACTTCTCCATCTGCTTCATAAAGCGTCCCTCTCAACAGACACTCATTGCTTCGTGTGAAACGGCTATGATACACCTGATCTTTCTACTATCTCTGATTGGGGCAGAGAAAACCTTGTGGCTTTCAAATGCCTCAAAAACTCCGTTCCTCTATCTGTCTACTCGTCACAATCTTCCATAATCTATCCCCTTACCTTCAACAATAAACTACTCAATCCTTCCTCTTCTCTTAACATTCTTGGCGCTTCCTTTTCTCGTGATCTTTCTAAAACAGCGTCTAAGAGGCAGTGCTGGGATTAGCGGCGCTAAGTTTTTGGAGAAAGTCAATCGTTAACCGCTAATCGCTAATTTATCAAAACCACTTATACCAAAATTTAGTTCGTTGACTGTACTCTCCATTATAAAGGACTGAGGCAGCACTAACTGCAATTTCATCATGACATCAGCATCTAGAGGTTGGAAGCTGTAACTTGTTGGACAGACTCTGTATATCCACTGCTCTGCTTGTAGCAAAACATGTTGCCTGTTATGGACGAAAGGCAGAACATATATAACTTGAAGTGGTTTCAGAAAAAATTAGCGACAAAATTAGCGTTAGCGTTAGCAGCGCTAACTGTTGAAATGTTTAACGTTAGCAGCGCTAACTGTTGAAATGTTTAGCGCTAGCGACGTTAACTGTTGAAATGCTTAGCGTTAGCTTTAGCAGCGCTAACTTTAGGAGTTAGAGGACACAGCACTGCTAAGAGGTAAGGTGTGCTGTACCGGCTCGCCAGTTTCTTTACCCCAACTCAGTTGCTGTTTCTGTACAGGGGTCTTCTCATGTATTGGGTGGCTCAACCCATATAGCTCTACTTGACTGGGTGAACTCAAAGGCTTTTCGTCTCGTCAGTTCTCTCTCTTCGCCACGATGTTGTCTCACTCTCTCTTTACTATCGCTATTATAACGGACACTGCTCTTTTGAACGCTCTAACCGCATGCCTCTTCCTTTAAGGAGCGCACGCAGTACCAGTCTTTCGACACATTCTCGTTCCTTTTCTCTCCAACTCTCAAACGCAACCGTTAATTGGTATCTTCAATCTTTTATTTACTCAACCGGTCAACTTTGAACGCTCTTCCTTAACCCATCTTTACGTCCAATGTTTAAAACGCAGAGTATCCAGGCATCTCGAAAACCTTGGACCTTGATTTTGGTTCTCTTCTTCCTCTGGGGTGGGTGGGCATAAACAAAAGTAAAAAATAAATTGATTTCCATATAGATTTTAATTTTTCTTGTAGTTAAAAATGTTTGGATTTTAAATAAGCATTCTTTAGCATTTAAAACGTTTCTATCATAGTATTTCTAATTACGAATAGGTAAAACATATTTTAAGAATAAGCATTATTAAGCATTTTACACATGTTACATAAATTAGATCAATTCCACTAGACATTTGTTCACTGGGCACACTTGTTGTGAAGCTGCTAAAATCTTTGTTGTAACATATGCCAAATGCACAGATCTACTTTAACTTTCGTTCCATCATTTCAGTGGATCCTAATTTCCCTAATGTATTTCTCCTTTAACTGCGTGCTTATCTATGGACTTCATTTCTGATAATGCAGCAAAACTTTGAGCCGCTATTGCTTGTGCCGTCATAAAAGTCTATAAGATTAGATTTCAGAGTAGGTTTATTTGTTATAGTTGCTTCAATAGTACTTCTCTTTGGCTTGACAAAAAGATTTTCTCCATTAGCCACTCCTTACTTTTGTTAGTTATAAAATTTGCTGAAAAAAATTGCTTTTAAAACGAGGATCTGGAAAAGTTGTAGGCACAGAAAATGTTCGGTTTTCTACATATTCAACTTTATTTTGTAACTCAAACATAAGTGTTTTATTCGACATTTTAATTTGAAGAACACTTCTTCTGTCATATGTCTGCAGTAAAATTCTAATTAATGCTCATATTAAGGGCATCAGATCATCTGCTGATGCTTGAGTTACAGTTTTCTAGTTAATTCTTAAAATGGCTTGAACAACTTAATAACCTAGTAGTATAATGGCAGGCCTGTCGAGCAGAAGGGGTAAGGAGTGAAGGTGCGGCTCCCCCTGAGCGTACAGGTCGATAGAGGGTAAAGGGTTCATCCTGAGCGCAGGCCCGGATTTAGCTATAGGCGAACTAGGCGATCGCCTAGGGCCTCGCGCCAAAGGGGGCCTCGCTCAAGCCGTTTTGCGCGTTCTGTTCAAGTGATATTAATGATTTAGAACTCTATGAAGAACTTAAAGTACTTTGCAGGTTTATACCTGAGAAAACAGATCTCGGAAATGCCCTTGTTTATATAGTGCAAAAACAACTAAGTGAGATTTATCCTAATGTTTATGTTGCACTTCGAATAGTATTAACCATCCCAGTTACTGTTGCTTCGGCTGAAAGAAGTTTCTCGCGTCTCAAACTTATTAAAACATATTTGCGTTCCACCATGTCTCAAGCGAGATTGCAATCATTAGCTATGTTATCAATAGAAAACGATATAACAAATTCATTAGATTATTCTCAATTAATTGGAGAGTTTAGCTCGAAGAAAAGTAGAAAAACATTGTTGTAATATTCAAGGAGCATCTGAACCAAATATTAAAGCATTAATATTTAGCCTGATAAGTCGATCGCTCACTATTATAAAAAATGAAATGTCAACATCTCTTATACATCACATATGAAAAACGTTTGTATACTATGGAAAGTCATTACCTATAATATTATATAAATCTTAGAAATCATTGTCTTATATTTTCGATACAAATCTTGATTCATATTATAATTTATACTTATTTGTATGGTTTATTTATATTTCTTATACAATTTCCATGCGTGATTATTTTGGTTTGGTTTAATTTTTAAGTGCTGGCATAGTTCTGTCTATGCGGGATTCTAATATTGCTGGTATAGTACCGATAATTAAGTCCATATTTTCATATATATAGGCCTAGGGCCTCGCAATTTCTAGATCTGCCTAGGGCCTCGCAACTTCTAGATCCGGCCCTGCCTGAGCGTCTAGGTGGACATAGGGTAAATGAGAGGAAACGAGAGGAAATGAAGAAAGGCCTTGGAGTGAAAAACACGCCCGAGGGGAAACGGAAAGGGAGTGAGTGTAAAAAGAGGGGAAATGTTAAACGTCGATGAGGGTAAAAGAAGGTAATTGTTAAACGGGCAGAAAACCGTTCCTTTTATCAGTAGATTGATCTAAAAAAGGTCTGTTATCAGTATATTTAATCTAAAAAGGTCATTAAGGTCGATGTTTTAGCTTCGAAAGTCATTAAGTTTGGCAGGTGATGAACTGACCGCATAAGGTTTGATCTTCAAAAGAAAAATGGAAGAAATATTTATACAGTTGTTCCCAAGTTATTTCTAAGTATTATTTCTGGTGTTATTATTTGTTGTTTTTTACCTATTATTATTATTTACTTCCCTATCGATTTTTATTCATTATTATCATTATTATTTATTTGTGGACCGTTCATTACTACTACTACTACTACTACTACTACTACTACTAATAATAATAATATATTTATTACTGCTTAATTTATTTATTTTTGTAACACTTATTTACTACATTCATTACACATCTTCTATAAGAGAACGCACTAAAATATACACTCACATGTAATACACACCGGAACAACTTCTGTACATAATAGGTATACCCAAATTCTTCACGCACAAAAACCTCCTAAAACGTACATACTCATAGGACGCACACATGATATGTATACACGCCAGAGCTGGGCACCGCAAACTCAAAATCACTTCCGCAATCGCAAATCCGCAAACTCAAACCTTACCTTCCGCAAACTGCTTGCCATTTTTGGTGCCGCAAACGCAAATCCGCAAACGCAAACCATATTTCCAATTTTTACAGTGCTGGGCACTTCCGCAAACACTTCCGCAAACCGAAAATTCCGCAATCGCAATTTTAACTATAAAAAGTATCTAAAACATTAAAGAGGTATATAAAGTTTTTATATCTTTTTAATGTTTAATGTTTTAGCCTTGTTTTTATTAAAAACAAGGCTAAATAATTTATTACAATAAATCACTATTGTAGAAGAAATAAAAATACTACATATATTGATATATTATATTGAACAAAAACACCTCCTGCAAGTAAATAGTAAATAAATTAAATAATAAATTTAATCATTTGAATTTCATAAATTTTGAGACTTAGACACGTTAGAGAAGACTGTACTGTAACTGTAGTAACTGTACACACATTACATTACACAAGTTAAATTAAGTTAACACTGTGACTGTACACAACTTGACCTCACTGTACAACTCAACCCCTCTAGCCTCTACAAGTGTACGCCTCTGGCTTTGTCAACAAGTTCAGTCGTCCTCCTCCAGTAACTGAGCCAAATCCAGTTTTAATAAGTCCATGTTCCCCTTCATGAACACGAGACGTTGGAAGTTGTCAGAGGTCAGGCTGGCCCTTTTGGGCTTCATTATATCTGACCCATGGGAGAACAGTCTCTCCACGGCCGCAGAGCTGGGGATGGCCGTGTTATACTTGAGGAAAACATGAACCCAGGCGTTGCGGTGAAGTTTGGGGAACATGCTCTGCTCCAGCTCCTTGTTCTTCTCCTTGTCAGAGGACCAACTGTCCAACTCTTTCGCCAACTTGTTGGAGAAGCGATTGGAGTTGCTGTTGCTGGTCTCCCTCTCCATTGGCGTTGGGCCATAGGTCCTCAACTCCTGGAAATAAATTAAATAATTTAATAAATAATACAAAAAAAATAGTAATTTACTATTAAGTATGACAGTCTAAGTTACTAACAGACTCAGTAACAACAACTAACAAGTCAGAAATTGTTCAAATTGTTCAAATTGAATGACTGAGTGTGAGTGAGCTCAGACTATGAGTAGTACTAACAGTAACTGGCAACTACTACAACTAGGCTACGCAGAGTGCGGTCACACATTAATTTATAACTAAATAATTAAATTTTAATCTACATAATGAATTAATGATTATGTAAATAACGAAAATGATCAGTAAATCACCTTGAAGAATTCGTCCTCGTCATCGTCGTCCTCGGCACTGCTGGGTCCGGAAGTCTCGATGGCAGCGTGCTCCCGGATTTCATCCAACAGCCTCGTTCTCGTCGCGTCGACATTGCCAGGGTTGATGTGCCGGACTGCCTGCCAGCCAATTGGCGGCCAGTGACAGCAGCGTCACAGCACTAGCGGGCTTGGCCAGTGGCCACGTGGGAAATTTGCGGAAAGATTTGCGTTTGCGGTCTTAGTTCCGCAACGCAAATTCACTAATTTGCGATGACTTTGCCGCAAACGCAAATCCGCAAACGAAAAACATACTTCCGCAATTGCGGAATTTTCGGTTTGCGGAAGTGTTTGCGGAAGTGCCCAGCTCTGATACACGCAAACTCCTCGCACTCATACCTTATTTATTTATTTATTTATATTATTATTATTATTATTATTATTATTTATTTCCTTATTATTAATCTCTCTTCTTCTTCTTATATATATATATATATATATATATATATATATATATATATATATATATATAGTGGTTAGCGTCGCTGACTGCGAATCCATCGGCCCCGGGTTCGAGACCCGACGGCAGCCGGCGCGCAGCAAAACCCAGCTGTTCATCCTTCCACACAATAAAGAAAGTGGTTGGTAGATAAATGGGTACCCTAGGTGACCTAGTGATTAAGACGCTGAGCTGCTGATGGGGCGTGGTTCGGATTCCATGTTAAACTGTAGGTCTAAGGTGGAGTGAAAAGCTTCACCTTCGTCAGAATGAACAATTTCTGGCGGAAGCTAACCAAAGGTATATATATATATACTATATATTACATCGTAGTTTTCATTGTTTTCAAATGTATGAATCCTACCGTTATAATGTTCTATAAGAAATTATAGGAATGATCTTCCTGATCGGAATCTGATGCTTCCAAACGGCATATTCAGATAAGAATACTGTAATTAAACTACAAAAATTAAACGTTAATACCGACATTGTGTAAACCAGTATGGATGTAATGTATATCTCATGTAATGTGTTCTTTCTGAATAAAGATTATTATTATTATTATATTGTTAATGATCCATTGTTCAACAAAGTTTTTCTCCTTTTGATAAATGTTGGTGATTCTTACTGTATGTTCTTTTTTACGCTGATTACGAAAATGAAAACAGACTTTTTCTATCATCCGCAGTTTTTGAGTGATTTGCAATTTAAAATCCTTTGAGATCGAAATAGCATTCCTCAGTCTGCATCATAATACGAGATTTATTGTTAGTCATTATTTTGTATAAAATCTTTATATTATGCATATTATTATTTATATTTACGTGCTTATATATAATATGCATATATTTACTTAAGTATATTGCATATATACATCATGTATGTTGTGTTTCTTGCGCAAGATCTCTGAGAGGGTAGTTAAAAGGTACTCATTTTTCAATGTTTTTTGCGGTCCCAATGGTATGGAGAGAACAAAGAGCCCACTCGACTGATTGCTACTTCTGTTTAACGAAGATAAGTGGACATTCCTCAAAATCTAAACATGCGATTCAATATCCTAATTTACTGTCATCCAGGCGAACTCTTTCACATTGTGATGATTTGCCAGTACCAAAACCACCAAAGACATGGACTTTAGATGATGATGAACCTGATGATGAATCTCGTAATGAACCTTTGGACAGACAAGATGACATGGATACACAATTTTAACCACCTTCATCGGATGAACCTTATTTAATTTCTCAGTCAGAATTAAATGATCTTGTCAGAGAGTTGAATCTATCTAAAAATCAGGCTGAGTTCTTAGGTTCTAGATTAAAAGGTTGGAATCTCTTACAAAAGACTAAAAATATCATCATTTCGTAAACGTCAGACACACTTCACATCGTTTTTCTCTATGGAAAGTGATTTAGTGTATTGTAATGATGTGAACGCTCTCATGGAGGCACTTAGTCGAGAGCACAATCCTAAGGAATGGAAGCTTTTTGTCGATTCATCAAAGTTGAGTTTGAAAGCTGTACTATTGCACAACGGTAATGTCTATCCTTCGGTTCCGATTGCACATAGAGTTCATATGAAGGACTCATATGAATATGCAATTACTTTTGAAACATATTGACTATGACAAACACTCTTGGCATATCTGTGGTGATCTGAAAGTGATTGCCTTTCTCCTCAGCTTACAATTAGCATGCACAAAGTTCTCTTGTTTCCTCTGCGAGTGGGACAGCCGAGCTAAAGGGAGTCATTATACACAGAAAGAGTGGCCACTTCAACAAAATTTACTTCCATGAGAGAAAAATGTTGCCCATCAACCCCTAGTAGATCCAATAAAAATTTTCTTATCACCTCTCCATATCAAACTTGGTTTGATGAAAAATTTTGTGAAAGCCATGAATAAAGATGGGCCTGGATTTCTATATCTAAAACAGAAGTTCCCTAGAATCAGTGAAGCGAAAATCCAAGAAGGCATTTTTGTGGGTCCACTTCCACTCCCACCTGGACTTCTTCCCATCAAATCTGGGAGTTGTCAGCGATGAGCGTGGTATGGTGAAGAATTCCATCAGGATATATCAACCATGGGAAAGCGGTACCACGTGTGTTGGCCGACTACTTTTGGGCACTTTTAAGAGAAACCCCTAGTACTAGTTATAAGCGAAAATCAGCTGCAAAAACATTTTCGGTAAGGTACTCTTCTTTTTTGTACGATTAAATATACCATAAAAGTATGAAAATTTATCAATTTTCATTTGCATTTCCCTCGAAATTGGTGGGTGATAGAAAAGTTGTTTTCAAATTCGTAATCAGCTTGAAAACGCACATTGGAATCACATAAATTCATTCAAAGGAGGAAACGAGTTCGATTTTGTTGTTGAGAGTAATCAACGAACGAGTTTATGAGTAAACTCGTCATCAAGTGGAAAAATGTAGTCGTGCCATAATATAACGATGACAGACATAATTTTAAATGCAATTCCATATACAGAAGGACTGAAGTTAAATTTTTTTAACAGTAAATAGAGTTACAGAGTTACAGAATTACAGAGTTACAGATTAACAAAGACCATAAAATCCACTATAAATTAGCCCAAGAAAAGTAGAAAAAAGGAGAAAATGAAAATGAAAATAAAAAATACCGAAAACTGAAACCATACTCACACTTATAGACGTATAAATCTTTTATACAGAAACAGTGATAGCAAAATATAGAGCGGACAAGACTGTCCCTCCTCTGCCATCCATTGCTGACAGAAAATTGTTGTGAAGACAAATTATGGGTAAGTAGGAAAAAATATAATGAAAAATTAGCATCAGAGTTCATTCTCACCATTCGTATAATAATATGAATTAGTCGTATTTCTAATATTATTAAGTGTATTTCAGTTACTGTCGAACACCTTTGCAACACCCTACCTCATTTGATGGATTTGATAGAGGAGAGAATTATCTTTCATTTAAATGATACTCCGTTTGAAGGAATTTATATGAAGAGACTGAGATCGGGGGTTCGACTCCCATTGCTTTTGTGCGTCCTGAAGCTTTACGTATAATCTGAACCATTTAAGGGTCGTTGAATCATCCGAAGATATTCGGCAGAAAACAAATTTATGTTTTATCTTGTTACTGATAAAGTCATACACTGTACACATTCGATACGCAACATTTAGTGGTATTGCGCGACTTACGGAGGCCTCGTTAATACGTTGGTCCATCTACTCATATATATACTCGTAATGATACTGCTAGCTGCTCGTACCCTGAATGGGAGTATGGTATGAATGGCGTACTTTTGCTAGTTTGGTACTGTATTTTGAAAAATAATTTATTTATTTATTTATATGTAAATGTTGAGTAGAAGGAAGATATATTTATTCCCGTCGTTGTCTTCTTCTCACTTAATTTAGCTTTTATTTTAAATAGTTCTTTGACACACAATAAACAAAAATCAAATTATATTAAAAAATCAAACCAATTTCCTGTATATAAATATTAAACTTTATGAGAGAGAGAGAGAGAGAGAGAGAGAGAGAGAGAGAGAGAGAGAGAGTTACAAGGAGTTACAAGGAGTTACAAGGAAAAGTAGTACCTCAAAAGGCCTTGCGCCCCATACCGAGGAGGTACCAATGACAACGAGTGCCAGGGAAAAATTCCTACACTCTCAAATAGTGTGCAAGATTTGGTCTAACCTTTTCTTGAACAGATTCACAGAAGAACTGTTCACAACTTCTGAAGGTAGCCTGTTCCACGTGTCATAGATCTTATACGTAAAGTAATTCCCACACACACTAGTCCTAAACCGTTTCAAATCCAACTTCCAACCATTGTTGCGAGTTGGGTTATCATTTAAACTAAACATTTCTAAAATCGACATCGTTGAACCCGCGTAAGACTTGAAAACCTCGATGAGTTGACCGCGCAGCCTCCGAGTTTCCAGCGAAAACAATTCAGGGCGCGTAAGCGTCGATTGTAGCCCATATGCCTAACGGAAGGGATTAACTTTGTGGCCCTCGCCTGCACTCGCTCCAGCCTCTCAATATCTTTCCTGAGGGTGGGCGACCAGAACTGCACAGCATACTCCAGGTGCGGCCGAACCAGGAATTGTACAGAGAGAGCACAATCTCCTTGTTCCGAAACTGAAATTGCCTCCTGATATAACCCAACAGCTTCTGGGCTTTCTTTTCCACCTCTACGCACTGTTTGGTAAACTTAAGGTCGCTGCTAATTAGCACACCCAAGTCCTTTTCCAAATCAGTCGCCTCGATATTACTCCCCAACATCGAGTAGTCCGACTTGGGATTGGCGTAGCCAATGTGCATCACTTTGCATTTACCCAAGTTAAACGGCATTTGCCATTTTTCGGACCACTCTCCTATCCTACCTAGGTCCGCACGCAGTTGCTCGATCGCTTCGGGCGTCCCAACATTGGCCCCAAGCTTGGTGTCATCAGCGAATTTGGCGATCCGACTGACGATGCCACCGTCGATATCATTTATGTAAATGATAAACAACAGTGGCCCCAAAACGGAACCCTGAGGAACCCCGCTAGTGACCGAGGCCCAACCCGAACTAGCCCTTTAATTACAACCCTCTGCCGCCTATTCTTCAGCCAGTTTTCAATCCACCTACCTACTTCCCCACCGATACCCAGCCGCGCACTTTCGCCATTAGCCGGCGGTGAGGTACCTTATCAAAGGCTTTCTGAAAGTCGAGATAAAGTATATCAATCGCCCTACTCTTATCATACTCACTCAACATGACGTGGAAAAACTCGAGCAAGTTGGTGAGACACGACCTATGCCGTCTAAACCCATGTTGGGAGTCCCCAAGCAGCTTGTAGGAATCCAAATGGTCAACGATCCTATCCGCTATTATCCCCTCTAATAATTTACCTACAACTGAAGTGAGACTAATGGGACGATAGTTCCCTGGACTTTCGTGATCCCCTTTCTTAAAGATAGGGGTCACGTTGGCTTCCCTCCAGTCACCAGGCACCTGGCCCGTCTCCAACGATTTGTTGAAGACTGTAGCCAGGTGGGGAGCCACCTGGTCGCGCACCTCCCGCAACACTCTGGGGAGAAACTGGTCTGGCCCAGGAGCCTTAAACGCGCTCAGTTTGTCTATTCTATCGGCAACGACTGTCGCGGTACATCGAACACTATCCAGGCCAGCACCTTCGTGCCTGACGCCTGGCTCGGGGATGACGCGGGTGTCCTCCCTGGTGAACACTCCCGCAAAGTACTCATTAAGCACATTAGCGATGTCCGCGTCGGAGGTCCGCAGAACGCCGCTCGGTCCTTTAACGGACCTATCATGCTTCTAATGGGCTTTCTACTATTAACATAACTGAAGAACTCCTTAGGGTTCCCCTTGCAGAGGCTTGCCACCCGTAGTTCTTCGTTACGTTTCGCTAGCCTAACCTTCGCCTTCACTTCCCTACACAGGCGGACATACGCTTCAGTGTTCTCATGGGAACGATTGGCCTTCGCCCTCCTATACGCTACTTTCCTATTTCGGATAGCCGAAGCGATGTCACGACTGAACCACTTAGGCTGCGTTGAAGCAGGGGTGACCGGTTTTGAGGGTATGGCAGCAGACTGCAGCACCATAAACTCGTCCCGGAATGCACTCCACACTCCCTCAACATCGCCGCCGACCTCTAACCCCATCTCACCTACGCTATCCCGGAGGCTAACAAAGTCCGCCCGCCGTAGATCGAGCTTACTGCCTCTCGAGTTACTACGCTTCACCCGAGGGACGCACACACGGAACCTAATCAGACCGTGATCACTCCCGCCCAACGATTCGTCAACGGTGAGGCCAGTGACGAGGTTGTCTTCGGTCGTGAATACTAAGTCTAGAACGCTTTCGCCTCGTGTAGGCTCATTGACCCACTGAGTGAGGAAGTTCTCATCAGCAAAGTCAACTAGCCTCCTCCCTTCAGCATCAGCAGTCCTGTCTTCCCACTTTATGCCGCGACAGTTGAAGTCTCCTAAAACTACACACACCCTATCCCCTAGCAGGCTACGGAGTTCGGTGTACAGGGCTGTATCCTCCTCGAGGAGGAGATGCGGAGGTCTGTACACCAAGATTAACCTATAGTTCGTCCCTCCCACGTTCAGATCGACGCCAAGCAGCTCCCGTTCCGATCGGAACTGGCAGTCAACCGGACTCAACGTGTCCCTCACGTATATTAGTACCCCTCCCCCTCCCCACGGGTGCGGTCTTTGCGAAACATTCTATACCCGGAATTTCGAACTCCCCAACGTAGTCCCTACGATCAGTATGAATCCAGGACTCGGTGATAGCAACGATATCCTGGTATTCTGATGCTAAGAGCGCCGTAGCTCGCAAAACTTATTCCTAATCGACCTAGCATTAAAAAGCATTGCACGGAGGGAGCCTTCCCTATTCTGACCGCCCCCTAGCACGACCCGTTTCCCGAACAGCCAGGGCTGTCGGGAGTTGAAGAGCCCCTCACCAACGAGGGGGCAACTTCCGCAGGAGCCTGAGCCCCTCCAACGGGAAGGAGGGTCACCCACCTGTACCTGGACGCACCCTTCAGTTGAAGGTACGTCCGCCACCGGCTCATCATCCTCCCCGGTGGGGGCCCGTCATCTCTCCCCGGCTCGACCTCACCATTCTGTATAGGTGCCGGTCGAGCAGCGCGCCTAGCACACCTTTACCCTTGTATTGAGGTGGACACCATCCCTCTGGTAAAGGTCCCACCTACCCGAAAATGCGTCGAAGGGGTCAATAAACCTCAGCCCAGCGGGACGCACAAGTCTTGCACCCTCTCGTTGATGCCAATGACCTTACTGAGCGCGTGGTCACTGGCATTCATCCGCGGTAAAATACCCATCAACATTCCCCTGTCTGTCTTCAGTTTTAGATCATCCGCAAGAGACATGATCTCGGTGATGATCCCTTCTGTAAACCTACCCTACCGCCTTTGAGGAACAGGTCGTTGCCACCAGCGTGGACAACGATCGCAGTCCTCCGACTAGCCACGCGCAGCTTCTCTACCTCCTTCCTTAAGTGCGCCGTTCCCCGCCCAGGTAAGCACCTTACCTTCCTCCGTCCCGGTTTGCAGAAGCAAAGTACTTCTCCTGGCCCCTGATCTGCGAGTCCCCAATCAAAACGTGTCTTCCTCCTTCGAGCACAGGAGACTAAAGCGGTTGGAGGTCCTGACAGGGGCAACGGGGTCTCAGGCTTCGGCTTCGCAGCCTTCTTGCCCGAGACCTTTCGATACCCGTCGCCACCCATAGACTCACGCACTTACACCACCCGACCCACCCCGACCGGCAGCTACATCCTTCGGTTTCTTTGGGCCATCAGTAGGCCCCTTCCCACCCTTTTTCTTTATCGCCCCTTCCCACCCTTCTCTATCGCCCCTTCTTTTGCCCTCCCTGCCCTCCACCTTGCGCCGCGGTTCCGTGCATTCCACGTGGGTCGCTGGCGATTCCTGACACTGATTTTGTACCCTGGCCCCCGGTTGCACCGCTACCCTTTCTCCGCGGTCCCGAGCCCTGTCCAGTCCATCGCTGGACCGCCTTTCCAGGCAGCTATCCTATCAATGAGCTCCGGGTGAGGGCGCAGCCGCGTCAGTGACCGCCGCACCTCCAACAGCCGTCTGGACGACTCGAGCCGCCGGACCCTCTCCTCTAGCTTCTCGTAAAACTGCATGAGTTCGCAAAAGCGGCACATGCTGGAGTGGTTGATCTTCTCGAAGCAGGCTTCTTTGAAGTTCGTCACCCACTGGTTTACTCCACACCTCGCACATTCAGCCTTCAGTTTCTGCGGTCCAGTCATTGTAACTTTTTTTTTCCGAACTCTGAATACAATGAATAAGATAAAGCGTTCTAGCAATGAAAACTATCAAAAACGTTCTGACCAGTATATAAAAAAGGAAGGGGGCGGTGAATTCTTCCCGCGCGTAGACGCATCTGCCTATTTGCAAGTGACGTTCATCCCATCCAGAAGACTACACCTCTCGCTGCTGCCGCACCGACCAAGGGTTTCAGTCCCAAACGTGTCGCAGCTACCAACTGACAAACACTCGCGACGCAGGCGTCACGGATTTCCCGCCAGGAGCGACAGCGAGATGCAGCCCCTTACTAAGTCTTACTAGTCACTCACAAGTGGCCAGACTCTTAGAATCCAGTGTTCAAGGGATATCCCACTAAACCCAGAGGCTACGCCCGAGAGTTTACGCTGGCCTGGCAGCCAGCTGGGCAGTAAAGCTCTCTCACCTAAGAACAGTACAGCCAAGCACTATCAATTGGTCACCAAAGAACGGTCGCAGGGGGCTGGTCAGGTCATTACGCGTTAGGAATGGGCATAACGGGGCACTAGCCACACTCCATTCATCGCGCCCCTACGCCTGGGACCCCTCCATCCCAGTCTCTCACGACCTACGAGCGTTAAATGGTTATTTATAGAGGTTCCAAAGCCTCTCTTCCCACGCATGAGGTAGCAGGAGGGTCCTAATAGTAAAAGTAGAGAAAAAGACTTAATCCTAAAAGGTTTTTTTTTTGCAGTCAGAGAGCATCCTTAACTTAAGCTAACACGACAGAGTAGGGATGGGATGTGGTCCTAGTAACCCACGGGACAGGATTGTACAACAGACTTCACCCGCCCTCCCGAAAGAGAGAGAGAACCTAAAGGAACTGGCAGCCAATTTCTCTAGAATCCCACGACTCGGGACCGGAGGGCAGTCAAACCCCAAGTATAAAGTTTACAACACCCAGAAGGAATGCTCATAACCTTTATACCCCCTGCGAAAGAAAGAGAGGGAGAGAGAGAAGAGAGAGAGAGAGAGAGAGAGAGAGAGAGAGGGGGAGAAGCTGGTTTGAAGTAAAAAAATAGAAACCGTAATACTGTGACCAAAAAAGTATAAAATATATAAATAAAAGCAGAATATTACCAATTAGTAATTTCTTATTATATTATTGTTGTGACTATAATTTGAGTCATATTAAATGTTTCAATGCGTAAATGTAGAATTTAGTTAGTTAATTTTGTGTATAATCTTTTCCTGACGAATCATGTACGAGGACTGTTAACAACAACAACAACTAAAAGTGTCATATGGTTGCTTTTAGTAGTAACGAATAACGTACGGAGGCTTCGTTAGTACATTGTTTTCTATATACATTTGTCAATAATAAATTATAATAGAAATCATACTTAATTACATGAACTGTAAACTGTCTTTAATTTTCATGGAAGGTATTTTGCATCTTTGTTGAAGATATTTACTTGAAATACTCGAGAAGGGTTTGAACTACGGGTCAGGATGGGCCTGCGATCGACCCATCTGTAGCATCCAGCCTCATCTGCGAGATTTGGTGGAGGAAGGAATTGGTTTCCGCTCCTTTTCTGCCTTCGTACACAGCCACGCGTGGCTGGCCAGGGACTTTGCGCAAGAACCTGTCCAGCTGGTTCTCGAAATTATTCAGGTTGCTGTGCCGAAGGTCCATAAGTTCTTCGGGCCTCGTATTCTCAGGGTATTTTTCATCCGTGTTTTTATGGCCCCCTGTCCCATCGCAACTGGGACAGTACAGAATCTGCCTTGTCTTTCATTCTAGCCTATTTCTACTTAATTTCTAAGGTTAGGGACACAACCCCCCCCCCCCACCCCCACACACAGTATTTTCCATATGCACAGTATATTATTGTGTACCTCCCGCGTCTTCTTTCCAGGAAGTAGCGTTTCAAGGATTGTAGTTGAGACCAGTAGTCTTCATCATTCGTTTCTCCTATATTAGACCTAAAAGTTCTTTGTAAAAGCCCTTTTGCAATGTCTCGTTTCCTGTATGGCACATGAGTACTGAGCAACACTCAATTATTGGTAGGACTGGACTCTTCCATAACTTCAGCATGATGTTTGCTTTTCTGTTGTGGGAGCTCCTCCAGATAATTCCCATTACTCTTCTAGCTGTTGTAATTTTAATGTTATAGCGCTCTCTGAATTCTGCATCAAATGACATCATTATTCCAAGATCCCTGATTTCTGCGTTTGATGTTATCTGTTTGGCTTGCAAAGCTCTGTAAGCTTTATTCTGTGCCACCTTGTTGTTGCCTGCGCATCTTTGTATCATCCGCGAAACACGATAAGATACTGTTATTAATATCTGCATCACTGTCTACAGTCATTATTATAAACAGCAAGGGAGCTCACGACTTGTGATACTTCAGATTTGACTCCACTTACTACCACTATTTGTGTTCTTTGAGCCAGAAAATTAAATAGCCATCGTCCCAGGTTTCCATTAATTCCTGTATTCTTAGGTTTGTGTGCTATGATCACATTTATCGAAGACTTTAGCATAGTCAGTATATATTACATCTATGTTTTGACCTCGACACAATGTTTCCATTATTTTTTCTTGGTGATCTAACAACTGTGATAGGAATGATCTTCCAGCCCTGAAATAATGGTGGTTAAGACTGAATAAATTCTTTTCTTGTAGAGAGCAACTAATTTTTACTCTAATTACTTATTCGAATCACTTTATAAGGTGGGAGGTTAGAGCTACAAGCCGACAATTTTTAGCATTGCTTTATCTCCTTTGAATAAGGGGCAATGTTCGCGTTTTACTGTAACGGAGGTGGAATTTGTCCAGTCGAGTGGTTTTCTCCATAGTAAGTATAGAGGCTTGGCAATACGCTTTTTACATTTCTTCAGAAACGAGGCACTCCATGTGTCTAGCCCTGGTGCTGAATTTTCTCATATTTGTGATAGAGACCAAATTACGTCTCCCTCCAAGAACTTTAAATCTCGTGTTCGTGTCCGAACTTGTTCTTGACTGATTTGTATGTATCTATGTCAAAGAATTCATCTGGATTTTCTACTTTTTTCCCGAACTTAGGGATGGTAACCACAGAATTAAATTGTTCCTTAAGCAGTTCGCTCATTTTTTCTGGGTCATTTGTATATTCGGTCGCCCCATCTTTTAACGGACCAATACTCTTTTCACAATGCATTTTTCTTTTCGCAAACATATATTTTGGATTATTTTTTTGTTTTCAATTACCCTATTTTCGTCCTCATTTTTTGTCTCTGGATAAATGTTTGTTTTAGGTCCATTTCTATTTCGGATAGTTTTATTTCTCTAGTTTGAGTCTCCTTGCTTCAGTTCTGCATTTGTGAAGATTTTTTACCGTTTGTTTCCGTTTTCTAAATAATGTTCTGATTTTCTTTCTCCAGATTGCTACGTTTTCTGTTTTTGGCTCTTAGGGACATGGTTCGACAATATAGGTTTTAATAAATGCAAAAAACTTCACTTTTTTACGTGAAGGTCAAAATATGAGAATAAAAACCCACTCTAATAGACAGAGTTTATTTCCACGACAGTTTCGACGCCCACTGGCATCCTCCACCCGAGGAGGATGCCAGTGGGCGTCGAAACTGTCGTGGAAATAAACTCTGTCTATTAAATATAGGTTTTGTTTCATTTTCGATTATAACTATTTCTTCTGGAGTCTTCTCACGAAGTAGCAACTCCCAATTTTCTTTCTTTAAATCTTCATTTACTTACATTCACTTTTTCATTCTACTTTCTTTGAATTTATATTTAGACCTTTACATATTCCTTCTAATACTCTGGGATGCGATTTTTGATCCCTGGTTGCTAACTTTAATTGAATATCGATTAGGTTATGGTCAGAGAAATTATGTGAGTTACCTTTTTATTTATTATTATATCATTGTTATTTATTAAAGTTAAATCCAAAACGTTCTCTTTTCTAATCACTTCACAGATATCCTAGGTAAGTGCTTAATGTTCCTTAATATCTAATAGCATTATTGCCTGGGTTCTATCACCTTTCGTAATGTTACCATGAAACTTCTCAACATATGATAAATAACTTCGTAATTTTTCTTCCACGTTACGAATGAAAAGTTAAAATCCCTACAAGTTAAAATATTTTCTGCTTTGAGTGATTTTAACACGTTTTCTATTTCATTTGTAACGACTTAGAATTCACTTTTAATGGTGTTTGGTGGCCTGTACACGTTCATAATGATTAGGTTCGGTTCTTTTACTGCTAAAATAAACATTTCGACTGTGCTCTTTGATTTGCTTAACTTCAATTCACACGTGAAATCTATCCACCCGTTAGGCATATGATATATGGGCAGGGCCGTAGCTCTGGGGCCGTCAGGGGTGGCTGAGCCTCCCCTGGAAAATTTTGAGCGTCACCAACGAATGGCAAATTTTGTTCTACTGGCATTTGAGAAAGAACGCACGAAAGCAATCAATATGGATATTTTTTTTAAAGAAAATTTAATCGGAAAAACAGAACGTTGCAACTGTTTTGAAGTAATTTTAATTTTTTTATTAGTGTACTGAAGTACTGTATTTTGTTTTTAAATTTGGAAGCGATGTTTCTGTTGTTGTTGTTTACTTTTGAATAACTATTAGATTCGAATAAAAGAAAAATTACCGCAATGCATTATACTATTTTACAATTATTACCAATTTGTATCTTGTATTGTATCTAAGTAATGTTTCGTTTGTTTAAATTTTACATTCTAACACGTTGTTTACCAAGTAGTTTTACAATTATAATTCAATTTTGTAATTGTCTAATAGACCTGGTCCAATAAATGCGTATATATAAAATTTTAACATAACATTAACATGCGTTTCCGTATATTATCGGTACTATGTAGCCTCCCCTATATTACCAGTAGCCTCCCCTGGAGATTACCATTAGGTACGGCCTTGTATATGGGCTTGTTTCCAAAGTTAAATTGTGCAGATATTGTAATTTGCAGTCTGTGTGTCACGATTAAAAATCTTGGTGTTCGGTTTAACTGCATAATGAATTAAATAGAGGACCATCTGAAAGAAATAATAGTTTACATACAAGAATCTATTTAATTTCGAATATACTGTGTGTGTGTGTGTGTGTGTGTGTGTGTGTGTGTATACAGAAAATTAAAACGACGACTTTTTGAGAAGAGGGGTAGCAGACATTAACCGAATCATTTTTATGATAAAGTTTTACAGTTTTAATTAATTAAAGACGAGGAATTGTAAAGCTTTTAATTGAGCTAAATAAAGAAGTAATTATATATGCAGTGGTGAGATTTTAACTTTAAAATACAGTAATAAAATGAAAGTACTTAATGTTTTCTCTGATGCATGCCATAAAACGATTAAACGGAGAATTTCGGTAAGTCCTTGTCATGAAAGGAAAAGAGAGAGAGAGAGAGAGAGAAGAGAGAGAGAGAGAGAGAATGCTTTTCAAACTTGTTATATTAATTTATGATTTAAACCATTATATTTTCTCCACATAATTTTCGTGTGATATCTGTGATGTACTTACTCGTATGATAACAAATAAATAAAGGACAGTTACTATTTATTCATATCTGTCGATAA
The DNA here is from genome assembly GCA_023014485.1 of Bathynomus jamesi. Lineage (NCBI taxonomy): Eukaryota > Metazoa > Arthropoda > Malacostraca > Isopoda > Cirolanidae > Bathynomus > Bathynomus jamesi. The sequence continues at coordinate 853,390 of JAJOZX010000282.1, read as the reverse complement.
TAATGGTTAGTAATTCACGGGTATGAGCTCCATTTTTTTAGAGGAGTGATTTTTCTTTATAGGAATGCAAATGTCAGAGATAGAAACGCTTTCCCAAGAGAAGAGTGGGTCTGGGGTTCGTTTCCCCAAGGCAATTGTTTAAGGAAAAATGTTTAAGTTATTCGCAGTTTAATTTTCAAAAACACACAAATACAGTTAACCGACACTGCGTCTGTTCAGTCGCTGTGTTCAGATGTTGCAGTAATCCGTGGCTCGGACCCTACGTAAAACTGATCGGACTTCAATGATAATAATGAATTGTTGTCATTGTAATGATTTATTTCTGTACGAGATGAAGGTACGAGTAATTCGCAAAATGAAATATTTTGACATTTTCACCGCATATTGTGCGGTTTGTACAAATTTTAAGGGTTAAGAGGCACCATTTTGACTACTCGGATGCAGGTGTAAGTGATATACATACATACCGTACATACATACAATACATACATATGTACAAACATACAGGCATACATTAGGTGGATATTATTTGAATAAAACACGAAATTGTAGAAGCTAGTAACATAATTTGAGAAATGGTTATATATATATATATATATATATATATATATATATATATTACATGATATCCCGTAGCAGAATGGAGTAATGATAAGTTTTGGATATAATAGTTTCAGGAAAGGAAAGACAAAAGGGAGTATGGATCAGTTGTTTGCAGTATAACGGTTAATGGAGAAAGCATGCAAGTTAAAGATACTGTGTACAGATTTTGGTGAAAGCTTATGATGAAGTGAATAGAGGCATTGTGACAAGATGTTGCAATTAGTTGGCGTGGCTGGTAAATTGTTGAATGGCTAAAAGAGTCAGGCATGCGTAAGAGTGAATAGTACTTTGAGTGGTTGGTTTGAAATAAGTGTAAATGTTTGACAAGGATATATGATAGCCAGAGGCGCTTCAGGAGGAGGAGAAGGTGGGGCTCTTGTACCGCCCCAATATTTTTGCCGCCCTCTCCCCTGGTCGCCCTTCTCGAGTCACAAGTTCACATAAATAAAAAAAAAAATAATGAATTGGTTTTTCCAACTGGCCACTTCCTAATTTTTATAAACACATCACTAATATGCGCAGCATCAGCATATAGCCCCTTAGCATATATACCTTACCTCACCCCCACCCCTATCCTACTAGCAAACTTCAAAGAAGAGGCTGCATTAGTTACTCCCTCAAATATCTCAATTCTATTCAGTGCAATCTGGGCTCAGTGGAGGGTTTAAAGTCCATTGGAACGCTCAGTAACGCAGTGGTGATTCAGCTAAATGACCCCACTGAGCAGGAACGCTGTGTTCCTGTTCAAATTTCAAGCAGAAATTGAAAAAGTATGAAGCCTAAAAAGCTCTAATTCTTGTCTGTTGTATGACTGAATTCTTACAAAGACGATTTAGGTTTGTGAAGATGGGAAACTACGTTCCCGCTCTGTAAGGGCGCATTCCATGTGCTCGGAGTTGTCTTCCCATGACTGAGTTATGCGAAATATATTAATGAAAGAAATGAATGAAAAGTAAATGTGTTTTAATTGCAATTTTCTACCCATCATTTTATTAATTCAACATCCACATTTCATTATTAGGACAGTTCTGCTTTTGAGATTTTTCCTTGCTTGCTCGCACGTGAGTCACCGAACCGTGGTGGTTCAGATTTTTGTATACTTTAAGACCTAGCTCAGTGTGTTGTGAATCTAGGGAAGTCTATTTGTGGCTTGTAGCCAGTGGCGTCGTGAATAGTATAGCCGCAAAAGGGTAGAGTGCAGGAATGTTGCAAGAGATAATGATCAAATGTTGCAAAGGGGTGGGGTTGCAACAACTCAACGTTGCGAAGGGGGTGGGGGTATGCAACAACTAAATGTTGCAAAGGGGGTGGGGGATGCTGCAGGTGCAACAAGGGGTCATGAAACTTGGAGGCAGCGTTATCCCCCAAGAGAAAGAAAGGAGAAGGAGAGAAAGGAGGAGAGGTGATCACCTGGCAGGAGCCAAGTGCATAATAAGACTTCAGCCGAGTGGCCGTTGTCTTATAGACTCCTAACCAGCCAGTTGGCTTAGAAGGAGGCGTAAATGGCTTGTTCAGGTTGAGTTGCCAGATACCACTTTTTATTTTAATTGTTAAGGTATACATTATTAGGGCGAGTTGCCAGATACCATTTTAATTGTTCAGGTATAGGCGTAAATGGCTTGTTCAGGTTGAGTTGCCAGATACCACTTTTTATTTTAATTGTTCAGGTATACATTATTAGGGCGAGTTGCCAGATACCATTTTAATTGTTCAGGTATACATTATTAAGTTGGCCAGGTTGTACCATTTATTTAATTAATTCTTAAAAGTTGGTTTAGAATTCCGCTAGTAGGTTTAGAAGGCGTAACCAGCCGTTTGATATAATTGTTTACAACCAAAAGAATTAAATAAAACAACATTACATCATTCTGTTTATTATAAATATATAGAAAATAAATATACATTTGAATGATCAATTAAAAATAATAATAGTTTAAGAAATATGAACGAGGAATATGCATATAATCAAAAAATATATCCTTCGATATAACAGTACAGGAGAAATATAAATATATATATATACACACACACACACACAATTATGGAGATATATAGAAATAAATATACATTGGAATGATCAAAACTAAGAAATAATATAATCATCAACATAGCAGAAATATATACACACAACTAAATAAATAAATACATACACTTTATCTTCTACCGCGCAACATACGAAATCGTATAATCACCAATATAGCAAAATATATATATATACACACACACACACAAATATGTTAAATATATAAATACATTTCACTTTTTTTCAAAATACTAAACTCGCACTTAATCGAGTCTACAATTACATCATTATTGCTCTGCATTACGCAGTATACGCCGTTTAATAATATTTCACCGCATAAAGTATAGGGAAACCTGTACTCGATATGAAGGGCTTTCATATCGTTCAGTACTATTTTCGTTCCCACTTTACAACCGGTTGGTAAGTCATCTTTAAATACGTCTAGAATACAATCAAAAGCACGCACAAAGAGTTCATCGTTAGCTACATTATTAAACACAAGTTTATAAACACGCCTTTCCAATCGAGGGTTTATTTCTACCCACCCGAGCTTTTCAATCGTGAACTCATCTTCACTCAACATAGCGGCAATTGAAATAATCTTCTAAGTCGTTACGACAACTGCTCGTTATATAAAAAAATAGTTCTTCAGGGTGAACGGTGTAGGTGAGCTCAGCCTTGTACCGATCAATTGCTTTGTACCGATCAATTGCTTTGTACCAAAGTTCATGGTATTTCAAAGAGTCTAAACTTTTTAAATAAGCGTCCAGCTCTAGACCATTCTCACCTTGTTCAGCCCTACACTCGGTAAACCCATCGAGCAGAGCGGTGTATGCGTATTCAAGTACTGTATCAAAATAAAGCATATCCGTAACACGCGCGTCTAATATAGGTTTCAGCTTGCGGAATCCGACGATTTCAAACATTCTGTCGAGGATGAAACGGTTTCGCGTACGAAGAAGAGCGTTATTATCAGAACATTCTTCCACATCAGCCGTATATCAATGCATGGCCGATCGTTATTTATACACAACGTGCATACAACGGCATATGAGGGTGCGTCACTAATCTGCTCTCTTCTTGTACCTACGTTAGCAGGTATTTTATAACGATCTTCACTCCACTTCTCAACTATCACGAAGATTGTATTCATCTCCTCAACACTTAAATAAACAACATTCCGTTTGTTTGTTTGTCTACATTCCGTTTCCAGTACATAGCTAACGGTACCGGATTTACGCCTGAACACGCGCAACGATTTCGTCACGGACACATCGTACGAGGCGTTGAAAATGCTGCTCAAAGGAAGTTCCATCGTATTCGAGGAGCGCACGTCCACTCGGTTCAAGCTCTGAGATAACTATGAGCCGCGTGAGGCACGCAGGTAGGCAGGAACGGTTCGATAGGCGGCTGACTCACCCTGATGATACGTGAATGGGCTTGCTCGAACTCATATGATCCGTAAGGTGCGAGTCGCACCATGATCTAATGAAACGTGTGCGGCGAATTGTTGTACCCCATTATATTGGGTAGGTGTTTTTTTCCGGTACAAGAATTAATTTCGGTTTTAACGTTTTATCACTACCAGAATACGCACCAGACAGTTTCCCTCAGGATAATTTTCACGAACTATGCACATTTTATAATGTTTTATCTCTCCTAAACATCTTCACACTCCGGCGCACTATTTGAGAGGAACATATGCTCATATTTTTCCTTTCTGCCCAGCAAACGATACTCGTCTCTAAAGTCTGCTAAAAACTCACGCAGGGCACTAGCCACAACCTCACTACGAACCTCATCATGATATACATTAATATAGTGATAAAAATACTTAAGATTGTCCATGATGACGAGATTCACATTTTCAGTCGTAGGGTATGAGTAATCGACATGGTGTAACCTGACATAATACCGCTTGTCACACCACCCATCCACAAGACTCATTATCCATATCTGCTGCTTCTCTTCTGCACGCGTTGTTTCTTTTACTTCACGGTATATGTGAGACTTTATAAAGTTTAGCTCTACAGCATACTTCAGCACATCGTCTGTGCAACGAAAGCCTGCAACGGTCTCACCAGAACATCCGTAGAGTATTTGTACATCTTGCTCCTTCGCACGATCCAATGTGGTTTTAAAAGAGGCATAGGAGGGGGGAATAGGAAGTTTTTCGGTATCCACCACATCTTCACACTTTGCTGAATACCATTTCATAAACGTTGTACAAGCAATATTAAAGGTAGCCATTTTCTTCTACGCGGGCGAATACACGTCTGATCTCAAGGGCTTACTGCAGTCAACTGACCACGCAGGGAATCCCAGATAGTAGCATGACTCAGTTGCTGGTCTTACAGTGGGCGGAGCTTAGAACTTTCACCTGTGCACACACACACACACACACACAACAGTGAGCGGAGCTTAGAACTTTCACCTGTGAACACACACACACACACACACACACACACACAAAGGAGAAAGTGAAACGCTAATTGAAACATGATTTATTTAATAAACGAGATATTCAAGCTATATATATATTTACAAATACGATTTAATAAACGAGATATTCAAGTTATATATATTTACAAATACGTGTAATAAATAAGTTAACAATAGATACATCAAAGATTATATACAAGACATACATATTTACAAATACGTGTGATAAGTAAGTTAAAAATAGACGCATCAAAAGTTATGGTATCCAAAGGGTACGGTATCATAGGTACCAGGTAACTGGTAACGTTTCCTATAGGTGTTACGGCACACCTTCGTTCCCCTAAGTTCCTTCACGCCCCCCAGCTTCTGCGCCCGAAAATTGTGGGTGCCTACAGTTAGTTGGGGAGGTCGTTCGCCCTCATCACCGTCCAAACACACTAGATCCTTCAACGATTCGAAGTTAACAACCCGCCGATTCGCATGGTTGAGCGTAATACCCTTTGCCTTCACGATATATTTCATATCCTCCCCCACCCTCACCCGTACCCCATAAGTTTTAGGTCCTGTTGAGACAAAAGAGTCGGCGTATGCGGTGTCCCCATACTCATCCTTGATCTCATCAGTGAGTTCGCCGAGAAACTCCCCAATAGCGGGCATGTATTCACCCTCCCTCTCTGTGAATATCACGCTATCTGTATCGGCATACAATACTCTCCGCCCAAGAGAATGCAATAGACCCCAAAGTTTTATACGGGCGTAGGCTGTTGTGAAGCTGGCCACAGGTATGTTTGTAACCCTTGAGGTATCTGTGGCCATTTCAGTGTTGTTGTACTTTATTATGTAAGTATTACCTACATTCACGATCTCCATGACCTCTTTATCGGGAGCATTGGCATAATCCCAGACATCACTAAAACTTTGTGCCAAATGAATGTTCCCTTTGCCGGTATTCTGTGCAAATTTTCCCCATAGACTGTTTAGACACAACTTTGCACTAAAGCGCTTGCCAGGATTCTTTGCAATTTGGGCACGATCAAGTTGTATACCTTCGCGGTCGCGGTAACGTTGAATATAGGCAGACTTTTCATCTTCGGTATCAACTCCTCGCGGATACCCTGATGCCTCAACCTTATCCTTCAAAAATGCGTTTATATATGGTGTGAAAAGGTTGGGTAGCTTCTGAAACCTCCACACCTCATGTATCTTCAGTATTCTATACCCATGGCGTACGGCTAGGGCCAGCTCAGGACTTGTATATACGCCTCTGATCTTACGCTGGTGGGGTATATGGTTACAATCGCCGTTATTCTCTTCCGCGCACTTCACGCACAGGGGAAACATGAGCTTGTGGTCGATAACGACAGGTAAGATTGGCATCCATAAATTGCGTTGGGAGAGTACGTCTACGAAAGAGAGCCCAAAGTAACGATCCTTCATATTTCTTGAAAATTCATTGATGGAGGGCAGGTTAGGTCCCACCAGTTTCTCAGGAGCGCCCACGGGGTACGGATTGTTCTTCATCACGTATGGGTATAAAGAACAGAAATCGTAGTAATGGAGCTTCACACCCTCCGTAGGTGGAAAGTATAGTCTGAATGGATTTGTACGTCCTCCAAACAAGCTATCACCACATTTGAAAGGATCCAGCACCATTGAACGCTTGATCGTGTTTATTTCCTCACGGTACACCTCGTCTGTCTCCATCCGTGCATCATATTCATGCTCCCACAAGACTTTGTGAGTGAACTGCGATCCTATAAGTCAGTGGTTCTTAACCTTTTTACTACCATGCCCCCTCTAGGAATTGGTCCTTCCCTCCACGCCCCCCTTCAATCAAAATAACATTCTCAATAACTTCTCAATATTAGACCATGCTCTCGTTAAGAGAATAACAAATACAATTAGAGAAATTCCTGTTTCTAGGGGGGCGCGCCCCCCCGGTTAAGAACCACTGCTATAAGTTGATCGCGGGTGCGGGTCCATGCAAGACAGTCGGCAGCAGGAGATCAGATCTACCGTGGATATCTCCGGCGATTCCGCACTCAGGACGGGGGCATCCATGCCACCAGCATCCGTTAAAGGAGTACACAGTCTTCACACCAGTGACACAGTTTTCACTTAACCCATCAACCCAAAAAACACGACCATTAATCTTAATGGGTACTTCACCCGTGTTGCGGGCGTGCTTTATGTATACACCTGTCTGTTGCTGTAGGTGTATGAGCCAGTAAATAGCCTTGTGTCCGTAACTGCGGGGGTTGTTTCGGTGAATAATGGCTAAGGTGCCTTTAGGCATGAAGTTATTCTTGAACACCGTAAAACATAATGACGCGATGGTGGTTGCGACTTGCAGTGGATCGCATTTGAAACGGCCTATGTACATCCTTCTAAAGGCCTGGAAACATACTCTAAGCACGCGCACATCATTCACGCAATAACGCTCACGTTCATCAGCTATATTATAAGGGTTACTTTCATTAAAACTGTTGTAGTATCGATCAAAGTCTTCACTTTCATCTACACTCATACAGTCATAGTTAAAATAATGTTTGGGTGGTGGTGGGCCTACGTAGTTTAAAGTCTCGCTGGTGAGGAAAGTGTAAGGGAAGTATCCTTTGGAAACTTCAGCTGCTACCCCCATCACCTTGGGTAGCTTTGTTAATTTACAAGGTGTGAATAATAAAGTGTCTTTAAATTGTACATTGCCTCTTATTTGCATCTGTATTAATTTGTTGCCTCTTTTCAATGGATCACCTGTAAATATCTCAGAGGATTCGTGTTCAAGCAACTCCTTATTTTTTTTTAACTTGTCGGCTAACTTGACAATATAGGACAAATAGTTTCACTGGACTATCGTGGACATTCGTTTTAAAAACGTTTGTCCGTTACCGCAGTTGGGGCACTCGTCACATTCGATCCCCATACACTCATCGCAGATAGTCTGGCTTACAAGTAAATGTGGAATTACCTCTTTGGTTTCAGCGTTCGTATATGTTTCTATATCGTAGTATACAGTTATACAAGGGTTATTTTTAGGCTTAGCATCTTTCATATAACATACATGCTTTACTCCATCCGCCTTATACTCCTCCTGGCATGTAGGACAGTGAATTTCGTCACACTTGTGCTTAAATTTCTCCCAATTATCCATTGTGTGAAACATACCACATTCACAGATTCTCATTTTCCTGCACGTGCTAGTTGATTTATGGAGCTCAAAGCAGTTATTATTGAAGCATGTGCGTCTACACACATCACAGTCTCTCTTCTCAGCTTCAACTACACGGCTTTCACATTTGGTGCTTTTACACTGTTCACATACCATGTGACATTTTTTACAATGTCTCACTATATCATCCGCAAACTCGAGGCAACCCTTACACAAATCATGATGTCTCCCATATTTTCGACTTTTGTCATAACTCGCGTAAAGCCACCTTATATTACGGATGGGGAGATACGTTGTCCCCGACAATCCTAAAATAAGTAGGGGTCTTGTACGATCTCTCACACAGCTTTTAAAAACATACACAGTCCTACGACGATCATCCAACCCAAATACAACTATACGGGCATTCATTTCCTGTTCTACCATTCTCAGCTCTTCAGGCCCCATATTACAGTCAAATTCAAGTTCACAGTCTACAGCTAGTTTACGGGCACGTTCCACGACCGTAGGCAGCCAAATTTTTTGAGACCGTGTATTTTGTACAGTAAACATGCTAGCCAAGACTACTGCTATAAAGCCGCAACCACGATCGACGTTTATATGCCGTCTATAAATAGCTTGAGAATTGAGGTTAAGAGTATACGGTATGGCACTATGACCCGCAACACGGAATACACGATCAATATTTACCGTGAAGTTGTCCATATTGAAGGCTATACTACTTTGGGCGGCTTGCATTATACGTCCTAATATATATTCTACATCTTCAGCCGCCAAACGTCTAAATGGCACTACTACCCAATAATCATCTACATCACCGTCATCTGACCCGAATCCGAAGGACAGACTCGTCCTGACTTCACGCTCGTCGCGGTTCTGAAGAGCAAACTCTACAATACGCTGTACAACCCGGCGTAGCCCGCGCTCAATTCCATTGCTATACATGGCTCTAGGGTCGACCCTGACTCTATACCGATTTCTAGTCAAGGCTGGGGTGGGGGCTGCGGAGCACCAACTCAAACGTTATATCATCCTCAACAGAACGGGGGGCAACTGTGGCGGATGAATAAGGGGATATATTAGCGGAAGGTGCTGCTGGGGGGCTGTTGCGTAAGACGTTGAGGGCCTGGAGTCTATTATTGTAGACTCAACAGAACGGGGGGCAACTGTGGCGGATGAATAAGGGGATATATTAGCGGGAGGTGCTGCTGGGGGGATTGTTGCGTAAGAGGTTGAGGGTTGGGGATCTATTACTGGTGGTGGTTGGCTAACAACAGGCGCGTATTTCGGTCGCTTTATACCTGACGTGGGGTTCTCTTCATCATACCTCCGCTTTGGACGTGCTACCGGTATCGCTGGTGAGGGTTCGTTGGCAGGGGAGGATTCTGTGATCACAACTACACTGTCGTCGGGTCATCCGTAATGTCGATGATGGGTGCTGTACCTCATCGTCATTCACGGTTCTGTGGGAGAAGAAAACAAAATATAAGGAACAGCACTCAAAATTTGTAATATTTTGTAAATGATCCACTTAGGAGTGTGACGTGTTAGAAATGGACTCTGTAGAAAAATTCAGATTCACGAGCCCATCCACATGTATTATATCTGGACCTACAGGATGTGGTAAAACTGTGTTTATGCTTAAAATCATTAAAGAAAAGGGAGAGATGTTCTCGAAATTTGTGCATAAAGTTATATGGTGCTATTCGACGTATCAATCAGTGTTCAACGAGTACCAAGATGATATTTTGTTCCACAAAGGCGTATATGACGTTAATTCGTTAAAGGAAATGAACATACAGTCATTGTAATTGACGATCTCATGTTGGAGATGGATAAAACGTTTGCCGAGACATTTACAGTATTCTCCCACCATCTTAACATAAGCGTGTTCTTCATCAATCAGAATCTATTTTTCAAAAATAGATACATGCGCGATGTGTCGTTAAATACACAATATCTAGTCTTATTCGCACAACGTAGAGATGTATCACAAATTGGGGTATTAGCCAATCAAATGTTCCCGAATCAGCGTAAGGAGTTTTTGGAAGTTTATAAAGAAGCTACAAGCACGCGTTACGGATATTTGCTTTGCGACCTTCATCCGCGAAACACGTTTAGGGTGCTTCTAAGAACGAATATATTTCCAAACGAGCCTGAAACGGTGTATATTCCAGAATGACAAAGAGACTAAAGAAATACCGTGAATTAATAAAAATCTATCATCGACTGCCCCGGGCAATGCAACAGATGTTTATTAAAAATATCGACTCCGACTTTTTAAAATGCATCTGTGAAATCTGTCTTAACGTTATAAATTGCAATGTATCAATGAAACCCCTCAGAAGGCTCGCCTACGCCGTTACAAGAACATAATACGTGCACTCGCTCGTAAAAGTCAAACTGTAGCGAAGAAAAAACGAATTATTGTACAAACAGGAGGGTCATTTCTCCCCATCTTATTTTCAGTTTTGGGTCCTTTACTGACTAGATTAATATAATGAAGAAAGTGGTAGTGATTCCACACGAGGTGTACGCTTCACTGCAAAGGAATCCAGACACGGATCTAGATCCCCGTAAAAGCAGACTTAAAAGAATGGAAAGCGAATTGCTAGCCCTATTAAACAGTGAAAAAACACCTGATGAGAAAAGAATCTTATACCAAGAAGCTCTGCAGAAATTTCTTCACGAGTACGAAAATTATAAGAACCCGACAGAGATTCCTGTGGTTATTAGGCACAGCACGGGGGACGATGGACATGGCGACATAGGATCTGTACCCGACGATACAGCTGACCAACCAAAAATTAAGGGATCAGCCACACAACATATCGAGCATGTATTAAAAAGCACCCTCCCACATACATTGAGGAATAAAGGTTTAAGTCTTTATAATCTATTGAATGAGGACCCAGCCATACAATGGACCGATACAGGCGAGATCATTGTGGAAGGATCAAAGGTACAGGGGTCGAATATCGTAGACATTGTCCATGATCTGGTGAGAAAGTGGGATAGGCCATCACCATCAGGATGGAAGCATATTAAAGCAAGACTACAACAAATAAATGTCCCTAAAACGTTGATAGGAAATCTGAACAGGTTAAAAGACTTGGAACATGCAACGCATGTGGCACAATTGAAGACGCCGTCACCCCCGGCGGTAACACCTTTGAAGAGGAGAAAGAAGAGGTTAAACAACGGTCAACCCTACCCACGTGCCTCTAAAATACGCAAATGGCTAACGTATTAAGTAAACGCTATTATGACATTTCTAACCCAGCCTCCTACGGCGGCGTAGATAGACTGTACAGAAGTGTTTACGGAGTAGGAAAAAAAGATGTTGAAAGATTTTTGAGGGAGCAGGACGCTTATACGCTTCATAAGCCTGTGAGAAAAAGGTTTAAAACAGCCAAGACAACGGCTTCCTCGATTGATTCTATTTGGCAAGCAGATTTAACAGACATGCAAAGATATTCTGTGTATAACGATGGTTACCGCTACATTCTATTCATAATAGACGTATTCTCTAGATATCTGTGGCTAGTTCCTCTGAAAAATAAATCACCTGAAACAGTTGCTAAAGCCACCAAAACGCTAATGTTAAAAGAAAACAGGGTTCCTGGCTATTTTTGTACGGATATGGGGAAGGAATTTATAGGCCGTGCTTTTCAGAACATGTTGACAGAGTTTAATATCAGCTATTACACAACCAATTCTATACATAAGGCTTCTTTAGCTGAAAGAGTTCAACGCACCATAAAGGAACGCATGCACCGCTATTTTACACATAAAAACACATACAGATTTCTAGACATTCTGGAATCATTGGCATCATCCTACAACCGCTCACACCATCGCACGATTGGGACAACACCTAACGAAGTTTTAGAAAGAGGTACGCTCCCGAGAAGAGATGGATCACCAACACCACCACCACACTCGGCGCGCTTCAAAATCAATGATTATGTAAGGCTGTCGCGTTCGGGGAATAAATTCGCAAAGGGTTTTGAGCAAGGATGGACACGCGAGATTTTTAAAGTTAGGGCTATGAGACCTAAAGGTGAGATAATGATGTATTACATTGAAGATTTGAATGGGGAAGAAATCTCAGGAGGCTTTTACCGCGAGGAATTGCAGAAAGTTGCGTTTAATTTAGGAAAAAATGTGTTTAAAATTGAGAAAATTTTAGGAAGCAAAGGTTCAGGAAAGAGAAAAATGTACCTGGTGAAATGGCTAGGGTACCCAGAAAGCTTCAACACCTATATAAAAGCTGATGCAATAATGAAGCTTAAATAGTATGCAACATGGCTCCTAACCATTTCTACGTCACACTCCCGTCCTCCTCGTCCCTGTCTGTACACCCTAACAACACACTAGCCAACTTTGTAACAGAACTCCACGGGCCCATTGAATTGGGTCGTGATTCGTATGAGGTGGGGATATGCGAAATTCAGCTGGACACCCTCTTTTTAAATATTGAATATAAAGAATCCGTTTTTACGATTCTTAGAGACATTGACGAGTGTGAAAAAGCTGGGGTAGCTATGGATGAAACTATACGTATCGCTCGGACTAAGGTTGCACGGTATTACAGTACAGAAGTAAGACTAGGACCGGGTCATTATGGTTCGGTCGAGGATGTTGTGAGAGACTTAAACGTAAGTTTAAGAAACTCAAACCTTACGAATGATTTAGTATACGAAATCGTAAACAAAGGAAACCCTGCACATACACTAATCCTAAAATCAAAGACTAACAGACGTATTAAAGATCGAGAGTGTTCAAAATTCTAACCAATGGCCGATATAGCGCAGCCATCCAAAGAGACACATTTCACGAGGCACAGCATGACTTGTCCAGATTAATGTATCAATTGAAGATGGAGAAATTGGCTGAAAGCTCTCAGTCCCCAGACATGTGCTATATTTACAGTAATATAGTGGAGCACCAGTTTGTTGGGGATACCCAGGCACGCCTGCTGCGCATTGCCCACATCCCCAACCATAGAGGAAGGAGTTTGAGTATTACATATGACAGACCCCATTATGTGAATGTCGCAACTAATTTAATAACCAATATCTCAATATATATAAGAACGATTGAGGGTGAAAACTTCCCATTCGGTAACGGGAGCTTAACAGTGAAGCTACACTTTCGACGCACTGAGTTATAATGGATAGAAAGCCGTTCACACTCTATCGAGGGGTGAGATATCAGCGCGGTAGTGGACTTGGGTCCATTTTTTCAGCCATACTACGTACGGCTGTTCCTTTGCTGAAGAGGGGTGCCAGATACCTCGGTAGGAAAGCGCTACAATCAGGTCTTAACACTGCAGAAGACATATTGGCTGGGGCTAAACCTAAAGAAGCTCTAAAAAAACATTTAAAGCGTACACGGGACGAAATCATCAAAGATGCAAAGAGAAAAATGCGTGGTGGCGGTAAGAAGAAGAAGAGGGCTGCCCGGAAGAAGGGGTCACGTGGTATTAAACGTAAAAGGATATCAAAAAAGAAGTGCTGTAAGCGAATGAAACCTATGGTTGACCACTTTTTTGACTGATATAAGCTAAGGACATTGATCTCATGAATCATAGTTTGTTTACTACTTGTCGAGAGAGGAGGCACTATTTCTAACTCGTCATGGCACGCTTCATCCACCCATGTAGTTCACAATGCTGTAAATCGGAGCTGTCCCTTTTTGAGATGCCTCCAACTCAAGTTTCTATTGAGCACAGTGATTTTATTACAATTAACCCTTTAAACACAATTAGTTCCCCGAGTGCACCTATAGAATTCGTGATACCCAGCTCAGGCCCTTACTTTTTTGATCCAAGCTGTGTGCACATGTACGCTAAGCTACGTATAGCCCATTCTGATGGAACGGTCTGCGATGACAAATATGCTGTATACCCTGAAACAAACTTTCTGCACTCCATATTCAACCAGTGTGACGTATATTTAAATCAGACCAACATATCGTCAGGCACGGGATACTATCATCTACGAGCCTATCTGGAAAATGTCCTCAACTTTTCCAAAGAAGCGAAGGCTACCTTTTTAAGTGCCGAGGGATATTATCAAACTAAAGACGAAAGTAGTATAAAGGACAAATTTAAAAATTCTAAAAAAAGATATACGAGTGTTTTGGACGTCTGCACACAGATTTCACTTTCCAGGAGAAGTTGCTTGTCAACGGGGTGGATATGAAAATAAAGCTCACCCGCACGAGTCCTGAGATCTGCTTAAATCTGGATGCTGATCAAGAAGAGGGAGCAAAGCCCGTTGTGGTTCACATTATGGACACATACCTCCGCGTACGGCGAGTGAAATTAAGTTCACCAAAACAACTAGAAATTGAGAAAAATTTACTAAACGCTACAGTGAAATACCCTATTAACAGAGTACAAATCAAACTATATACGGTGCCTGCAGGGTTGGCGTCGAAGCAGATAGAAAACATCGCCCTGGGAAATCTTCCTAAAAGGATATTAATCGGAATGCAGGACCATGCTTCGGTGAATGGAAAATATAAAAAGAGTGCCTTTAAATTCGAGAATTTCGGACTTAAAAATATAACTCTATACGTTAATGGCATTGCTTTGGGTGGAACATTGGATACGGACTATTCATCAGACGCTGTGTTACCTCTTTGCGCGAGAGCCTATAGTAATCTGACCCATATTGCAGGTGATTGTGATGAGCTTGGTAATGGGGTAACGCAGAAAGAATTCATTGATCAATTTAACCTTTATCCGTTTGACATTACACCTGACTTATCTGCTAGCGTAAATACGCATTTAAGCCCACAGCAGAGCGGAAACATCTCAGTGAGGTTGGAATTCACCAAGCCTATAGACGCGCCTATTAGTGTACTAGTATATCTCGAATCGCAAGCCCTAATAGAAGTAGATAGATTTAGGAGCGTTATCACTGACTTTTAAAATGGATGCTAATACACTTCAGAGAGTAATGAATAGTGAACGAGTCACACGTTCCAAATTTATCGGCGTGTTTGCGAAGAATGAAACATTGAGTTTGCCAAGTACGCGAGAATGCGGTAGTCTTATTGTGAACACAGATGTCATCGGTAATGAAGGGATTCATTGGATAGCTGTCTATTTTAAAAATAGACACGCCTGTACTATTTTGATTCACTCGGTACTCAACCCTGGAGTGACCCTGTTATTGTAAAATTTCTCGCTCAGTTACATATTCCCGAAGTTGTATGGAACCCGTTTCGTATACAAGGATATTTTAGTAATACTTGTGGAATGTACTGCATCTCATTTCTCATGCATATGTCATGTGATAAAGAATTTATAAATTTTTTAAATTTATTTGACCCGTGTCACACTCGACGAAACGATGAAATGGTATGCAGACAGATAAAAATCCGTTTTCCAATTGTGCGTACTCGTTGTATAGTATAATGTTTTTGTTCGTGTGTATATTTGTAACGTTAGTTTGTATATTCTGTAGTTTAAGATGGTTATTGTACTGATTTCTTTCATTTAATAAATTTATGAAAATATATTGTCTTCTTCCCCCAAAAAGATCGAAAAACACTTACATTATTTCGATGTGACATTCATTATGCTGACTGTTCAGTATATCCTCCGTATTCATGACACGAGATTCTTCAAAAGATTGTATAACACGTGTCAAATCCTCATCGGACCTTAAAGGAGAAAGAACAATGTTCATATTGAATCTTTTTAATAAAAACATATACAGAGTATACATATTGTAAGACAGATCCCAGTATGTGAAGATATCTTTGGTTCGCTCAGAGAAGCTCATTTAAGAGGTGATTCCGAATAACATTTATAAAAAAACATGCAAAAGATTGGCATAAAAAATTTCGATTTTAGCATAATGGTGAGTATCTAAATGAAGTATTTGACGAGATACTACATCCCTCCATATATATGAAATCATCTTTCTGACAGTTTGTGAATAAAAAATAAAAATAAAATTATAGACACTTACATTTCTATGGTTGTCCCTTGCGTCGGATTGTAAGGAGTGTCACTGCAAATATCTTCAACGGTTTGCGTTGGAAATAATCCATCACGGTCAATCGCATTAAAAAGATTAATTGCAGTCAATGCTGCAGTGTCACCTTCTTGATACAAATCCGGAAAAGCGTAAAGTTCGTGTTCCATGGCGGAGGGAATGTTTATTCACTGTCAGAGGGAATGATCATTCACAGACGCGAAAATAGCTACTGTTACTCCCAACTGAAAAATATTTCCTTTTATATGCACAATCGCCAAGCTCCGCCCCAAAAGATCAAGACCAGATGTTCGTAGTGATTGGTTGTCAGTGTAGCTGGGTGGAGCTATGATAAGTTTGTGTACCAATCGTAACACCGCTATAACGGGGTCCATGCTTTGGACGACTAATGGCATCTTTATATTTTCTCCAATAGATTTAATGCTCGTATTACCCCTTGCTGTCTTTACCATGTCAATATTTGCGACAATACTTGGTTTTCCCCCCACTATTCCCGGATCATTAGTCACTAATGTAATCGAGAGGATTTTATAATAAAGAAATTATAAATATATCCATTCCTTTAATTATATTTTTAAAAAAAGAAAGGAGTATTCGGTTTAAACGTTAAACTGTGGGTCTAAGGCGGAGTGAAAACCTTAACCGTTGTTACAATTCGGGGAAGAGTTAGTTATTAATATTATTACTAATGAGAAAAATCAACATTGTACATATCACATTTTGCAGCCATACTATTCCCGGATCAATACTCAAATGATCCTGTTATTTTAAATCCGGATCAATAATCAAATGATCCTGTTATTTTAAATGCTGAAATTATGATGTGGAAGAGTGAGCAATGATTCCCTGACGAGATGTACAGGGCGTCCCAAAAAAATGTCTACACACTTTAAATACTTATAAAGGCAGTGTTTATTAAAATACATTTCATTTTCAAAATGTAATAGAATCTACAGACATTATTTAATTGTTTTGTCAACGCCTGTTTTCAAACTGACGTCCGTTCTGGTCCAGGCACTGCTGATAAAGCGAAGCAATGGAATCGCAAACATCACGAAACATTTCGTTTGGTATTTGTGTGCATTCTCGTTCAATGGCTGCTCTCAATTCAGCGACTGTTGCAGGTTTTATAGCGTAGACTTTGTCTTTTAAGTATCCCCATAAAAAAAAGTCTAGTGGTGTGAGGTCTGGTGAACGCGGAGGGTATTCTACGAAACCCCTTCGTCCAATCCACATCCACATCGTGCCAAGTACCACTCGCAATACTCCACTCTTCGGTCCGGATCATCTTCATTAATAGCATGGACTAATCTTGGAATGTAACTTTTCCATTGACAGCGCTTCAAAATGCGTTGGACAGACGATTCTGAAATTCCTACCTCACGACTCGCTTGCCGCACAGATTTTCTTGGACTTTGGTGATACGTTTCCAGTACTCTTTCTTGCTTTGTGGGGCTTGTCGATGTCCGTGGTCTTCCGGAACGCTTCTTGTGGACATTCTGAACAGTTCCATCGGCTTCAAACTTATCTCTAATTCGAGTGATGGTAAGTCGCGTTGGTGGATCTGTTTGAAACTCCCTCCTAAACTGTCTTTGCACTTCAACTGCGTTTTCACACTTCCAGTAGCATTTTAGAATGAATTTCCTTTGTTCAAAGCTTAGTCTGACTGCCATTATTAATTCTAATGGGTTTAACTTGGAAAGAAAGAAACATCAATTGAGCTATCAGCTGTTAAAGTGTGTATACATTTTTTTGGGACGCCCTGTATTTCTGATTCGGGTTCCACGTTAAACTGTAGGTCTAAGGTCGGAGTGAAAAGCTTAATCTTTCCAATTCGGCGAAAAGGAGTTAATTATTATTATTACTACTGTAATTTGTACCCCCCTATATATATATATATATATATATATATATATATATATCCATTCCTTTATTTTATTTAAAAAAAAAAAGAATGAACAAACTCTCTCTCTCTCTCTCTTTCTATATATATATATATATATATATATATATATTATATAATATATATATATACACGAGATAGGTGTACGCCTGGTGTGAATGAATTCTGTATTTAAAATGATTCTATAGTTTCATTGGTGCGTTTTATTTCCCACTAACTGTGTACACGAGATAAGTGTACGCATGGTGTAAATGAACTCTGAAGCTGTTCTTTTTGCAGATGTTTATACAGAAAACATGTAATTACATTATTGAAAACATTAACTAGGAATCGTGAGAGATACGCGTCTGGTAATCAGGAGTCGAACCCACGATCTCATATCTTTCTGCAAACGTTTATGCAGAAAACACGTAATTACATTCAATTGTTAGTACTTTCAGAGTACATGCGTAATTTTGAAAAAACTTAGTTATCAAAATCATAATTATCATAAATTGACAAAGTTGATAAAGTATAAAACATTTTTTATTTTCTTCGCTTCGAGAATGAAGCGTGTATTTCATTGTAGAAGTAATAACAACAATAATATTTTTAACGTTTGAGTGGAGCGAGGTTTTCTCGAGTTGCCTGGAAAAAAGGTAACCTTGTTGTCATTTTGTGGTTAGCGTGAGACTCGTCTTCTCAGATTTTTTTTCTTTTTTTTTTCCCAGAGAAGCTGAAAGTAAATGAGATGAGTGAAAAGATATGAGATTAGTGAAATGAAGTGAAATGACATGAAATAATATGAAAAGTGCGTAATATTTTTTTTTCTGTTTTTGATACATAAGAAAGGTTTGCCAAAAGAAAATAGACACAGTTATTGTGTTTATTTCTTTTGCTGTTTATTATTTAATATAATTGTGTGTATATCTTTCCAATTCAATAACAGCGATGTTATCTAGAATATGACACCATACAAATTACGTGTAAATAAAAATAACGGAGTTGATAAAATATAAAACATTTTTTTATATCAAAGGTATACATTTGCTTCGAGAGCTAGAAGAGGAGGAATTGAGTCTGAGAGAGATAGAAAGTTCAACCCAAATTCCTTCGCGTACCTTTCAAAAAAGCCTCGGGGTAAACAGGTGTGATTCGTTCCTGGTTCAGTTTCATACTTGTCCGAACGCAATGTTCTAAGAGTTAATATTTTGGATTCGTTTTAATAACAAAGAAAGTAAATAAAACGGCGTTTAATAATTAAATTCTTATATTGTTAATATTGGTTTTAATAATTGATTCTCTTAAAAGGAGAAAATTCATTTGTTTTAAATTAATATACTTTTGGCATTTTTCTGACTTTCATTCACATAATATATACAGAGGTGTGTGTGTGTGTGTGTGTGTGTGTGTGTGTGTGTGTGTGTGTGTGTGTGTATAGATTTGAGAATGTTAATGGAACGATTTCTTTTGCTAAGCCAATTGTTTAGTGAATTGTTAATATTGTTTTAATTCACTTTAAGGTGAAAATCCGTTTATATATATATATATATATATATATATATATATATATATATAAGGAATGACAAAATTAAATAGACAGTTAATATGATTCTTTCTATAAGGAATGACAAAATTAAATAGACATAGTTAATATGATTCTTTCTATATATATATATATATATATTATATATATATATAAGACAAGGAGAAAGTTGCTCATTTGTGTGTGTGTGTGTGTGTATATTTCGTCTGAACTAATATTTTGACGATTGTACGTATTATATTAGTTTTGTGCAGTAGAAGGCAAATCCTATTTATTTAATTAATAATAATTTTTTTATTGTCAATTTCGATTTTAAGTCTGTATGCTTTGGTAACGAATTAAAATGGTATCTAGCAACTCACCCTAATAATGTATACATGTACAATTAAAATGGTATCTGGCAACTCAACCATCATCTATATAAGACCCGCTTGGCTTCGGAGCTGGCAGTTTGATGCGAAGTTCGACCGAATAAAGAACTCTCTCCTTCCCTTCTTAGGTTAAGACTTAGCTTAGTTTCCCTTTGGGGGATTAGGACCTCCCACCTTGTCCCCCAAAGTCCTCCTCCGTCTATCCTTTCACTCTTAGGCTAAGGCAACCCCTTTGGCGGGAGGTCATCCTTCCTTCTCCCCCCGAAGATCCCTCCCCTCTCCCCCTTCAGGTGTACCCCTCCCCCCTTGGCTCCTTCTAAGCCAACTGGCTGATTAGGAGTCTATAAGACAACGCCTACTCGGCTGAAGTCTTATTATGCACTTGGCTCCTGCCAGGTGAACACCTCTCCTCCTTTCTCTCCTTCTCCTGTCTTTCTCTTGGGGGATAACGCCGCCTCCAAGTTTCATGACCCCTTGTTGCACCTGCAGCATCCCCCCACCCCTATTTGCAACATTGAGTTGTTGCATACCCGCCCCCTTTGCAACATTGAGTTGTTGCATGCCCCACCCCCCTTTGCAACACCCCACCCCATGTGCAACATTTGATCATTATCTCTTGCAACATTGCAACATTCCTGCACTCTCCCTTTTTGCGGCTATACTACTGTCGTGCTATAGGGGCCTGGGGAGGGTTCCGCACCTGGTTTGACCCCTCAATGTGCCAGCTACCTGGGCGCCACTGATGATATCTCAATGTTGGTTCGTTGTTTTTGTGGATACTGCGTTGGTCGAGGCAAAGATGCGGATATCTTCAATCCCTTTCTCTTCGCCGCAATGTTGCCTCACTCTCTCTTTACTATCGCTATTATAATGGACATTGTTCTTCTGAACACTCTAACCGCGTGCCTCCTCCTTTAAGGAGAGCACGCAGCACCAGACTTTCGACACTTTCTCATTCCTTTTCTGGCCAACTCTCTAACGCAAGGGTTAATCGGTATTTCCAATCTTTCGTCTATTCAACCGGTCAACTCTAGAACAATCTTCCTCAATCCATCTTTCCCCTAGGCATCTCGAAAACCCTGGACTTTGATTTTGGCTCTCGTCTTCTTCTATGGGGGGGTGGCGCTTTTGCGGGCGTTCGCCATTGGCCCCTCCTTCCCGCATAACAAAAATCGTAATTAATGGAATTGTATGATTTGCTATATGCGATTGAAGTAAGGAAGAGTTGCGGAGGTTGACTGATGCCTGTGTGTCTGCTTGAAGAAGGTGGTTTATCGTAAGTTGATAACATTCACGTTGGGTATAGGTTATCCGTGGTAGGATATGTAGCGAGAGGGAAGTAAATTTATTTAATGAGTGGACAAGATCTACAGTATATCTGGATGTATACGTTCTATGTATTGGCTAATGGTGAATAGTGTCTTTTGTGCGTTAATGAGTGAAAAGCTATAGAGTTTAATATAAATTTTGTGCATTTTATATGATCGCATGAATGTGTGTAGTATGCATGTGTGGTCTCAGAAAAGGCTAATATATATATATATATATATATATATTATATATATATATATATATATAATATATATATATATATATATATATCCTGAAGAATCATGCGCCTGGATTGATAATAACTAGAGGGGTTTACAATACAAACTGACGAAAATTCTGCGAAAACTAATATGGATTTGGATAACCACTGAACTGGGATAATACGGAGCGGTGTTGCTTTCATTGGTGATGAACTACGTACAGAGGCCTCGTCAGTACATTGATCCCCTTTTTTCTTGGTAATACTGCTGCTGCTGCTGCTGCTCCTGCGAGGTGCTCGTACGCTGAAATGGGTGTATTGGCGGAATGATGTTCTATGTAAAAAAGGTTAAGCTTTCATCTTACTTCTGCTAAACTTGAAAGGACGCTTTTGGCTTCCTGAATGGCTTAGTGGTAAGATGTCGGATCCAGGTAGGCTGACCATACGTACCGTTTTGAACGGGACAGTACCGTTTTGTATGGGTTTTTGTATGGGTTCTGTCACTGAAGAATAATTGTAAGCTCAATATGTTTATGTACTTACTTTTTCATGAATACAGAATATTACATAACCCCCGTCCCTTTTTTGCCATCCCAATGTCCCGTTTTTGTCTCAAGGAAATATGGTCAGCCTAGATCCAGGGCGATGCCTTGCGACGCGAGGACTAACCCTCCTTGTGGCTGCACGCTTTACTTCTGTCTTCGTATTCAAATTATATATATATGTTTGACTCTGTGCCAAGAAAAATGTGGGAATGTTTGAAGGATTATGGCGTCGATGATAAGCTACTAAGAGCTATTAAAAATACCTATAGGCCATGTCAGAGTAAAGTTAAACTTTCTATGAACATGAAAAGCGTGTTGGAATGCTTTACCTATTACTTAAAGACGAACATGTTACAACAGAAGTTAAATGTCTAATACTAAACAATTCTGGTCCTAATATTAAACCATTAAGGACCACTGGTAGTCGAAATGAAAGTCGTTATATTAATTCAAAGAAAAACCAAAAGAGACAGAATAAGAAATGTAGACTTACATTAAAACCTAGAATTAATCACAGTCTTGACCCAAATTCACCGCTGTATGCTCAGGTGGCTTGGCGACGTGGAGAGAATGAGTGAAGAGAGAATATCAAAACTAATCTTTAAACGAAGATCAGACAGAAAGAGACCAACAGGAAGGCCAAGGTAAAGCTGGAGGGATGGAGTACAAGAAATACTGACCAAATATAGAAAAGGAAGAATTGACAGATTAGAGGAGGACGGAAGGCTTGAAGACAGGACCAAATGGTGACAGACACGTACGAGGTTGACAGGCGAAAGCCTTCCTGGGGATTGAAGTTGAAGTTGAAATATACTGTATATGTTCCTTCGTAGAATGGGATAACAATAAATAAACTAAAGAATAACAAAAATAATAATAATAATAATAATAAATAAAGAACGGTAGAGAAATAAATAATATTAATGATTGATAATATATAAATAAATGAATATAGTTATATAAATGTATACTTCTTTTTTCTTATACGGCTGATAAGCGTCTTTCTGTTAAAGTCTTATCAAGATGAAATTTCAGGCTATCATTTCATTACCTATCAATCTTAATGATCTTTTGGATGAAATAAATACCTAGCAACCTGTCAAGTGTTTCGCGCTCCAATCTCTCGCCCCACAAAGGTCAGGCTATGGCCCCTCTTTCTCTAGCCCTGGCTTGGTGTTGGAGAGAATTCAAATCATGGGCTCTCCTGGGAATAGATAAAACACGAAGAGAAATAATTAATAATAAATATAATTAGGTTCGTCAACTATAACTCTATTTCATTAATAATAATAATAATAATAATAATAACAATAATAATAATAATAATGATAATAATAATAATAATAATAATAATAATATAATAATAATAATAATAATAATGGGTAACCAGTGGTAATTTTACATACGTTAGTGATATGAGTGGTACCACCAGGTGGATTGATCATTGTCTCACTAGTAATAATCTAAAGGATCGAATTGTTAGAGTTCATATTGTGCATGATTTCCTTCTTTCTGATCAAGACCATTAGAAATATTAATTAACTTTACCAATTTATGCGCAACATGACTTAACAAGAACTCAATAGGTAATAATAATCGCGTCGATTGGTCTAATGTTAATATGCAACAGAGAATAGAATACAAAGACAGAACAGGTCACGTCTTTAATAATTTAGAAATTTTGCATCTTGCCTGTAGTAATCCTTGCTCAAATGATTCTCACTGTAAACTCATAGATAGGTATCATACTAAGATAGTATCCCTGTTAAGAGAAGCAGGAAGCCCCCTGATTAAATTTTACAAATATCATACTAAGATTATTCCTGGATGGAATGTTTTTATTGCCCCCCTAAAGAATCGAAAGACGCCTATGATTTGTGGTGTTTTCATAGTAGACCCAGATTAGGACCAGTATACATGAATATGTGTAGAAGTAGGGGTCAGTATAAGGCGGCCATAAGGCGATGTAAACAGGAAGAAGAGTCTATTCGAGCATCAAAAGCCTGTGAAGCTCGCATAAATAACGATAATAAAAAATTTTGGAAATTTGTTAAGAATCAAAAAGGTGTCAAAAATGTCCTCCCTCCGACAATCGATGGGGTGTCGGGGGAGGATGAAATTGCAAAGCTGTGGAAAACCACTACTCTAACATTCTTAACAGTGTGAGTAGGGATAATCTTAAGATAGATTGCAGCGAAATGACTGTGGGAGGGACAAGGGGAAATACTTTGATATCAGTTTTTGAAGTAAAGAGGTTAATTAAAGAGTTAAAGACTGGTTCTGCGTCAGGGGTAGATGACTTATCGAATGAGCACTTAAAATATGCCACTGACGTAGTATGTCTGCATATATCATTTCTCCTATCAGCCATGCTTGCTCATAGCTATATACCTGCAGAGTTCATGAGGGTATATATCTTGCCCCTGGTCAAAAATAAGTACGGAGACATTCTGTCCAACAATAACACCAGTACACATTTGAAACTTGTCGATCGATTTTTACAAACTAGTTGGTGATTCTATATAATTTGAGTGCGCTGATCTCAAAAATATAGTTAGGTTTTCCCTATCACGTATGGTTTTCTTACTACAGGGTGTGTCATAAATCCTCCATTTATAGACTACAGTAACGCTTACATAATAATGTAGGGTAAATATATATAACAAACAGTCCCGTTCCCAGCAAAATACTCTCTCCCCTCCCATCAATGGGTGGTTAACATTTGGGGACAGATGAGGTATTACAACACTCCTTGTAGCACGAAATCTTTAGGTGATAGAGTAAAACCTAATTAAAGCAGAATTAAATAGCTCCTAGCTCTTGGACAAGCATATTGCTTGTTTATGAAAGAATAAAAAAATAACTGAAAGAAACAAAATATACAGTATTTACCTTCTTTACCAAGCGAAGTATGTGTCGGATGCCAATAAATTGTTCTCCTGCAATCTAGACCGCAAAAGTTCTGCAGAGTCCTTAGGCAGATTCAAATCCCTGACTAAGTCATTTAGTTCGGCTTGGGTTAATGGTTTAGGAGGATCTCGGTCAGCTGTTGGCTGTTCATAAACATCATCATTGTCTGGATTTGGAGCTGAATCAGAATCTGAATTGTATTGATCCAGACTCTCGGGTGGGCGGGGAATAGGAACTTCTGGACCATGGGGTACCGGCCTTATTGCAGATGGAAGACTTGGGTATTGAAGGCTCTCTTTATTCTTTGCATTATAACCTTTAACATTGCAAGAACAGAAGTAGCAGTCGTCGGTATGGTTTCTAGGCTCGCGCCATACCATAGGGATCCCAAATGGCAAACTTTTCTTTTTACCTTTGCTCCAATTCCTTAGTGCCGCAACACACGTAAGACAAACCTTGTGTGGAGCCCAACTTTTGTCTTGATCTCCTAATTTAATTCCAAAATAAGCATGATAAGCTCTCTTAATGAAGGTCGTTACATTTGTCCTTTGTTTTACAACATACCGACCACAAATATAACAAAATATGTCTGGACTATGGGCACATCCTCTAGAAGCCATTATTAAAATTTTAAAGACGTAATGTTAGAATTATCTATCTGAAAAATATGAAAAAACGAAATTAATTAAAGATAAAAAAGGTAAAAAATTACAAAACGCCCCAAAATTGTTTTGCTAATAACTTTAAAACTGTGGGTGATAGAAAAAAACTGGTAGCATTTTTTAATTCAGCGCAGCGAACTGCTTTAGAATCACAACTCAAAATAAAGAAATCAATTTTCATGCAGACCGGAGTAATTACAGGCCTATTGCTGTCGCCTCCTGCTTCTCGAAACTACTAGAAAAACTCTTGTTACTCCGATTAAATGATTACCTATGGACATCTCCTAATCAGTTTGGTTTTAAAAGGTCCCACTCAACTGACCTGTGTATCTATGTACTTAAAGAAACAATATCTAAATACATTGACAGTAATTCAACTATTTATAGCTGTTTCCTAGATATAAGTAAGGCATATGATAGGGTGAACCACAATATTTTATTTGAAAAACTAGAAAACAGGAAGGTTCCCATGTACATATTAAACGTATTAAAATTTTGGTATTCCCACCAATCTTTCACCGTTAGGTGAGGCAATGTACTATCCGAGTGTTTTGGCTCTTGCGGGTTGAGACAAGGCTCTTCCTTTCCCCCCATGCTGTTTAATGTGTATATTGACGGATTAATTGCTTCACTTAATGAGGCAACAGTGGGATGTTGTACAGATAACACAAGGATAAATAACTTAGTTTACGCAGATAATATGGTGTTAATAAGTCCCTCTGTTAAAGGTCTGGATCGGCTACTAAAAGTCTGCGAAGTGTATTCGCAGAAACATGATATTCTTTTTAATGTTACAAAAACTAAGGTTATGCAATTTCATTCTAAAAGCTGGAATCAGCCAGCTGATATAAGGTTTAAAATGAATGGTGAAGTAATTGAGGAAGTACAAGAGTTTAAGTATTTGGATCAAACTATTACCAGCTCCTTGAGTGATGACTCGGATGTAAGAAAACAATCTCGAAGCCTGTGTGCTAAAGCGAATATGACCATAAGGAACTTTCGATTCTGTAAAAGTGAAGCTAAAGACACTCGTTCGTACTTTCTGCAGTAATATATATGGACAGCAACTCTAGGTGAATTATAAAAAAGGTTCTGGCAGAACCCTAAATTTGCTGTACAACAGGTCTTTTAGATTCTTACCTAAATTACCCCCGAGATGCTCAGCTTCGCAAATGTTTGCTACCCGCACTGTCCCGAGCTTCCCGGAGGTAACGAGACGTGCTCAATGCAGTCTAATGCAAAGAATTAAAAAATCAACCAACCCGATTATCCAAGCTATCCATGAGTCCTGCCATTTATCCTCTAAGCTATGGAATTCTTGGTACGAAAACGTCTGTCTGTAGCTCCACTGATCTTCGACATTACAGTATTATTTCTAATCAATTGTGTATATTTCTATCCTTAGTATATGAACTGTCATTGTATTAATAATATTTGTCATATGGACTATAGTCTGCCAATAAACCTTTTCATTTTCATTTTCAATAATAATAATAATAATGATAATAATAAAGTGTGAACGCGAGGAGTTTACGTGTATACATATTATGTGTGCATTTTATAAGTGTGTGTTTTCTTATAGCAGAGGTAGTAAATAACTGTAACAATAATTGTAACAGACTTCGTATAGACTTCTTCGGAAGGTGACGTGTTGTGTGGTCTCTCCAGTACTACTATTTGTGTGAAACAATGTTGTGCCTAAGCTTAATTTAAGAAGATTTATGTTATTTAAGTTGAGATAAGTATAATTATATTTATTCATTTTGTTATTGCGGTATAGGCAAAGCAGTCATTGCTTATTAGTTAATTACTTAGTTTATTTCCGTTTTCCGTTTCTTAATTAAAATTAACGAACATAATTCCGATTGTTTACTAACGGTCGTTACAGGTTCTATTTCTCGGACGAGTTACATCAATGAAATTCTATTCTTTGTTTGGCCGAGTTGCTGTGTTAAAGTTAACGTGACATAATTTTGCATTGTTTGTAACGGTCGCCACAGATTCCATTTTTCGACCGAGTTAAATCAGTAAAATTTGTATATTCGGGTCCCAAAGCGCGCGCTTCCATTTAGTTTCTCGCTTGTGCGTGTAGAAATTCCTTCTTTTGGTATTTCCTGACTCTTCCTTGTTTCCTGTTTTCAGGTCACTAATCCATACTTCTTTCCAGACTCTTCTGCTTGCATATTAGACTGGGGAATTAATTTTAAATTTTTACATATGGCCCGTAACCTACGCGAGTGTTTCGACTGCGGCGGGAAATTTCCTCAGTACTTTTTCACCGATCCCTCTTCTGTCCCTTTAGTTTGCAGATTTTGTGTAAACCGACAGGAACTACGGCGAGAGACGAACTTCGTCGGAGTAGGAGGGAGGCAATTGCACTTAGGGAAGAATTTAGTGCTTTGGCGGCAAGGTTCAACTCTTCACAGGATTTTGTTTCGGTGAGTCTGGATGCGAGTTCTTCACACAGAGCGGAGATCACGCGAAGACTCTCCGACGAATTCACAACCAGTCGTTATTCCCGCCTCCACTTCTTCCACTTCTCCTTCAGGGGACCGACCGTTTGAGGTAGTTCGAAATAGGGACCGACCGTTTGAGGTAGTTCGAAATAGGGACCGACCGTTTGAGGTAGTTCGAAATGGGGACCGACCGTTTGAGGTAGTTCGAAATGGGGACCGACCGTTTGAGGTAGTTCGAAATGGGGCACGACCTAGGCAACATAAACCCTGCTTATGAGTAGTTACAACTAATAGATTTTCTGTCTTAGATTCTACGACGAATCCACAACCAGCCTTCATACCCGCCCCAACTTCTCCTTCGGGGGATCAACCGTTTGAGGCAATTCGAAATGGGGCCCGTCCTAGGCAGCACAAACCTGGCTTAGGAGTAGTTACAATTAATAGATTTTTTGTCTTAGAGCCAGAGCAGAATGACACGCAGGAAATGAGGCTGATTGGTGATTCCATTATTAGAAGGCAATTACAGGAAATCTGCGACAGGAACCCAACTCGGAGGAGGTACCGCTATCCTGGAGCCCGTGTGGACGACATCACGGACTCCACAGACGAGTTTGGTAAAGATGCTGATGATAGTATCATCCCCCAATATAATGATCTGCGGAGACTTTAACTTCCCATTTATAAAATACAAAAAGGTGGATAGGAATATATATATATATATATATATATACATATATATATATATATACATACACAACAGGACAAGGGGGGCACAAGAGAAGACCAAGAGCAAGCAAAACTGTTGATGTCTCTCACAAATGAGTTTATGCTGACACAGGAGATAAAAAATACCAGAAAAAATAACTGCCTGGATCTGGTATTCACGAATAACACGAACTTGATGGCTGATATAAAAATAACCCCAACCATTATCTCAGACCACAACTTAATCGAAATATCAACAAATATGACGACAACATTAAAAGACAATACACATATTGAGGAAAGAAGCAAATTTGGGGCCTTTAACTTAAACTCCAAGACTATAAATTGGGAAGCAATCAGATCGCACATGGCCCAAATAGAGTGGAGAACAGTTTTAGAGACTAAAACAACTGAAGAAATGCTAACAACCTTGGAAGAAAAAACGCTGAGAATTTTAGAAAAATGTGCTCCGAAATCACAGCTAAAAGGAAAGAGGAGCTGGCTAGAGAGGCAAAAGAGAAGACTATTCCGCAAAAGAAAGAGAGTGGAGGCAAAGTTAAGCAACTGCGGAGATAATGCCAGGAAAGTAATACAAGAAAAACTGGAGGGTATCGATAGGGAAATACAAGTCCCGATTAAGGACCATACAGAGAGGGAAGAGGAAAAGGTGGTAGAAGCAATAAAGGAAAATCCAAAATACTTCTATAGCCATGCGAAAAGGAAAACAAAAACGCGCGCCGCTATTGGGCCCTTAAAGAAGAGAAATAATGAACCAACCGACGATCCAAAAGAAATATCTGAAACATTGAGAACCCAGTATGAATCAGTTTTCAGTACCCCAAAAAGTGACAAAGCGATACCTGACAGATGCATTATTTGAAGAGAAATTGCAAGGAGAGTGGATAACAGACTTTGATTTTTACCCCCAGAAGATGTAGCGAGAGCTATAGGACAAATGAAACCACATTCAACTGCAGGTCCGGACAATTGGAACGCATTATTGATTAAAAACTAAAAATGAAATAGCTACACCTTTATACTGGATATGGAGAAGATCCCAAGACACTTGGGAAATACCGAGCATCTTGAAAAGAGCAAACATTGTCCCTATATATAAAGGAGGGGACAGATCTCAAGCAAAGAACTATAGTCTAGTGTCATTGACGTCCAACCTCACCAAAGTATTTGAAAGAATAGTTAAAGAGAAAATTTATAATTTCTTGGAGACACTGGAAAGATTCAACGAAAATCAGCACGGATTCCGATCAAGTAGATCATGCCTATCACAACTAATAGAACACTACAACAATATCCTAGATGCACTGGAAGGCAATGAGAACTACGATGTCATATACACAGATTTTGCTAAAGCTTTCGACAAATGTGATCATGGTATAATAGCACATAAAATGAAATATATGTGAATAACAGGCAAAGTGGGAAAATGGATCTACAACTTCTTCAGAGAACTTCTACAGGTCGTCAGAATTCAAGGTATTTCATCATCAGAATCGGAAGTACGCAGCTCAGTATCACAAGGGACATTACTGGCCCACTTCTGTTCATTATCATGCTAACAGACATAGACAGTGGATTAAACAGCAACAGTATAGCAACATCCTTCGCAGACGATACAAAGATCAGCAGAAAAATCAGCGATGTAAATGAAGTGGAGGCCTTGCAGAGGGACACGAACAAAATATACAAATGGTCAGTAAATAATAACATGTCATTTAACACAGAAATTTCAGCTCTTGAGATATGGTACTAAAGAGGAACTTAAACAGACTGCATATTATGCTGCAGATAAACAGGAAATTCAGAGAAGCACGAAAGCGATCGATCTGGGGGTAATAATGACTGATGATGCGAAATTCGAAACACAAAATCAGATAGCGATAAATAAAACAAAAAGAGTCGCCGGACAGCTACTAAGAACGTTCAAAAGAAGGGACAGGACAGTAATGATTCCCCTGCTAAAAACACTGATTATAGCACTTGAATACTGCTCAGGTTTGGCGTCCCAATATAAAAAGGAAGAAACTAATAAACTAGAAGAAACACAGAGACATTTCACAGCCAAGAGTGATGGCTGCAAAGAACTCAACTACTGGGAAAGACTACGTAAACTAAATCTGTACTCCCTGGAAAGAAGAGAGGTACACTATAATCTAGATATGGAAAATGATCGAAAAACTGGTACCAAACCTCAAACTAAACCCAATTACCATTCAAACAACACTGGAAAATAGGAAAGGCAGAATGTGCAGTGTTCCCAAATTAAAGGCCCGACAAGGGATCTCTTCAACACTGAAGGAAAATAGCTTGGTTGTCAGGGGGCCAAGATTTTTTAAGCAGCTTCCAAAGGACCTCAGAAACGTTACAGGGGTCAAAGTTGAAGTCTTCAAGAGAACACTAGATGCCTGGCTCAGGACGGTACCAGATGAGCCGGGTGTACCTGGCTATGTACGGTGGAGCGCGCAAGAAAGCAACTCGCTCCTCCACCAAGCCAGACCTAGAGGCGGGGCCACCAGCTTGACCTCCGTGTGAAGAGAGACCAACGCACGCAGGAACTGATACAATGAGAAAACGAAACAGCAACAAGGTATAGTACGATATTTATAGTGCATGTTGGGACTATTAACGATATTAAGATTACCAGGTCGGAGGAGCTAATAGAGAAATACAAGCGGCTGATGCAGACTCTAAAGGCTAGGTCTAATAAATTAATTTTTTCAGGAATTCTCCCAAGAATCGCAGGATCCGACAACTTTTACATCAACAATATTCTTAAATCCCTTTGCCAACAGGAAAATGTCGAATTCATCGACCTGTGGAGTCATTTTTATAATAAAAAGAATTTATTTTTGCATGATGGTCTTCATCTAAATGGCGTGGGAGCAGCTCGTCTTGGTAGATTATTGCATGACTCTGCGATGACTTTTTAGGCAAAAAACGCCGTAATTCATTAGAGTGAACAGCTTAACATAAATTTTGCTTACAGCGAACGATTGCCTCCTCGAAGAACCTCGAGATTCTACTGCAGTACTCAAGATTTTATAAGTGTATTTTATATTAATGTTCGAGGTTTAAGATTTAAATTTGATGAGCTATTAAGTATTGTCCTTGACCAAAAATTTGAGGTTGTAGCAATTACTGAATCCTGGTTGAATATTGCGAGTAGAGATTTTCTCGGAGAATATCATATTCCTGGTTATAAGATGTTTAACAATGATAGAAAAGAAAGAAAGGGTGGTGGTACAGTACTATACGTTCGGTCACACTTAAAACCCATAATTAAAAACTGTAGAAATTGATAATATAAATGCAACATAAATGCAAAAAACTTCACTTTTTTCTACGTGAAGGTCAAAATATGATAATAAAAACCCACTCCAATAGACAGTGTTTATTTCCACAACAGTTTCGATGCCCACTGGCATCCTCTTCGGGTGGATACAGAAAAACAAATGAACCAAAAACAAGAGGGAAAACAGTCCAGGGACCATTAAGAAATTCGCACCTGGGTTAGATCCCGTTCTCCCGACACTGGAAGGGCATTTTTATTAAAGGGACCCGCTTATAAGTATCATACATTCGCACAAATTTAAAACTATCTACTTGTTCTATACATACAGATTCTATTATTTTTTTTTTTACATAATTATTACATTTATTATTAAATTTATTACATTTAATATTGCATTATTATTTATTACAGAAATTATAAATTTATTATTACATTCATTATTACATTGTTGTTTATTATACAGAAACTATAAACCGAAAAACGAATGAAAAGGGCGAGAAGTAAACAATCCAGAGACCATTAAGAAATTCGCATCTAGGTTAGATCCCGTTCTCCCGGCACCGGAAAGGTATTTTATTACAGGGTCCCGCTTATAAGTACATTCGCACAAATTAAAACTATCTTCTTGTTCTATACATACAGATTCTATTATTTTGACATAATTACTGCATTTATTATTGCATTTACATTTCTTAGCATTTATTATTATTACCTTTACACTAATTATTACATTTATTTTATTACCTTTATTATTACATTTATTGCATTTATATTTATTTCCACATTTATTACTTCCATTATTACATTTACATTTACGTTTATTATTCCATTTACATTTTACCGAGAAAAAAAAATGAACCAAAAGCGAGTAAGGAAACAATCCAGAGACCTTTAAGAAATTCACACTTAGGTTACAACCCGTTCACCCGACTCCGTAAGGGATTTTTTGACCAAGAATCTCATTAAAGGGTCCAACTTATAAGTACCTTCGCACAAATTAAAATTATCTTCTTGTTCTATACATACAGAACAATTTTATCACACCAGCCAAAATAATCATGCTATAGATTGGGAATCAAGGAAGGTACTTTATAAATGTAATAATTATGTCAAAAGAAAAATAATAGAATCTGTATATATAGAGCAAGAAGATAATTTTAATTTGTGCGAAGGTACTTATAAGTTGGACCCTTTAATGAGATTATTGGTCAAAAAATCCCTTACGGAGTCAGGTGAACGGGTTCTAACCTAAGTGTGAATTTCTTAAAGGTCTCTGGATTGTTTCCTTACTCGCTTTTGATTCATTTTTTTTCTCGGTAAAGTGTAAATGGAATAATAAACGTAAATGTAAATGCAATAATGGAAGTAATAAATGTGGAAATAAATATAAATGCAATAAATGTAATAATAAAGGTAATAAAATAATTGTAATAATTAATGTAAAGGTAATAATAATAAATGTTAAAAAATGTAAATGCAATAATAAATGCAGTAATTATGTCAAAATAATAGAATCTGTATGCATAGAACAAGAAGATAGTTTTAATTTGTGCGAATGTACTTATAAGCAGGAACCTGTAATAAAATGCCCTTCCGGTGTCGGGAGAACAGGATCTAACCTAGATGCGAATTTCTTAATGGTCTCTGGATTGTTTACTTCTCGCCCTTTTCATTCGTTTTGCGGTTTATAGTTTCTGTATAATAAACAACAATGTAATAATGAATGTAATAATAAATTTATAATTTCTGTAATAAATAATAATGCAATATTAAATGTAATAAATTTAATAATAAATGTGATAATTATGTAAAAAAATAATAGAGTCTGTATGTATAGAACAAGAAGATAGTTTTAAATTTGTGCGAATGTACTTATAAGCGGGTCCCTTTAATAAAAATGCCCTGCCAGTGTCGGGAGAACGGGATCTAACCCGGGTGTGAATTTCTTAATGGTCCCTGGACTGTTTTCCCTCTTGTTTTTGGTTCATTCGTTTTTCTGTATCCACCCGAAGAAGATGCCAGTGGGCATCGAAACTGTTGTGGAAATAAACTGTCTATTAGAGTGGGTTTTTATTATCATATAAATGCAACGTTTGTTGAAATCAAAGACAACTCACGAAAGAAATTAATAATAGGCAGAGGTGTACAGTACTGAAGTAACTGTACTCAGTAGTGAAGTAACTGCACAGTAGTGAAGTAGTGAAGTAACTGTACTCAAGTACAGGATTCACTTTCTAGAAAGTACAATTATTTTAAAATATTTTTACTCTAACTTAAGTACATTTTAAGAGAAAATATTGTACTTTAACCTAAGTACATTTTTACCGATATTTGTAAAGTACAAAGTACTTTTCCCAGACGTTTGGGAAATTTCCATGATTAAATCAACCAATCTGAGGAGGCAGACAGTGCGGGAATTTAACAGCCAATCACGCGCCTTTGAAAACCAATTACACTGCCCTGCGCTGTATGAGTTGTTTAGAAAATTATAGTATTTGAGTAAAGCCCATGGTATTATGAGTTAAGATACAATGCATAATTTGTATCCGGCACACCAGGATTGATAGGAATGTGACATAGGTTATTCTATCCAAACGTTTCTATTTCTTGAGAAATGTACCTCTCTTATATGACTAACTTATGTCCTCTTCACTCCTACGTGGAACATAGGGCGTCAACTGTGCTTCGCCATCGGGTACGGTTGGCTGCTTGGGCTTTAACTTCTGGCCAAGTTCCTCCAATTCTCTTAGTTTCCATCAGTAAGGATCTCCTCCAAGTCATCACCGGTCTATCCTTCTTCCTTCTTCCTTGCGGATTCCATTCCAAAGCCGTCTTAGCTATTTCTCCCTCTTCTCTCCTCTGCAAGAAAATCTCCTGTATGATTCTTTAACGATATTAATAATTTTCTCCAGTATTCCATAGTTTTCCATCACTGTCCAAATACGGCTTCTATCCACACTATCAAAAGCTTTCTCAAAGTCTACAAACACCAAATACAGGCTGGACTGCCATGCCAAGCTCTGCTCCACAATAATTCTCAGTGTATTGAATTTGATCGGCACAGGATCGGGTCTTTCTAAATCCTGCCTGTTCTCTTCTTAGCCTAGCATCCACCTCCCTCCTTATTCTTTCCAAAATAATGTGGTTCAGCACCTTACTAGGTATAGACAACAGTGTGAGTCCCCTCCAGTTGTCACATCGAGAGAGATCTCCTTTCTTTGGTATTTTCACCAGCAAACCCTCTCTCCATTCCTTGGGAAACTTCTCGGTTTCCCATATTATACTAAAGAGTCCATATAATTCGTCTATCCTCATCCCTGGGTCCACCTTCAATAGTTCTGCCTCTACACCATCCATCCCTGGCGCCTTTGCTCCTTTTAATTTCTTGATAGCCCTCCGGATTTCAGACTTACTTGGTGGTCTAACATCTATGTTCAGCTCCTGGTTCCCTCTCACCTCTTCTTGAATTAACTCCTCGGGTCTATTTCTATTCAAAACTTCTCTAAAATGCTCTTTCCAGCTTTCTAATTGTTGCATCTCCGCAGTCAATATAGTTCCATCCTTTGATTTTACTTGTCTCATCTCTATAATTTCTCCCTCTCAGTGTTTTCCTTATCTTATATAATTCCCTCATATCTCCTCTCCGCGCTGCTGTCTCTGCCTGTTGCGCCATCTCGTTCACAAATTGTCTCATCGTTTCTGGCCCTTCTTTTGGCCTCTCGATTCAGTTGTTGCAATTCTCCCCCAACTCCATCCTGTTTATCACGTCTTCACATCTGTTCATTCTTTCTTTTGCTTTCCTTCTTTCTTCTACCGCATTCCATGTGTCCTTAGTCATCCACTCTCTTTTCTCCTTCTTTCTGAAACCGATTGCCTTCTCTGTAGATTTCCGTAAGGTGTCTCTAAATCTCACCCACTTTCTTTCTACGCTTTTTACTCTATCCTCTTCATTTTCTCCATGTGTCAAGACTTCATCATCTTCATCTTGGGGAATAGCAAATCTATTTCTCACAGCCAATTTGTATTCCTCTTTGACCTCCCCTCTTGCGAGCCTATTTACGTCAAACCTTCTCCTTCCTCTGTCGACTCTTTCCTTGGCTTTTGCCAGTCCCAATTTCACTTCAGCTATCACTAGATGATGATCGCTTGCTACATCTGCTCCTCTTCTATTTCGCACATCTAACAGCGATCCTCTCCACTTCTTCTTAATGGCTATTTGATTAATCTGGTTTTCCGTCCTACCATCAGGCGACATCCAGGTAATTTTATGACACTCCTTATGCGGGAACAGGGTACCACCAATCACAAGCCCCTGCTCTCCACAGAAATCTACGAATAATTCACCATTTCTATTAATTACTCCTTACCATGCTTGCCCATTACATACTTCCTGTCTTTGTTGTCTCTCCCCACTTTTGTGTTGAGGTCTCCCATCAGGATAACAATGTCTTTTCTCTTAACTCCCCCAAAAACTGTAGTGAGCTGTTCATAGGACTCTTCCTTCTGCTCATCCTCCGCTTGTTCTGTAGGCGCATAATATCGAATAATTGTTATGGGTCTAGCCTTCGTCTTAAATTTTATTATTTAACTCTTATTATTCTCGAAAATATTGGCTCCCGTTCCAATGAACTTTTCTCCACCTCTCCTGTGAGCAATATACCTACCCCTTCTCTATGTTCTTCTCCACTTGGTCTTCTGGGGTATAATACAGTAGTTCCTAGCATAGTCCCACTCGTACTTCTCCGTCTCTTGTCCACCTCGTTTCGCTCAATCCCACAACCGCCACCCAATATCTCTCAGCCTCTCTTGTAATTTGCTTAAGCCTCGATGCCTCATAAATAGTTCGTATATTCTAGCATCCAATTCGTAAAGTTCGTCAACGTTAGATCCATCCGGGTTTGCACAATTTCAGTTTCTGTGGAGGGGATTAATCCACAGCAGCCGAGTCCAGTGGTGGGCTGCCACCAGGTCTCCGAACATACCCTGTCAATTTTTGGTCCACGGGCGTAACGCCACTCCCAAGCGGGGAGCTCCCTTATCCACCACCTGGGGACGCGCCCGATGGGGAAACTGACAAAGACCTCTCACGGGTCATATGACTAAAAGGGCATCTATATTTCCAATTATGGTTGGTTTGCTATGAGTTTCATATGCGTAAGCATCTGATTTTATTTCAAAATTAAACTAATGTACATTTTCTTTGTTTCAGATTTGGTTTAAATATGCCGAGAGTTTGAAGTAATACACCTAATTCATTCTATTATACAGGTGAGTCACGACGAAATATCATAACTTCGGGAGCTTATAGTTGAGGTCATTCCCAGTCAAAAACTTCATATGAATATAGGTCCGATTCTTGACGGTTATGGAGCTATGGATGTTTGAATTTCAAGCATGCGCATGCGTGACCTTGAACCTTGAATACCAGCGACGTTTTCCAAATCGAAGAATTCCGGATCGACGAGTGTTCAGCAACGTTTTCCGGAGATTGCGAGAGAGCGGTTCGTTTCCTAGCGTTACTGTTTTATCTGAGCGTCCGGTACAACAAGATGTGGCTGAACAAGAAAACATTATTCAGATGGTACAGCGGAGGTCTCATGTTAGTACGCGAAGGATTTCCACACGTCTTAGAGTTCCTCAAACGAGAGTATGTAGAACGTTACACGAAGAAGGGTTGTATCCATACCACGTACAGCGCGTTCAGCACCTCCAACCTGAGGATCGTGCCCAACAGCTAGAATTTTGTATTTGTCTCAATGCCGATCGACAATTGCATCGATACGTCTTGTTCTGTGATGAGGTTCAATTTACCCGCGATAGTACCAACAACACTCGCACTTCACATGTGTGGTCAGAAATGAATCCTCATGCCATTGTGGAAAGTAATTTTCAACATCGGTTCCGTGTCAATGTGTGGTGTGGTATTCTCAACGATCAGCTGATTGGTCCGTTTATCTTCGAAGGTGGTCTTACAAGTGACATTTATCTACGATTTCTGCAAGACGAACTGCCGCCACTGTTAGAAGATGTACCTTTGGCAACACGATTGCGTATGTACGTCCAACAAGACGGAACTCGTCCCCATTTTAGCCGTGCAGTGAGAACGCATCTCGATGATCGCTTCCCTGGTCAATAGATCGGTCTGTGTGGTGCACAGAATTGGCCAACCAGGTCTCCGGACCTAACCCCTCTAGATTTTCATCTGTGGGGCGCATGAAAGAGCTGGTGTATCAGAGAAAAGTGGAAACATGAGATGCATTGCTCCGTCGCATTTTGGATGCTGCAGCCCTCATAAAGGACAATCGTAATGAACTAATGCAAACTACACGCGCGATTCACAGACGATCCGCGATGTGTATTGAGGCCGAGGGTAGTCATTTCGAACAGTTATTGTAAATTCATGAATAAAAACTTTAGCAGCTATTTGTTCACTTATTCTTATTTTTAAACATTGAAACAGCCATAGCTCCATAACCGTTAAGAATTAGACCTATGTTCATACGAAGTTTTTGACTGGGAATTACCTCAGCTATAAGCTCCCGAAGTTATGACATTTTGTCATGACTCACCCTGTATATGCGGACGATTTACTACTTCTAAACAAAGGCAAGAAATCACCGTACAAGTACGAAAACATTACCACACCTACTTTGGCTGTAAGAACGGCGACTGGGAGAAAGTTTGGGCTCCAGATTATGTTTGTAAGTCATATGTGGAATGTTTGCGTTAGTGGGCTTGTGGGATGAAGAAGGAAATGCCTTTCGGCATCCCCCTGATTTGGAGAAATCACTACGACGATTCTTACTTCTGAATGACAAACGTGGCTGGATATAATAATAAAAACAAGAGGCCCATCACATATACAGTATGCCATCAGCCATCCTCCCTGTGCCACATTCAAGTGAAATTCCTGTGCCGAAGCTGCCTCTTGATTTTGAATTTTTTTTTCAAATGTAGACAATCAGTCACCAAAATTCATAAGTCAGAGTGATCTCAATGACCTAGTAAGAGTTTTAGCATTACCGAAAGACTCGGCAGAACTTCTGGGATCAAGGCTCAAAGAATGGAATCTACTCGCTCCTTCGACAACATTCTACTGGTACAGACATCGTGAAAAAGATTTCATCAATTTTTTCTTGACTGAAGGATTACTGGTATAGTGCAATGATATAGTAGGTCTGGTAAAGGCGATGGGCAAAGACTACCAACCATGTGACTGGCGCCTATTTATTGATTCCTCAAAGCGAAGTTTGAAAGCTGTCTTACTGCATAATGGAAACAAAGTTGCCTCTCTCCTTAAGGGTATTCAGTTCATTTGAAAGAGACTCATGGAAATCTTTAATTTCTTTTAAACAAGATAAACTATGAAGAACACAAATGGTTTGTTTGTGGTGATCTTAAGGTGATCGGCCTTCTTTTAAGCCAACAGGTTGGCTTTACAAAATACCCATGCTTTTCATGTTTGTGGAATAGCAGAGACAGGGAGGAACACTATGTGAGGAAAGAATGGCCTCAGAGAAAGCAGTTTACTCCAGGAAAAGCAAACATCATTGCTAATCCACTGATAGATCGTAATAAGATACTGTTACCGCCACTCCACATAAAGCTTGGATTAATGAAAAATTTCGTCAAAGGTCTCAATAAAGAAGGATCTGAATACCACTTTTTAGGTAAAAAATTCCCTCAGATTAGTTATGCTAAACTGAAAAGAGTGTTTGTCGGTCCTTAAATAAAGCAACTCTTCAGGCCGCCACACACCGAAAGCCACGCTAGCTACGCCACGCCCGCCAGCCACGTGGCTCAGCATCGCTCTAATGATTTTTAACGAAGCAACGGACACTGAAGGCCACGCTAGCTACACCATGCATCAGCCAGCCGCGCCAAGTGGTTCTCGTTCGCTCCCTGAGCGATATTCCGAGACGTGTCTTTGGCTGCGCATGCTCAGTTCGTCTTCGTAGTAGATGGAGCTTATCCCATCCCCACTAGCGGAAGTGGTTCAATCAGTCGCACTTATTTATTCATTTCCCATCCGCCCCGTTTCGCACCAATTTTGCAATGGAAGAGTTGATTGAAGAAGTCAGACGGTACCCATGCCTTTATGACTTGAGGAAAGAAGAGTACAGGGACATATACAGAAAAGATAATTGTTGGAAGGAAATTGTTACCAAATTAGGTCGGATGGATACTGGCGGCGTTGCCCGGCCACGTGTTTTTTGGTGTGAGGATCGCGTAGCTTGGCTGTCGTGCGTAGCTAGCTTGGCTTTCGGTGTGGGGCGGCCTGTAAGCGATCTACCATTTGAAGATGCATTGACAGGTCATGAAAAAGATACTTAGCTAGCTTTTAAGGCTGTTGTGAACAACTTCCTTGGTAACAGGAAATCTGATGACTACAAAAATATAGTTAAAGACATGATCCGAAAATATCATTTGCTGGGATGTAGCATGAGTGCGAAGATACACTTCCTAGACTCTCATCTTGATTTTTTTCCTGAAAACTTAGGCGCGGTAAGCGAGTACACGAGAGAAAATCGACGAAAAGGCAGTTTCTTTAGCTACTGACTGTTCTAATACATTCAATGCGTTACTGTTGATGAATGGTTGGTTCAGTCATTCATAATTTTTATATATAAATATAATGTATCTTACTTAAATCCGTATCTACATGTATTATATATATTAGTGTATATATGTAGTAATAATGTGAGTATGTGTGTGTGTGTGTGTATAATGTGTTTCTGGCATGCATTACTACTGCAAAATGTTTGAATTGAATAAAATATGCAATATGATTCGTTTGTTCTCTTATCCAATTGGTGACATTTTCTTTTCTATATGTTACGTGTGATTGTGGAATATCTAGATGTGATAGAAAAAAATTAAATATACAGCTGAAAAGAGCATGCCTTTATTGCCTAGAATCATCCATTTTCATTGAAACAACTCGCAAAAATTTTTAATTCACAGGGCGGTGTTTTTGTTAAAGCTAAATAAGAAGTTCTGCTCGTAATAAAGTTTGTTGGCCATATGTTTATTTATTTATTTCATTCCCTAATGAATATAAATAATATATAACTTATCGTTCTTACAAGGTAATGGTTATCAATGTTATGTTTGAAATGCTAGTACTTTTTACTTTTATTACTTGAGTATACTTATTTTAAACATGATACTTTTTTACTCCTACTTAAGTACAAGTCACGAATTGTACTTGTACTTCAACTTAAGTAAATTTTTGTAAAATTATTTGTACTTTAACATAAGTGACAAATATTAGTACTTTGCATACCTCTGATTATAGGTTTACTGTAGTATATAGGCCTCCCTCTCAGAATGTCGATAGTGATAATTGCCTTCAGGAACTAATTTTTGATGTAAGTAGCGAACATGATGCGATAATTATGGGAGATCTTAATTTACCGTGTAGGGATTAGGTTGGTCCTTTGCAGTCTAATTCAGGTCATCGACTGTACGAGGGTTTGCTCGAAAGTTCACTTTTTCAAATGGTCAAGGAACCCACTAGAGAACACAATATTCTAGATTTAGTTTTAAGTACAGACCTAGACTTAATTGATAATATCTCTGTAGGAGACTACTCCACCAGTAATCACACGCAAATAACATTTGAAATTAAAATTAATGTTCGTAATTCGGAGAGCCTGGAATACTCGTACGTGTTGGATTTTAAAAGAGCTAAATTCGAAGGAATTCTATAATTATGTTAGGAATAAAAAAGTAGCTTCCTAGACTATTGGTCCACTCAGAGGCGAAAGCAAAAACAACAAAAAATTTACGATGACTTACAAATGACGGAAGTTTTAAATAAATTCTTCTCTTCGTGTTTTCTAACGAAAATATGAATAACACTCCTGTTCATGTAATCATGCTCAGTGATGATCAATTAAAGTTTCACGATTTTACCATTAGTGAAAGGGAAGTACTCTCAGTCATGGGTAAAATTAATCCTAATAAAACTCCCGGCCCAGATAAGCTCTACCCTAGAGTACTTAAAGAAGTGAATTGCGCAATAGTTTTTCCTCTTACCTATCTATTTAATAAATTGTTATAGTCTGCAGAAGTTCCGGTCGATTGGAAACTTGCAGACATTACCCCCATATTTAGAAAAGGGGACAAATCACTCCCGGGAAATTATCGTCCCATTAGCCTGACTTCAGTAGTTGGTAAGCTTATGGAGACGATCGTTCGGGACAAAATAGTTAATCACTTAGAATAGTTAGAAATTAATAAATTAATAAAAAATTCTCAACACAGCTTTCGACGTAATCATTCTTGTCTTACTAATTTGCTTGATTTCTTTAATGTTATCGTAAATATATGAAAATGAAAATGAAAAGGTTTATTGGCAGACTATAGTCCATATGACAAATATTACTAATACAATGACAGTTCATATACTAAGGATAAAAATATACACAATTAATTAGAAATAATACAGTAATGTGGAGCTACAGACAAACTTTTCGTACCATGAATTCCATAGCTTAGAAGACAAACGGCAGGACTCATGGATAGCTTGGATAATCGGGTTGGTTGATTTTTTAATTCTTTGCATTCAGTAGACTGTATTGAGCATGTCTTGTTACCTCCGGGAAGCTCTGGACATTGCGGGTAGCAAACATTTGCGAAGCTGAGCATTTCGGGGGTAATTTATGTAGGAGTCTAAAAGACCTGTTGTGCAACAAATTTAGGGTTCTGCCAGGGTAGTATAGCCGCAAAAGGGAAGAGTGCAGGAATGTTGCAAATTATTACATAATGTTGCAAAGGGGGCTGGGGCTATGCAACAACTCAATGTTGCAA
Organism: Bathynomus jamesi; assembly: GCA_023014485.1. Lineage (NCBI taxonomy): Eukaryota > Metazoa > Arthropoda > Malacostraca > Isopoda > Cirolanidae > Bathynomus > Bathynomus jamesi. The sequence goes on along the minus strand of JAJOZX010000282.1, from coordinate 810,402 downwards.
AGGGGTGGGGGTTATGCAACAACTCAATGTTGCAAATGGGATTGGGTGTTGCAAAAGGGGGGTGGGGGATGCTGCAGGTGCAACAAGGGATCATGAAACTTGGAGGCGGCGTTATCCCCCAAGAGAAAGGAGAAGGAGAGAAAGGAGAAGAGGTGTTCACCTGGCAGGAGCCAAGTGCATATTAAGACTTCAGCCGAGTAGGCGTTGTCTTATAGACTCCTAATCAGCCAGTTGGCTTAGAAGGCGTAAATGGCTTGTTCAGGTTGAGTTGCCAGATACCACTTTTATTGTATACATTATTATGGAGAGTTGCCAGATACCATTTTAATTGTATACATTATTATAGACTCCTAATCAGCCAGTTGGCTTAGAAGGCGTAAATGGCTTGTTCAGGCTGAGTTGCCAGATACCACTTTTTATTGTATACATTATTATGGAGAGTTGCCAGATACCATTTTAATTGTATACATTATTATAGACTCCTAATCAGCCAGTTGGCTTAGAAGGCGTAAATGGCTTGTTCAGGTTGAGTTGCCAGATACCACTTTTTATTGTATACATTATTATGGAGAGTTGCCAGATACCATTTTAATTGTATACATTATTATAGACTCCTAATCAGCCAGTTGGCATAGAAGGCGTAAATGGCTTGTTCAGGTTGAGTTGCCAGATACCATTTTAATTGTATACATTATTATAGACTCCTAATCAGCCAGTTGGCTTAGAAGGCGTAAATGGCTTGTTCAGGTTGATTTGCCAGATACCACTTTTTATTGTATACATTATTATGGAGAGTTGCCAGATACCGTTTTAATTGTATACATTATTATGGAGAGTTGCCAGATACCATTGTTCAGGTATACAGTTGCCAGATTGTACCATTTATTTTCTTTAAAGTTGGTTTAGAATTCCGCTAGTAGGTTCAGAAGGAGTAACATGATATAATTAGCCAAAAGAATTAAGTAAAACAACATTGCATCATTCTGTTTATTATAAATATATAGAAAATAAATATACATTTGAATGATCAATAATAATAGAAATATGAACGAGGAATATGCATATAATCATATATCCGTCAATATAACAGTACAGGAGAAATATCACACAAATATGTTAAATATATAAATACATTTCACTTTTTTTTTAAAATACTAAACTCGCACTTAATCGAGTCTACAATTACATCATTATTGCTCTGCATTACGCAGTATATGCGATTTAATAATATTTCACCGCTTAAAGTATAGGGAAACCTGTACTCGATATGAAGGGCTTTCATATCGTTCAGTACTATTTTTGTTCCCACTTTACAACCGGTTGGTAAGTCATCTTTAAATACGTCTATAATACAATCAAAAGCACGCACAAAGAGTTCATCGTTAGCTACATTATTAAACACAAGTTTATAAACACGCTTTTCCAATCGAGGGTTTATTTCTACCGACCCGAGCTTTTCAATCGTGAACTCATCTTCACTCAACATAGCGGCAATTGAAATAATCTTCTAAATCGTTACGACAACTGCTCGTTATATAAAGAAATAGTTATTCAGGGTGAACGGTGTAGGTGAGCTCAGCCTTGTACCGATCAATTGCTTTGTACCAAAGTTCATGGTATTTCAAAGAGTCTAAACTTTTTAAATAAACGTCCAGCTCCAGACCATTCTCACCTTGTTCAGCCCTACACTCGGTAAACCCATCGAGCAGAGCGGTGTATGCGTATTCAAGTAATGTATCAAAATAAAGCATATCCGTAACACGCGTGTCTAATATAGGTTTCAGCTTGCGGAATCCGACGATTTCAAACATTCTGTCGAGGATGAAACGGTTTCGCGTAGGAACAAGAGCGTTATTATCAGAAGCATTCTTCCACATCAGCCGTATATCAATGCATGGCCGATCGTTATTTATACACAACGTACATACAACGGCGTATGAGGGTGCGTCACTAATCTGCTCTCTTCTTGTACCTACGTTAGCAGGTATTTTATAACGATCTTCACTCCACTTCTCAACTATCACGAAGATTCTATTCATCTCCTCGACACTTAAATAAACCCGTTTGTTTGTTTGTCTACATTCCGTTTCCAGTACATAGCTAACGGTACCGGATTTACGCCTGAACAAGCGCAACGATTTCGTCACGGACACATCGTACGAGGCGTTGAGAATGCTGCTCAAAGGAAGTTCCATCGTATTCGAGGAGCGCGCGTCCACTCGGTTCAAGCTCTGAGACAACTATGAGCCGTGTGAGGCACGCAGGTAGGCAGGAACGGTTCGATGGGCGGCTGACTCGATGATACGTGAATGGGCTTGTTCGAACTCGTATGATCCGCGAGTCGCACCATAATCAACGTGTGCGGCGAATTGTTGTACATATTGCGTAGGTGTTTTTCCGCTACAAGAATTAATTTCGGTTTTATCACTACCAGACTACGCACCAGACAGTTTCCCTCAGGATAATTTTCACGAACTAGGCACATTTTATAATGTTTTGCTAAACATCTTCACACTCCGGCGCACTATTTGAGAGGAACATATGCTCATATTTTTCCTTTCTGCCCAGCAAACGATACTCGTCTCTAAAGTCTGTTAAAAACTCACGCAGGGCACTAGCCACAACCTCACTACGAACCTCATCATGATATACATTAATATAGTGATAAAAATACTTAAGATTGTCCATGATGACGAGATTCACATTTTCAGTCGTAGGGTATGAGTAATCGACATGGTGTAGCAAGACATAATACCGCTTGTCACACCACCCATCCACAAGACTCATTATCCATACCTGCTGCTTCTCTTCTGCACGCGTTGTTTCTTTTACTTCACGGTATATGTCAGACTTTATAAAGTTTAGCTCTACAGCATACTTCAGCACATCGTCTGTGCAACGAAAGCCTTCAACGGTCTCACCAGAACATCCGTAGAGTATTTGTACATCTTGCAACTTCGCACAATCCAATGTGGTTTTAAAAGAGGCATAGGAGGGGGGAATAGGAAGTTTTTCGGTATCCACCACATCCTGACACTTTGCTGAATACCATTTCATAAACGTTGTACAAGCAATATTAAAGGTAGCCATTTTCTTCTGAATACACGTCTGATCTCGTTTTTTTCTTCTACGCTGGCGAATACACGTCTGATCTCAAGGGCGTACTGCAGTCGACTGACCACGCAGGGAATCCCAGATAGTAGCATGACTCACGTTGCTGGTCTTACAGTGGGCGGAGCTTAGAACTTTCACCTGTGCACACACACAACAGTGGGCGGAGCTTAGAACTTTCACCTGTGCACACACAAAGGAGAAAGTGAAACGCTAATTGAAACATGATTTATTTAATAAACGAGATATTCAAGTTATATATATTTACAAATACGATTGGATGCCCCCGTCCTGAGTGCGGAATCGTCGCAGATATCCTCAGATTACTATAGGCTCTGGCACAAAGAGGTAACACAGCGTCTGATGAATAGTCCGTATCCATTGTTCCACCCAAAGCAATGCCATTAACGTTTGGAGTTATATATATTTACAAATACGATTTAATAAACGAGATATTCAAGTTATATATATATTTACAAATACGTGTAATAAATAAGTTTACAATAGATACATCAAAGATTATATACAAGACATTTACAAATACGTGTCATAAGTAAGTTAACAATAGGCGTATCAAAAGTTATGGTATCCAAAGGGTACGGTATCATAGGTACCAGGTAACTGGTAACGTTTCCTATAGGTGTTACGGCACACCTTCGTACCCCTAAGTTCCTTCACGCCCCCCAGCTTCTGCGCCCGAAAATTGTGGGGGTCTACAGTTAGTTGGGGAGGTAGTTCGCCCTCATCGTCCAAGCACACTAGATCCTTCAACGATTCAAAGTTAACAACCCGCCGATTCGCATGGTTGAGCGTAATACCTTTTGCCTTCACGATATATTTCATATCCTCCCCCACCCTCACCCGTACCCCATAAGTATTAGGTCCTGTTGAGACAAAAGAGTCGGCGCATGCGTTGTTTCCATACTCATCCTTGATCTTATCAATGAGCTCGCTGAGGAACTCCCCAATAGCGGGCATGTATTCACCCTCCCTCTCTGTGAATATCACGCTATCTATATCGGCATACAATACTCTCCGGCCAAGAGAATGCAATAGACCCCAAAGTTTTATACGGGCGTAGGCTGTTGTGAAGCTGGCCACAGGTATGTTTGTAACCCTTGAGGTATCTGTGGCCAATTCAGTGTTGTTGTACTTTATTATGTAAGTATTACCTACATTCACGATCTCCATGACCTCTTTATCGGGAGCATTGGCATAATCCCAGACATCACTATAACTTTGTGCCAAATGAATGCTCCCTTTGCCGGTATTCTGTGCAAATTTTCCCAATAGACTGTTTAGACACAGCTTTCCACTAAAGCGCTTGCCAGGATTCTTTGCAATTTGGGCACGATCAAGTTCTATACCTTCGCGATCGCGGTAACGTTGAATATAGGCAGACTTTTCATCTTCGGTATCAACTCCTCGCGGATAACCTGATGCCTCAACCTTATCCTTCAAAAATGCGTTTATATATGGTGTGAAAAGGTTGGGTAGCTTCTAAAACCTCCACACCTCATGTATCTTCAGTACTCTATATCCATGGCGTACGGCTAGGGCCAGCTCAGGACTTGTATATACGCCTCTGATCTTACGCTGGTGGGGTATATGGTTACAATCGCCGTTATTCTCTTCCGCGCACTTCACGCACAGTGGGAACATGAGCTTGTGGTCGATAACGACAGGTAAGATTGGCATCCATAAATTGCGTGGGGGGAGTACGTCTACGAAAGACACCCCAAAGTAACGATCATTCAAATTTCTTGAAAATTCATTGATGGAGGGCAGGTTAGGTCCCACCAGTTTCTCAGGAGCGCCCACTGGGTACGGATTGTTCTTCATCACGTGTGGGTATAAAGAACAGAAATCGTAGTAATGGAGCTTCACGCCCTCTGTAGGTGGAAAGTATAGTCTGAATGGATTTGTACGTCCTCCAAACAAGCTATCACCACATTTGAGAGGATCCAGCACCATTGAACGCTTGATCGTGTTTATTTCCTCACGGTACACCTCGTCTGTCTCCATCCGTGCATCATATTCATGCTCCCACAAGACTTTGTGAGTGAACTGTGATCCTATAAGTTGATCGCGGGTGCGGGTCCATGCAAGACAGTCGGCATGAGATCTACCGTGGATATCTCCGGCGATTCCGCACTCAGGACGGGGGCATCCATGCCACCAGCATCCGTTAAAGGAGTACACAGTCTTCACACCAGTGACACTGTTTTCACTTAACCCATCAACCCAAAAAACACGTCCATTAATCTTAATGGGTACTTCACCCGTGTTGCGGGCGTGCTTTGTGTATACACCTGTCTGTTGCTGTAGGTGTATGAGCCAGTAATTAGCCCTTTGATTTTAGGATTAGTTTATGTGCAGGGTTTCCTTTGTTTACGATTTCGTATACTGAATCATTCGTAAGGTTTGAGTTTCTTAAACTTACGTTTAAGTCTCTCACAACATCCTCGACCGAACCATATTGACCCGGTCCTAGTCTTACTTCTGTACTGTAATACCGTGCAACCTTAGTCCGAGCGATACGTATAGTTTCATCCATAGCTACCCCAGCTTTTTCACACTCGTCAATGTCTCTAAGAATCGTAAAAACGGTTTCTTTATGTTCAATATTTAAAAAGATGGTGTCCAGCTGAATTTCGCATATCCCCACCTCATACGAATCACGACCCAATTCAATGTGCCCGTGGAGTTCTGTTACAAAGTTGGCTAGTGTGTTGTTAGGGTGTACAGACAGGGACGAGGAGGACGGGAGTGTGACGTAGAAATGGTTAGGAGCCATGTTGCATACTATTTAAGCTTCATTATTGCATCAGCTTTTATATAGGTGTTGAAGCTTTCTGGGTACCCTAGCCATTTCACCAAGTACATTTTTCTCTTTCCTGAACCTTTGCTTCCTAAAATTTTCTCAATTTTAAACACATTTTTTTCTAAATTAAACGCAACTTTCTGCAATTCCTCGCGGTAAAAACCTCCTGAGATTTCTTCCCCATTCAAATCTTCAATGTAATATATCATTATCTCACCTTTAGGTCTCATAGCTCTAACTTTAAAAATCTCGCGTGTCCATCCTTGCTCAAAACCCTTTGCGAATTTATTCCCCGAACGCGACAGCCTTACATATATAATCATTGATTTTGAAGCGCGCCGAGTGTGGTTGTGGTGGTGATCCATCTCTTCTCGGGAGCGTACCTCTTTCTAAAACTTCGTTAGGTGTTGTCACAATCGTGCGATGGTGTGAGCGGTTGTAGGATGATGCCAATGATTCCAGAATGTCTAGAAATCTGTATGTGTTTTTATGTGTAAAATAACGGTGCATGCGTTCCTTTATGGTGCGCTGAACTCTTTCAGCTAAAGAAGCCTTATGTATAGAATTGGTTGTGTAATAGCTGATATTAAACTCTGTCAACATGTTCTGAAAAGCACGGCCTATAAATTCCTTCCCCATATCCGTACAAAAATAGCCAGGAACCCTGTTTTCTTTTAACATTAGCGTTTTGGTGGCTTTAGCAACTGTTTTAGGTGATTTATTTTTCAGAGGAACTAGCCACAGATATCTAGAGAATACGTCTATTATGAATAGAATGTAGCGGTAACCATCGTTATACACAGAATATCTTTGCATGTCTGTTAAATCTGCTTGCCAAATAGAATCAATCGAGGAAGCCGTTGTCTTGGCTGTTTTAAACCTTTTTCTCACAGGCTTATGAAGCGTATAAGCGTCCTGCTCCCTCAAAAATCTTTCAGCATCTTTTTTTCCTACTCCGTAAACACTTCTGTACAGTCTATCTACGCCGCCGTAGGAGGCTGGGTTAGAAATGTCATAATAGCGTTTAGTTAATACGTTAGCCATTTGCGTATTTTAGAGGCACGTGGGTAGGACTGACCGTTGTTTAACCTCTTCTTTCTCCTCTTCAAAGGTGTTACCGCCGGGGGTGAAGGCGTCTTCAATTGTGTCACATGCGTTGCATGTTCCAAGTCTTTTAACCTGTTCAGATTTCCTATCAACGTTTTAGGGACATTTATTTGTTGTAGTCTTGCTTTAATATGCTTCCATCCTGATGGTGATGGCCTATCCCACTTTCTCACCAGATCATGGACAATGTCTACGATATTCGATCCCTGTACCTTTGATCCTTCCACAATGATCTCGCCTGTATCGGTTCATTGTATGGCTGGATCCTCATTCAATAGATTATAAAGACTTAAGCCTTTACTCCCCAATGTATGTGGGAGGGTGCTTTTTACTACATGCTCGATATGTTGTGCGGCTAATCCCTTAATTTTTGGTTGGTCAGCTGTATCGTCGGGCACAGATCCTATGTCGCCATGTCCATCGTCCCCCGTGCTGTGCCTAATAACCACAGGATTCTCTGTAGGGTTCTTATAATTTTCGTACTCGTGAAGAAATTTCTGCAGAGCTTCTTGGTATAAGATTCTTTTCTCATCAGGTGTTTTTTCACTGTTTAATAGGGCTAGCAATTCGCTTTCCATTCTTTTAAGACTGCTTTTACGGGGATCTAGATCCGTGTCTGGATTCCTTTGCAGTGAAGCGTAAATCCGGTACCGTTAGCTATGTACTGGAAACGGAATGTAGACAAACAAACAAACGGGTTTATTTAAGTGTCGAGGAGATGAATAGAACCTTCGTGATAGTTGAGAAGTGGAGTGAAGATCGTTATAAAATACCTGCCAACGTAGGTACAAGAAGAGAGCAGATTAGTGACGCACCCTCATACGCCGTTGTATGTACGTTGTGTATAAATAACGATCGGCCATGCATTGATATACGGCTGATGTGGAAGAATGCTTCTGATAATAACGCTCTTGTTCCTACGCGAAACCGTTTCATCCTCGACAGAATGTTTGAAATCGTCGGATTCCGCAAGCTGAAACCTATATTAGACGCGCGTGTTACGGATATGCTTTATTTTGATACATTACTTGAATACGCATACACCGCTCTGCTCGATGGGTTTACCGAGTGTAGGGCTGAACAAGGTGAGAATGGTCTAGAGCTGGACGTTTATTTAAAAAGTTTAGACTCTTTGAAATACCATGAACTTTGGTACAAAGCAATTGATCGGTACAAGGCTGAGCTCACCTACACCGTTCACCCTGAATAACTATTTCTTTATATAACGAGCAGTTGCCGTAACGATTTAGAAGATTATTTCAATTGCCGCTATGTTGAGTGAAGATGAGTTCACGATTGAAAAGCTCGGGTCGGTAGAAATAAACCCTCGATTGGAAAAGCGTGTTTAAAACTTGTGTTTAATAATGTAGCTAACGATGAACTCTTTGTGCGTGCTTTTGATTGTATTATAGACGTATTTAAAGATGACTTACCAACCGGTTGTAAAGTGGGAACAAAAATAGTACTGAACGATATGAAAGCCCTTCATATCGAGTACAGGTTTCCCTATACTTTAAGCGGTGAAATATTATTAAATCGCATATACTGCGTAATGCAGAGCAATAATGATGTAATTGTAGACTCGATTAAGTGCGAGTTTAGTATTTAAAAAAAAAAGTGAAATGTATTTATATATTTAACATATTTGTGTGATATTTCTCCTGTACTGTTATATTGACGGATATGATTATATGCATATTCCTCGTTCATATTTCTATTATTATTGATCATTCAAATGTATATTTATTTTCTATATATTTTATAATAAACAGATGATGCAATGTTGTTTACTTAATTCTTTTGGCTAATTGTATCATGTTACTCCTTCTGAACCTACTAGCGGAATTCTAACCAACTTTAAAGAAAATAAATGGTACAATCTGGCAACTGTATACCTGAACAATGGTATCTGGCAACTCTCCATAATATGTATACAATTAAACGGTATCTGGCAACTCTCCATAATAATGTATACAATAAAAGTGGTATCTGGCAAATCAACCTGAACAAGCCATTTACGCCTTCTAAGCCAACTGGCTGATTAGGAGTCTATAATAATGTATACAATTAAAATGGTATCTGGCAACTCAACCTGAGCAAGCCATTTACGCCTTCTATGCCAACTGGCTGATTAGGAGTCTATAATAATGTATACAATTAAAATGGTATCTGGCAACTCTCCATAATAATGTATACAATAAAAAGTGGTATCTGGCAACTCAACCTGAACAAGCCATTTACGCCTTCTATGCCAAGTGGCTGATTAGGAGTCTATAATAATGTATACAATTAAAATGGTATCTGGCAACTCTCCATAATAATGTATACAATAAAAGTGGTATCTGGCAACTCAACCTGAACAAGCCATTTACGCCTTCTAAGCCAACTGGCTGATTAGGAGTCTATAAGACAACGCCTACTCGGCTGAAGTCTTAATATGGACTTGGCTCCTGCCAGGTGAACACCTCTCCTCCTTTCTCTCCTCCTTTCTCTTCGGGGATAAAGCCGCCTCCAAGTTTCATGACCCCTTGTTGCACCTGCAGCATCCCCCCCTTTCTTTGCAACACCCTACCCCATTTTGCAACATTGAGTTGTTGCATAACCCCGCCCCCTTTGCGCCATTGCAATATTACGTAATAATTTGCAACATTCCTGCACTCTCCCCTTTTGCGGCTATACTACTTGCCAGAACCTTGTTTATAAATCACCCAGAGTTGCTGTCCATATATATTACTGCAGAAAGTATGAAAGAGAGTGTCTTTATGTATGGCGAGAGTTAAACAGTAGATATATATATATATATATATATATATATATATATATGTATGTATATATCTCAATTTTCAAACAGTGTTTAATAAAGTGCCACGTAGAAGATTATTAGCTAAATTTCATTCATCGATAGTATGCTCCAAATGGATCGAAAATTGGCTTAGTGGACGTAAACAAAGAGTGGTCATTAATGGCAAAGCGATAATTGGAAAAGTGTAACTAACGGCGTGCCACAGGAATCAGTTCTGGGACCAATTCTTTTTATTATTTATATGAATGGTATCGACAAAGAAATTTTAATATAATATCAAAATTTGGGGATGATACCAAACTAGGGTGACGAACAAAATCAGTGGCAGAGCGTTTGCAGATCAAAAAGATATTCATAAATTACTCGAGTGGGAGGAAATTTGGCAAATGAACTTTAATATAAATAAATGTAAAACGTTGCATATCAGTAGAAAATATGTTAAAGAAAAGTATTTTATGCGCGAAGACACACTAACTAGTGTTACGGAAGAGAAAGATTTAGGTATTATTGTTGCCGACACTCTTAAACCGAGTAAGCAATGTATCGAAGCGGTCAGAAAAGCAAATAGAATCTTAGGATTTATTGGTAGATCGTTTGAGTTTAAGTCGGAGAAAACAGTGCTAACATTATTTAATTCCTTAGTACGTCCACACCTGGAATACTGCGTTCAGTTCTGGTCCCCATATTTACGACAGGACATAGATAGAATGGAGAGAGTGCAGCAACGGGCTACTAAGATGATTCCTAGACTTAGAAACACATCATACGTTGCACATTTAGAAACGTTAAATTTATTCTCACTCGTAAATAGGCGAATTCGAGGGAATTTAATCCAGGTGTTTAAAATGATTAAAGGTTTTGATAATGTCGATACCAAAAAATATTTCATCTTCAGGAATGCAGAACAGAACTCGCGGTAATGGTTCCAAATTCGTGGGTAAACATTTTAATTCTAATGAAGCTAAACATTTTTTCTTTAATCGTATAGTTAATTTGTGGAATGGATTGCCAGCCAGCGTAGTTCAAAGTAATTCGATCGAATCCTTTAAAAAGAAACGAGATGCTCATCTTGCCTTAAACCCCCAGCTGGAAGCCTATTTTTGCGCATACAAATATTGTAGAATTTTCACATGGATTCCCACTTCTGTACTTTAAATTAAAATCTTCACTTCATCTTTACGGGACTCCAATAAACCTTAGCCCCCTTGCCCATGGCCTAAACCATTAGAGGTACAGTAAAACTAAACATACCTTACAAAAGAGAATTTAATCCTGCATTTAATGAGAAACAATTAAAACTTGATGTTCCTGCCATTGGCTTCCAAGACAGCCTGAATTCGCTTTGGGGTAGCTTGCCAAAAGTGACGTGATAGATCTTGATCGTTACGCAAATTTGCTAAAACAGTTTCAATGTGTTGCGTCATTGTATCCTTCGAAAATCGATTTGCTGCAGGTTCTTGAAACAAGAGACATTCAACCTTGTCCTTTATAACTGAGCCAATGTGTTCACTGACGTTCAGGTCAGGAGAATTTCCTGGCCATTCTTCATTTCCAAAGAAATCGATCTCATGGTTCCGCAACAACTGTTGAGTGGCTAATGCCTTAAAGCAGGGGGCCTTATCGTGCAGAAGTGTGACCTGATCGACATCCATAACATTGTTTGGGTTTCTTAGAAAAGGAATGACATGCTGGGATAGAATAATATCACGAAAATACTGTCCATCCCAACTCTGACCATTTGGCTTCAGCACCCACATGAGCTTCTTTGCAGTGAACAAAACAAACACACCAACACAGTCTGGACTTTTTAATAATTCGCGATAATGTTCATTGTCATCGATTTCATCTGGTGTTGTGGCCCACACTCGATCATTTTGGTAGTTAGGCCGACGTGTTACGTAAACAAAAAATTCATCGGAGACAGCTAAATGCATGAAATCATCCACATCCCAATCTTCAAGATAATGGGCAAACCACATTCTGTCATCGATGTTAAGTTGAGTTTTTCTTGGCTTTGGAAGTTCATGCCAAGGCTTTAAACCTTGCCTATGACGGTACAGTCGAATGATCTCACCACCAACGATCTTTCCTCTCAACACTTCGATCTTTCTAGAAAGTTTAGCAGAGCTGTTTTTCCGCTTACGCGTACCGCTTTCAATGATGTCCTTTGTTTCCTGAGAGAGTGGCAAATTTGGGCGCCCAGATTTGGTTGTATCCATTTCACATTCATCCAAAGTTTTATTCCAATTTCTTTTGACGAAGTCCTCACTTCTTCGCAACTTTTTGGCAACCTATGAACGTGTTATAAAGGTGGCTCCAGCATCACGAGCTTCCCGAAATGTTATTGCTCGTATGCGATCTAGCACACGTTGCCTCTCCGAATCACCAATTAATTGAGAAGCCATTATATTATCACTTTATCAGCTAGAGTAATTTTAATACCTGCAATAAATAAAGAATTTTATATTTTTATAATCACTAAAAACTATCTCGATATAAGTAAACATGTAAGCTGCAAATGGGGGGGGGCTAAGGTTTTTTGGAACCCCTTACATTCTTTTCTACTTGTTAACCTCTTTTCTCTGCTTTGCTCTGAAACTTTCACTTGTCTTTAAATTTTCTTCCTTTGAAGTTTCTTCTTTCTTTTAACCCTCCTTAAACAAACAGCCTCGTAGGGACCAGCAGGTCTGTTGCTGTTTCGTGGCTTTTGTATTTCTTTATACAATATAAATAAATAATACATTTATGATAATAATAATAATATAATAATAGTAATGTCTATATATATATATATATATATACTATATATATATATATATATATATATATATATATATATATATATATATATATTATGTGTATGTATACGAGTTTTTTCTTGTTCTACGGGTCCTGTTACAAGTCTTTCTTTTGAAACTGAAGCAATTCATCACTGTCAACGTTAACGACCTTTTGAAGCTAAAACCTCCACCTTAATGACCTTCCTAGATTAAATGTACTGATAACAGGCCTTTTCGGATCAATGTACTGATAACAAGGCGCAGTTTCCACTTCACCTTGTTTTACCCTGGTCAACGTTTACCAATTCCCCACTTTTACAATCGTCAACGTTCACCATTCCCCTCTTTTCCACTCTTTTTTCCCTTCGACCGCTTTTTGCGTCTCAGGCCCTTTCCTCATTTCCCCTCACTTAACATGTGTCCACCTGGACACTCAGTGGGCATCACCTCCGCTCCCGACCCCTCACCTGCCGAGCTCGACACTAAGAGGGTACTGCCTCCATGCCCCCCTTCAGGGGGCAGAGTAGCATGGGCGCAAAAAGGGAGAGTGCAGGAATGTTGCAATGAGATAATAATCAATGTCGCAAGATGTTGCAAAGGGTTATGCGACAAGGGGTGGGGTATGCAATGAATGGGGGTGGGGTTATGCAATGAATGGGGAGGGGTTATGCAACAACTCAATGTTGCAAAGGGGGTAGGGTAATGCAACAACTCAATGTTGCCAAGGGGGATAGGGGAGGGAGCTTCGGGGGGGAGAAGGGAGGATGACCTCCCCCCAAAGGGGTAGCCTTAACCTAAGAGAGGAAGAGAAAGGGGAGACGGAGGAGGGCTTTTGGGGAGAAGGTGAGATGTCTTCACCCCCCCAAAGGGAAACTTAACCTAAGTCTTAACCTAAGAAGGAAGGAGAGAGAGTTCTTTATTCCACCGGAGTCCGCACCATTATGAGCATCCAGGGACCAAGCAGGAGTTATATAGAGGATCGTGAGTTGCCAGATATCACTTATTTATATAAGGAGGGGGTTACCAGATACCACCATTTAATTTAATTGTTCAGGTATACATTATTAGGGTGAGTTGCTAGATACCACCTTTTAATTTTATTTACATGAGTTGCCAAATAGTGTTTTTATTCATATGAATGGATTACCAGATACCACCATTTATTTTAATTTTATTTATATGAGGAGAGTTGGCAGATACCGCCACTTATTTTAATTCACACGAGTAATGTTTTTATTTATTAAAAGCAAGAACGTCTTTCTCAAAGTTGTTCAGAAAGAGAGCTAATTATTAAAACGAAACTCAATATTAACAATAAAAGAAATACATTTAAACCGAAATAAATAAAACACCATGACATCATTCTGTTTATTCAAACGACGTATTGGAAATATATAGAAGATAAATATACACTCCTATACATACGATGGAATGATCAAAAAATAAAATAAAAAATAATATAAGAAATACGAAACGTATAATCATCAAAATAATAGTTCAGGCAAAATATATACACACAATTGTATTAAAGGCAAGATTGACTTTCTCCTTAATTTTGTTCAGCAAGAGAACTAATTATTTAAACGATACCCAATATTAATAATAAAAGAAATGCACTAGACAATTGGCTTAACAAAAAGAAATCGTTCATGTTAATATTCATTATAATTAAATTTCAGCGAAATTAAAGTAATTGATAAAAGAATTAAATGAGAATTCTATATATACTTTTATATTAAACAATAAATTTTAACAAACTTCCCGTTCTTTGTTCAGTTTCCCAAATTTTAGCCAACTCCCCATATGAAAGCATGCAAGCAAGCATCCCTCACCATGCATTTTTCTTACTATTTGCAACATGAATAAAATAAAAATTTAGTAATGGATTCCGTACCATGTTACGGATTTCTCGTCTAAACTGTAGGTCTAAGGTGGTTCAAAAACAATGCTATTTGACATCTTGTACTTTAGAACGGCTGCCTTTAGCATATAAAAGCACATGTCAAAGCACATGTCAGTAGAGTGATTTACTCTAAAGCCAAACCGAAAAAGTCTATTTACTTTTGTCAAACCTATGTATATAAGATATGGTTCTCATTTTTCATACAATTTTTCATCCATCTTTACATAAATTTCTCAAATCGAAAGGATGAATATTTACACATTTATATTAAATTTCCCATATAAAAAAAGGCTTAATAATATGCATTAGATATACTAAACTGAATAATAAATTTGATAATAAACAATTTTAAATATTCTATAAAAATAATACTCATTTTACCTATAAGTCGAAAGACAAGGAAGGGATACGTTATATATATATATATATATATATATATATATATATATATATATATATATACACATATATATATATATACACACAGATTCGAAAAACTGAAGACGGCACAAACACACACACACACACACACACGCAGAAAGAAAGTTTTGTTTATTTTACAGGGTGTCCCATAAGTCCGGCATCATAGGAGAAATTCATATTTTTCTATTTCTACAAACCATAATTCATATTTATTTTTCTCTTTCTACAGGTCATAATGTCTGTGAGCAAGGAAGAACGAATCCAGATAATTCTACTCATAGGAAATCGGAGTCAAAGAGAGGCCGCTGCTGAATTTAACAGACTGCATCCAGACCGCGAGCCAATAACACAGAGTTGTGTTAACAGACTTGTTGCAAAGTTTAAGGAAACAGGATCCATAGAAGATAAACCACGCAGTGGACCTTCAAGGAGGTCCACTGACGATGATACAGCGACTGCTATCCTGGCTCATTTTAACAGAAGTCCCAATAAGTCTCTTCGGCGATTGTCCGCCGAGACAGGAGTGTGGAAAAGTAGCATCCATCGCATTCTTCAGGCTCACAAATGGCATCCATATAAACTTCAGATCCTACAGAAATTATGCGAAGATGATCCCGACCGGCGGATGGAATTTTGTGAATGGGCTACGGAAAAATATGCTCGGGATGCCAATTTCCCGTCCACCATTCTGTTCAGTGACGAGGCTGTTTTTTATGGAAATGGTGATGTAAATCGACAGAGCACCCACTACTGGTCTCAAAACAACCCTCACTGGTATACCTCTTCAAAGGAACAAGGTGCATCTCGGGTGATGGTATGGTGTGGCATTTGGAAGGATCGCATCATAGGCCCCCTCTTTTTCGATGAACATGTCACTGGAGGCACCTACCTACGTATTCTCAAGGAAGAAGCATTTCCCAGTGTCTTGAACGAAGAAGGAAATTTCCCAACATGGCTCCAGCAAAACGGCGCTCCTGCACATTACAGCACCCAAGTAAGGGAATACCTGTACCAACAATTCCCTAGTTATTGGATAGGGCGTCGAGGGCCTGTGGAATGGCCAGCTAGAAGCCCGGATCTTACGCCACTAGATCTTTATCTCTGGGGCCACTTGAAAGCGCTGGTATACGCAGAGAAAATTAGGAATGTTGAACATTTGCGGCAGCGTATTATTGGGGCATGTAACACCATTACTCCTGACATCATTCACTGTGTGCTTGCTGACTGGGTATCACGTCTGAATTTGTGTATTGAAAACAATGGTGAACATATTGAGCACGTTCTGTAAATAAAAGCTTTTGTTTTTGCCTTTTTTTATTATTTTTCCTATGATGCCGGACTCATGGGACACCCTGTATATGGATATAATATTCATAGCATTAATTTTAAGAACAATGACATCGCCCGGACTCTCAACCAGCACCTCAGCGTATAATCCACTAGGATACCTAGGGCGCCCATTTATCTACCAACCCAAGCAGACATTCATTTTCATGAGTTATTTAATCACACATCTACGCGAGAATTGGCAAGTAGAAAGTCAAACCGAATATATTAATCAAAGTTGAGGGTCGAATAGTATGACCGCAAACATATATTTTGCAAATATTTGAAACCATCGTGGCAGAGACTGTAAAAGGCAATTAACACACACACACTCACACACACACATATATATATATATATATAATATATAACCAATTCCACAAGTCAGGAATCTTGGGAAAGCTGAGAATAGTATGACCGCAAAAAAAAATAATGCACAAAGACAATCTAGATTTCTTATTTCCTAATGATATTTGTGTCATCGGATGTTACTTTGCTGTTTCTGGTAATGTCAGGATTATGAAGAGTAGCAGCGCAAATTTTGTTTCCTGTGGTACTGAGCTGAGCGGCTCTGATGAAGATATTCCTATAACGACATGTATCCGCTCAAATTGTCCAGCTCTCTATCCGAACTGGGAAAATTGAAGCTGAGTTAGTATGACCGCAAAAAATAATGTAAAATATCGTTGTTAAATGGGTGGGTTCTAAAATGGGAAAACCGAGAAAAGTATGGGCGCCAATACAAATATTGTCGTTGTAGAGATTTGCAAGTGCCAATACACAATTTCAGCAATAAATCTACGGAGAGATGATAAAGACACCATTGGTCGACCAATCAGGACATCCAAAGCGTAGTCCCGTTATAGCGGTGTTACGAATGACCAGAACTGCACAGCATACTCCAGGGAACCAGGGAATTGTACAGAGAGAGCACAATCTCCTTGTTTCCGCCTCCTAATATAACCCGATCTCTTTCTCTGTTTGTGGTATTTACTTTACCTATAAGTTCTGTGGCGCGTGCAACAGGCTACCTTCATAAGAGGAGAACAGTTCCTCTGCGGTTCAGTTCAAGAAAATGGATAGGCAGAACCTTGCACACTATTTGCGGTGTAGGAATTTTTTTTCATGAAAACGTAACCACTGATACATCCTCGGTATGGGATGCAATACTTATTGAGGTACTTCTTGTCCTTGTAACTCCCTATCTTTCATGTACACTTTCCACATTGTGTCCGGCACTTTCCAAAATTGTTGTGAAAGAAGCTTTATGCAAAAGTGTAATGAAAAAAGAACAGCTTCAGAGTTCATTCACACCATGCATACACTTATCTCGTGTACACAGTTAGTGGAAAATAAAACGCACCAATGAAACTCTAGACTCATTTAAAATAACCTAAAGTAAGCATATATCATACCCCAATTTCGTACAATTTTTTTCTACAACGCATTCTTTCATCTCTCCTTGGACTATCTCGTGATGGGAGGCCGTTCTCTGCGCCCAGATGATATAGTGATCCGTGTTACGGGTGCCACATAAAACTGTAGATCCCCTTCGTCAAATGACCTTAGATATTGGAAGGGAGTTAAACAGTCCACATCAATCAATCGACAGAATGCACTGATGACGCAACGTCGTATACATCCGGTTCCAACAACCAAATATGAATTATATGACAACCAAACCTAATGGTTACTTTGATTACGAAACAACTGGATTGAAGTTTGTAACCCAACCACGGTTAGTGAATTAACTTTTGGATTAACCTTTTGGACTTGTGCAAATTATTTTTTATGTACCTACGTATGTATGTATGTATGTATGTATGTATGTACGTATATATATATATATGTGCAGCAGTTATATGAGTACATTTTATGCAAAAGAGACAGATTTGTGGTTGAAGATATGCTAATAATTTTTAACTAAACGTAACTATCGTACGCAATACGTTATTTCTGTGACCCTTCTAAACTATTTTCTGTTCTTATATATAAATGATTTGTCATAAATAAATTTATACAAATAAATTATATTAACATCGTGATGGTATGCATTGTATAAATTATACCATTGTTGCGCGTTATCATTTAAACTAAACATGCTTCTAAAATCGACATCGTTGAACCCGTGTAAGAACTTGAAAACCTCGATGAGTTGACAGCGCAGCCTCCGAGTTTCTAGCGAAAACAATAGGATGCCTATTTATCTACCAACCAACCAGACATTTTCGTGCATTTTCACGAACTAAACACATTTTATTCACACTCCGGCACACTATTTCAGAGAAACATGTGCCCATATTTTTCCTTTTTGCCTAGCAAACGATACTCGTCTCTAAATTCTATTAAATACTCACGCATACCTTTAGCTACAATCTCTCTACAAACCTCGTTATGATATATATTAATGTAGTGGTAAAACTACTTAAGATTCTCCATGATGACAAGATTTACATTCTCAGTCGCAGGAGACGAGTACTCGGTATGAAGCAACATGACATAATTTCGCTTGTCGCACCACTCATCAACAAGACTCACTAATCATATCCGTTGCTTCTCTTCTCCACGTGTTGTTTCTTCTACTTCACGATATATGTAAGCTTTTCTAAAGTTTAGTCCTACAACATAGTTCAATACATCACTTGTACCACGAAATCCTGCAATGCTCCCGCCAGATTAGCCGTAGAGTATTTGTACCTCTTGTTCCTTCGCATGGTTCAATGTAGCCTTAAAAGCATCAAAGGAAGGTAGAATAGGGATCTTTCAGTGTTCACCACATCTTCACACTTTACCGAATATCACTTCATAAAACTCGAGTACGCAATATTAAAGGTAGCCATCACTATTTTTCGTCTACGTGAGATTTCTTCAAATACACGTCTGAGTTCCACGGCTTGCACCGTTCAACTGAGCACGCAGGGGTAGAGATATGCCCAGGTAGTAGCAGGAGTCACGTGACCGATCATACAGGGGGCGGAGCTTAGGACAGATAATTCAAATGAATGAATTTATTAATATCTTACCACCTGTTAATTTCTAGGAGAAAGAATAAGCGCGAGATATCCCAGTAGGCTGGAATTTATACAGGAATGAAGGGCCAGGGGCGAATGTCCGCAAAAGCCCCTCCCATTGAGGAAGAAGATACCCAAAATCAAGGTCCAGGGTGTTTGAGATGCTTGGACACTCTACGTTTGAAAGAGTGGAGGTCACAGACAGGGGGAAAGGTGAACTGAGGAAGATTATTCCAGAGTTGACCGGTTGAGTAGATGAAAGATTGAAAATACCGATTAACCCTTGCTTTAGAAAGTTGGACAGAAAAGGAATGAGAATGTGTTGAAAGTCTGGTACTGCGTGCTCTCCTTAAAGGCGGAGGCATGCAGATGGCGTGTTCAGAAGAGCAATGTCTGGTATAATAGCGATAGTAAAGAGAGAGTGATGCAACATTGTGGCAACGGCAATTTCTGAAAAACTCATCTCTGTTGCTGCTAGCATTAGAACAAGTAAAGTTAAACCAAAGTTTTTTTCCCATTAGTAGGTGTAGGAATAGAATATGGAATGTATAAAATTAACAATATCTTGTTAAAATGTCTTTCGCTTTTAATCAATGCTTGTTAACCATGTGCTAATCTCTTTATTTCTCTGTTCCGTTGTATATATGTATATATTTTCGTCACTGGCCTTCTCCATTCCCTGACGAGGTGTACTGCTGAGTACACGAAAGGACTTGGGAACATTTCTTCCTTTTCCTTGTGGTTTGCATCATTCATTCATTTCATGTGTTTAAGTGTGAAATTCACCCTAAAGAAATGTAAGTTAGGTTAGGTTCAGTTAAGATACGTTAAGAATTAGGCATTTCCTTAAGATAATATTGGTATGTCTACGATATTCGATCCTTGTACCTTTGTTCCTTCCACAATGATCTCACGAAGATGGAAATCCAATCTATTACTTCCATGCTGGATGCAACATCTTCCTAGTTTATACCTTTGGTATGAAAATTAAAAATTTCGAATTTGCTTCTTTCTGTTGTTCGTGTTCTTTCCTTTCTTCTTGCTTTTATCGTAAAACCTTGAAATCGTAGTATCAAAATTATTACGAGTTTTTGTAAGTTTAACCCTTAAACTCTACCAGGGGTACTATTGTGCCCCAGTACCCCCGGAATTCCTGTCGTAACTTTTATAATGGGATATCTCGCGCTTATTCTTTCTCCTAGAAATTAACAGGTGGTAAGATATTAATAAATTCATTCATTTGAATTATCTGTCCTAAGCTCCGCCCCCTGTATGATCGGTCACGTGACTCCTGCTACTACCTGGGCATATCTCTACCCCTGCGTGCTCAGTTGAACGGTGCAAGCCGTGGAACTCAGACGTGTATTTGAAGAAATCTCACGTAGACGAAAAATAGTGATGGCTACCTTTAATATTGCGTACTCGAGTTTTATGAAGTGATATTCGGTAAAGTGTGAAGATGTGGTGGACACTGAAAGACCCCTATTCTACCATCCTTTGATGCTTTTAAGACTACATTGAACCATGCGAAGGAACAAGAGGTACAAATACTCTACGGCTAATCTGGCGGGAGCATTGCAGGATTTCGTGGTACAAGTGATGTATTGAACTATGTTGTAGGACTAAACTTTAGAAAAGCTTACATATATCGTGAAGTAGAAAAAACAACACGTGCAGAAGAGAAGCAACGGATATGATTAGTGAGTCTTGTTGATGAGTGGTGCGACAAGCGAAATTATGTCATGTTGCTTCATACCGAGTACTCGTCTCCTGCGACTGAGAATGTAAATCTTGTCAACATGGAGAATCTTAAGTAGTTTTACCACTACATTAATATATATCATAACGAGGTTTGTAGTGAGATTGTAGCTAAAGGTATGCGTGAGTATTTAATAGAATTTAGAGACGAGTATCGTTTGCTAGGCAAAAAGGAAAAATATGGGCACATGTTTCTCTGAAATAGTTTGCCAGAGTGTGAATAAAATGTGTTTAGTTCGTGAAAATGCACTAAAATGTCTGGTTGGTTGGTAGATAAATAGGCATCCTATTGTTTTCGCTAGAAACTCGGAGGCTGCGCGGTCAACTCATCGAGGTTTTCAAGTTCTTACACGGGTTCAACGATGTCGATTTTAGAAGCATGTTTAGTTTAAATGATAACTCGCAACAATGGTATAATTTATACAATGCATACCATCACTATGTTAATATAATTTATTTGTATAAATTTATTTATGACAAATCATTTATATATAAGAACAGAAAATAGTTTAGAAGGGTCACAGAAATAACGTATTGCGTACGATAGTTACGTTTAGTTAAAAATTATTAGCATATCTTCAGCTACAAATCTGTCTCTTATGCATAAAATGTACTCGTATAACTGCTGCACATACATATATACGTACATACATACATACATACATACGTAGGTACATAAAAAATAATTTGCACAAGTCCAAAAGGTTAATCCAAAAGTTAATTCACTAACCGTGGTTGGGTTACAAACTTCAATCCAGTTGTTTCGTAATCAAAGTAACCATTAGGTTTGGTTGTCATATAGTATAATTCATATTTGGTTGTTGGAACCGGATGTATACGACGTTGCGTCGTCAGTGCATTCTGTCGATTGATTGATGTGGACTGTTTAACTCCCTTCCAATATCTAAGGTTATTTGACGAAGGGGATCTACAGTTTTATGTGGCACCCGTACCACGGATCACTATATCATCTGGGCGCAGAGAACGGCCTCCCATCACGAGATAGTCCAAGGAGAGATGAAAGAATGCGTTGTAGAAAAAAATTGTACGAAATTGAGGGATGATATATGCTTACTTTAGGTTATTTTAACTGAGTCTAGAGTTTCATTGGTGCGTTTTATTTTCCACTAACTGTGTACACGAGATAAGTGTATGCATGGTGTGAATGAACTCTGAAGCTGTTCTTTTTTCATTACACTTTTGCATAAAGCTTTTTTCACAACAATTTTGGAAAGTTTCTGTATTAGTTGCCGGACACAATGTGGAAAGTGTACATGAAAGATAGGGAGTTACAAGGACAAGAAGTACCTCAATAAGTATTGCTTCCCATACCGAGGATGTATCAGTGGTTACGTTTCCATGAAAAAAAATTCCTACACCGCAAATAGTGTGCAAGGTTCGGCCTATCCATTTTCTCGAACTGAACCGCAGAGGAACTGCTCTCTTCTTCTGAAGGTAGCCTGTTGCACGCGCCACAGAACTTATAGGTAAAGTAAATACCACAAACATAGAAAGAAATCGGGTTATATTAGAAGTCGGAAACAAGGAGATTGTGCTCTCTCTGTACAATTCCCTGGTTCCCTGGAGTATGCTGTGCAGTTCTGGTCATTCGTAACACCGCTATAACGGGACTACGCTTTGGATGTCCTGATTGGTCGACCAATGGTGTCTTTATCATCTCTCCGTAGATTTAATGCTGAAATTGTGTATTGGCGCTTGCAAATCTCCACCACGACAATATTTGCATTTGCGCCCATACTTTTCTCGGTTTTCCCATTTTAGAACCCACCCATTTATGCAATATCCCTCGTAACATTGATCAACCATCTCTATCACAACAATATTTTACATTATTATTTTTTGCGGTCATACTAATTGAGCCTCAATTTTCCCAGTTCGGATAGAGAGCTGGACAACTTGAGCGGATACATGTCGTTATAGGAATATCTTCATCAGAGCCGCTCAGCTCAGTACCACAGGAAACAGAATTTGCGCTGCTACTCTTGACAATCCTGACATTACCAGAAACAGCACAGTAACATCCGATGACACAAATATCATTAGGAAATAAGAAATCTAGATTGTCTTTGTGCATTATTTTTTTTTGCGGTATGCTATTCTCAGCTTTCCCAAGATTCCTGACTTGCGGAATTGGTTATATATATATATATATATATATATATATATATATATATATATATATATATGTGTGTGTGTGTGTGTGTGTGTGTTTTAATTGCGTTTTACAGTCTCTGCCACGATGGTTTCAAATATTTGCAAAATATATTTTTGCGGTCACACTATTCGACCCTCAACTTTGATTAATGTATTCGGTTTGACTTTCTACTTGCCAATTCTCGCGTAGATGTCTGCTTGGGTTGGTAGATAAATGGGCGCCCTAAGTATCCTAGTGGATTAGACGCTGAGGTGCTGGTTGAGAGTCCGGGCGATGACATTGTTCTGAAAATTAATGATATGAATATTATATCCATATAGAATAAACAATACTTTCTTTCTGTGTGTGTGTGTGTGTGTGTGTGTGTGTGTGTGTGTGTGCCGTTTTCAGTTTTTCGAATCTCTGTGTATATACATTGTTGCATTGGGAATATGATAAGGAAACTTATTACTTAATCAAAGGCTAATTTAGTCTATTGGAAAACAATCACGTGATTCTTATGAACGTATTTATGTTGTTTTAACTTCATTATGATAATAATGCCGCAAACAATATTTCGAGTGAAGTGAGACGAAAACCATTTTTCAGACAAGATCTGGTTTGACTCATATTCCATTCTCGCCTTTTGGCCAACTTTGAGTTTTATGCGTATATATATATATATATAACGTATCCCTTCCTTGTCTTTCGACTTAAAGGTAAAATGAATATTATTTTTATAGAATATTTAAAATTGTTTATTATCAAATTTATTATTCAGTTTAGTATATCTAATGTATATTATTAAACCTTTTTTTATATGGGAAATTTAATATAAATGTGTAAATGTAAAAATGAACCATAAATAATTCCCATATTCCTATATTATCTTAATCTTCATGTAATTCTTGTATTCATTTATATAGTTCTTGTATCCATTTTAAGAAAAAGTATCCATTTTAAGAAAAGTATCCATTTTAAAAATTCATGTTATATGGTTCATGTATTTATATAATCCTGTATATTCTTATATATTTAACTTTATATAATGCCTATACTCATATGTATGTACGTGTGTGTATTCATTTTTACATAAGGACCAAAATCGCCCAACGCGAGTTTGGATAAAATTTTTGATTTGCTTTCTACTTTGCTAAATAATTGGTGACCTGTTGTTTTTTAAAATCTCATAATCATTTTTTTAGATTTCGCTTAATAAGGAATCCTGCTTAAGCTTTGCAATGTTCATATTTTGTATACATTCTCTTTCGTTATAAAAGATGAGATCATGTCTTGCCTAAGCATTAAAATTGTACATCTTAAACCTTAAAATTTTACTCATATGCATATTTTAGTGTAAAGATGCATAGTCCGATTTCCACTTTTAGTTAACTTGGCAGATCATGATAACATCAGATCTGAAAAGTCGCGGTTTAAGATAAAAATATGGTTTCGTCTTCAAATATTTTGTTTACTCGTTCAAGCCTTACCACAGCTGAAAATTTACTTTATTTTCGAATATTGTGCAAAAATAATACAGCCTTTTTAGCATTTAATAATAATGATGTTAGCAGTTTTTGGGTATATAAACCCCAGTAAAAATCTTCCATTGTCATTCAGAAGCTAATTCAGAGGCTGAGCACTACCTGTACATTTTAGCAGTAAATTACAGTAAAAGATAGTTTTTATCTTATCCTTCGAGCCTTGCTCTCTTCAGAAGAACTTAGTCATTAAACTTTCCGGATACGCTATAAGAAGAGTCCGGAACCTTCAGCATTTTTAGTAAGTCTATCAGAGTCCTCCGAGCCACTATAGAAGAACTCGGAGAGTAATATAGAAGAAAACTACTGCAAGTCACACATCCGTTGCTGCCACCTAACTAGAACCCCCGTCGACTTCGAACCACCCGGGCCATAGACGGAGGGGTTAACAACTGGCGACCCTTTAACCAGGATCTTCACGACTGACAACTGCATCCAGGATTCTTCCAGTCTTCCAGACCCTGGAACCAGAACCAACACCCAGTTGACCGGCGTGTCACGACTTCTAGTTCGTCACATCACCCTTGAACCGGTGCGTCACGACTCCAAGTTCTCCACGCCTAGTTTTCATCCAAGAACAAGTGGCCAGCAAGACACGTCTTCAGGACACGTCTCTAAGGATTTCGCCGTAGGAATCTTGTTAAGTACAAAACTCTTTTTTAAATAATTCTAAACATTTGAAAAGTCAGTATTATTAACAGTTAATATTTAGTATTGAGCCAGAATTAACACAAAACACAGTGAACACTTCAGACACCAGTGATACATTTTTTTTATTGAAAACTATTTTCACAGAATTATTGTCACAGAATTATTGTCACAGAAGTTATTTCACAGTTATTTTCAGTTATTTTCAGTTATTTTTACTATTCTAGTTAGTATAGTATAATTTTATTTAATGTACCAAACATAGTATTACCATACCTTCACGTACATTCGAGTGAAATCTTGTTTACATTTTTATTTTTGTTTGCAATCTTTTCAAATTTTCCCTAGTTAGGCAAATTGTTGTGCATTTATTTTTTTTAGATAGTGTAGTTAGGAAAACCCCTTAAGTGATCATTCCATAAATTAAGATCGGTCAAGCAGACCTAATTAGAACACATTAATAAGTACCTTCACATATGAGCGATTCAGACGGTGCGCTTTCTGACATCGAAAATTTACCTACACCCATTTTTCCACCTACCCCGCGCCCTTCAAACATACTCCCAAACACACAAACTTCAGATCCAGAACAAGCCAATATGTCTCAGTCTCAAACCCCCCCCCAGCATACATTAACTTAGGCAGACTAGTAAACCTTCCTCATACTGTTTTAATTTTTAAGGGGACCATAGATAATCGCTTTGTTGAACCACGCGTAAGACCTTGGATTGAATCTTTAGAGCAACATTTCTTACGCGAAAACATACCGATGATGATATAAAAATTAGGAAGCAAAAAGATTTATCGACCCTAAAGAAGGGAATGCTCATGACACAGTCACCTACGTCCCATCAATTAGCGAAGCTACAACATGGGACGATTTTAAACAAAACTTATTAGAATTTTTTAAAGAAATAACACTTGCACAACCCTTAGCCACGTTAGAAGCAGTCTTCCAAGCTAAATGGAAGAAAGAGGAACACGAAGATTTAAACAATTTTATTACACGAACACAAACTTGTAGGAGAAGCCCTCCGGCCGCAGAAAATGCATGTGGCATAACTTTCACTTCGAAACAAAGAAATCTAATAGTAGCAACAACTATTTACCAAAACCTACCCGGAGCACCTAAAAAAAAGTTTCAGGAGTTTTTAAATGTTGACAAACCTGTAAGTGTAGCCATAAACAAAACACGGGAACATTACCCCGATTTAGCAAACCAAAACTACC
Organism: Bathynomus jamesi; assembly: GCA_023014485.1. Taxonomy (NCBI): domain Eukaryota; kingdom Metazoa; phylum Arthropoda; class Malacostraca; order Isopoda; family Cirolanidae; genus Bathynomus; species Bathynomus jamesi. The sequence continues at coordinate 783,782 of JAJOZX010000282.1, read as the reverse complement.
GAAAGAGTAGAGAAACCCCCGTACATTATTACATTCAACAGCAGCAGCCACAACACCACCAACAACAACAACAACCCTATAAATCGAGGCCAATGCAGGGACCACCGCCCCAGAAACAAGGCCCCCAAACCCAGAATACACGCCCTCCTCCACAGTGTTTTAACTGCGATAGCTTTGGGCACATGACAAGTCACTGTAATTATCCCTCTTATTGCTCCCACTGTCACGAACATGGTCATCGCCGTGGCGATCGCCAAAAGTGTGCTGATAAAGCCCCTACAGGGTATAGACCCCACTTTCAGAAACAAAACCACCCACGTTCCCAAAACGTATCCCAAAAGTCATCCAATCCCCAGAAACCAGTCCATTCCCAGCCTCAGTCGAACCACCAACCCAACAGATTACGACCACAGGGTCAACCACACTCTTACCCCATGTACAAACCTCAGTACAACCAGCAAGGTCAGCTAGTTCGGTACGTAGAAGTACCCGTGGAGGAATCATTTTCCCCAGAGTACAGTTTTGAAGAACACCCTCCAGCGTATGGTAATCCCGTAGAATATGACCCAGGTCCTCCCATAGAAGACCATTCGAGCCCTTTTTTAGACCCTACATTGGAGGCAGCAGTTCAACCTCCGCCCTCCTAAATTACAGTAATGAACCCAGATACGCACACAAACTCCCATCAGGATAATAGGTGCGGACCTCCTAGATTTAATAATAAATTGTAGCACCGATAACCAAGATTTAACTGCTCTCCTAGATACAGGAGCACACGCGACGTTAATTAAGAAACAATGTGTAGATGAATTATTAGAGAATACAAATTACAAATATGAACTTAAGGCACCATCCTGCCAACTCAGAGGAGTTACGGGCACACCCATACCTACATACGGAGAAATTGAGTTATATTTAGAAGTTGGAAACGCGGTATACCCCGCGAAATGTTGTATAGTGGACACAGTCGCCACCTTTCAGACAGACATCCTACTAGGTATGGATTTTTTTAACCGGAATCAATGGGAGATTTACCCAGCCGGAAAGTTAGTAAAGTGTCGAAATAGGACACACCATCTCCGTGAGAATGACAGACAGCTTAATGCTAATAGAATTAGTCAGTTCAGATTTCCGAAAGAAATAGGAAACCCCCTCCACTTGATAGCAGTTCAAGTCAGCCGGTTGTATCCAGAGGGACAACCGCTCCAGAAATCAGACCCCAGGGTAATCAGTTCCAGTTGTTGAATCCAGTTGGATCAACACAGTCAGTTTCCAGTCAGTCAGTTTCCAGTCAGTCAGTTTCCAGTCAGCCAGTTTCCAGTCAGCCAGTTTCCAGTCAGCCAGCTTCAGTTCAGCCAATAAGGCAAATTTTAGTCGCCGAACCAGAGTCAGATTCACAATTTTTCATATGCCCTACCGAGCATATAACAGTAGCACCTTATGAGAAGATTTGTTTCCTAGCAAAAGTAGTTAACAGTCAAGGAAAATTATTAGAGTCAGAGCGTACTCTGATTACAGAGAAAAGTAATTTCAAAAGAGATGTTCTTATTGCCCAAGTCCTTAGTCAGAGTCAGAATTCAGCTATCCCTGTTGTTTGTTTAAACAAAGGAAAAAGTCCTATAGAATTAACTTCAAATCAGAAAATAGGAACTGTTTCCACAGTAGAAGTAGATTCAGATTTCCCCATCAGTATGATAAATCGTGTTTCCAGTTCCTTAGAGTTAAATCCTTCAGTATTAAAAGAAGAATATAAGAAATGTCTGGAGCACTCCCTTCAGGAGTCACCAGCTTTACAGGATCCCAAACTAATGGAATCACTTCTCGATTTCCTGATAAGAAATAGAGATGTGATTGCCCTAAAAGGAGATCCTCTGGGCCGAACTAATTTGGTCCCTTTTGAAATCAAGTTGGAACCCAATTCCAAACCCATTTTCATTCCTCCCTATCGGGTTCCACATTCCCAATTAGTCACTATTGAGGAACACATCAAGGACATGTTGGAGCAGGATGTCATTCAGCCTTCAGCTAGTCCCTGGTCCGCTCCTATGATTCTCGTCTCCAAAAAGGACGGAACATCTCGCCCTTGTATAGATTTTAGACGCCTGAACAACATTACCATCCCAGACCGTTTCCCGATTCCAAACATGCAGGAAACAATTCTGAACGTAGGGAAAGCGAACTTTTTTCATCCCTCGATTTAGCATCGGGTTATTGGCAAATGGAGGTCAGTCCCGAATCTCGGGCATTGACTGCTTTCTCCACTAACCGAGGCCATTACGAATTCCAGGTTTTACCTTTCGGAGTCCGAAATGGGCCTGCTAATTTCTCTAGGTTGATGAATATAGTCCTTTCCGACCTATTAGGTGTCGAAGCTCTCGTTTATCTTGACGATATTATCGTCTACAGTTCGGACATAAAAACACACTTTCAACGCCTTCAGAATGTGCTATCACACTTGAGAAAAGCACACCTTAAACTGAAGCTTGCAAAGTGCAATTTTTTACAAGAATCCCTGGTATACCTAGGATTCCTACTCTCGTCCACAGGAATTAAACCTGATCCAGCCAAACTCGAAGCCCTGGAAAGGTACCCTGTACCCAAAACCATCGACGACGCCCGTGCATTTATTGGTTTTGTCGGATTCTATCGGAACTTTATCCCCCAATTTTCAAATATTGCTAAACCCATTACTAATTTGTTCCAGAAAAATTCGAAATTTAACTGGGAATCCGATCACCAACATGCCTTTGAAACTTTAATTAATAAACTAACCTGTCATCCCATTTTACAATATCCTGATTACACAAGACCCTTCATCATAGCCACAGATGCTTCCTCCTATGGGACTAGGAGCCGTCCTGTTACAGGACGTAGACGGTGTGGAATACCCATTGCTTATGCCAGTCAACTTCTCTCTGCACCTCAACGGAATTATTCCACTACGGACCGAGAGGCCCTAGCGGTATATTGGGCTTTGAAAAAAATTCCGAAATATCGTCTACGGCTACGATGTAACCATCAAGACTGATCATAAGCCACTCACGTACCTCTTCAAGGACAAGCTACTTGAAGGACGATTGAGTAGATGGGCTCTGTTGATTCAAGACTTTGCAGCAAAAATCGTATACAAACCGGGAAAACTGCAAGTTATTCCAGACGGATTGTCGAGACTCAAGCCCGACGCCCAAGTGAATAAAATAGGAATTCTTCTTGTGTTCGACGACGAGTGTCTGCAATACTCCCAACAACAGGACCAACACACCCAAAACCTTCGGGCGCGCCTGGAACAAAAGGAACCATCGAAGATAAAAGAACAGTACAACCTCAAAGATGGGCTCGTACATTTCAGGAACGAAGATGGAAATGACCTCGTGGAGATACCAAAGGATCTCGTCGATATAGCCATGGACTTTGTCACGACTCACCTTGTATGGACACATGGGGCCGGATCGCACCATCAAGAGTCTTTTGGAGCGATACCACTTTCCCGAGATGAACAGAAAGGTACAAGAATACATCGCCGAATGTCCGTCGTGTTTAAAGCATAAGGGCAACGTACCATCCACAGCTCCGATGCATAAATATCCAGTATGCCAAAGGCCCTGGCAAAGAACTGGAATGGATATACTGGGACCATTTCCCAAAACGTCAAAGGGAAATCAGTACTTCATTGTGTTTACGGACCACTTCTCGCGTTACAGTGATGTAGCCGCCATTCCAGACCAGACCTCGGAAACTGTGGCAAGAGCCCTAGTGGAACGCGTCATCCAAAATCATACCACTCCTTCCATCCTAATCTCGGATAACGCCCTTAGTTTCACTTCCAAACTGTTCGAGTCACTCTGTAACATGTGTAAAATTAAAAATACACACATTGTGGCACACCATCCGCAGGCAAACGGCTTAGTGGAAAGGCACAATCGAAAGATCTTGGAAGCCCTGCGCCACGTTGTCGATGCATCCTCCCGTACATGGGATGATTCCCTTCCCATGGTACAAACAGCAATCAACAATGGCTATAATGTGTCCATCGGGGACACCCCTCATTTCGTCCTCTATCACTACGACAAGCGTCTACCTTTTGATTTGCCCGACCAAACCGACCCGGCAGTTCTAACATCTTCCGAAATGGCAGAAGCAAATCAGCAACTAGCTGAACGATCTTTCAAGATTTTTGACATAATCCGCTATGCCCTCGACCAACGAAACCAACAGATGGAGCAAGAGCAATATAGGCGTCATCCCCGTCAACGGACTATAATCGTCGGTATGCGATGTTATCTGAAGAGCGTGAAACCGCCAGGTGCTCATCGCAAATTATACCCAAAATGGGATGGCCCATATAGGATTATGAAAAACCTCGGAAAAAAAAAAAATCGTTATGAAATCCTCGACCTCCGGGATCATTCCAAATTAAAAATCATTCACGCTGACAATTTGAAGATAGCTTCCGAACAACACCTTCCCAAAAAACAGCTGCCAGGCGTTCGAGCCGCCTATCCTTCAAAAGGTCAAGATATTAACAAATCGGGCAGGGATAAAAAAACTGAAAGTGGTAACCGCGGGAACCGCTACCATGACGAAGATTGGTACCTCGTAATACCACCAGTACTCGAGGCAATCTCTGAACAAGAGGAGGCCCCAGAGCCAAGCGTCCCATCGGACCCAGACCCTGGAGAAACCCCTTCGAGAGGATCACTCAGTGGAACTCCACCATCTCCTCCAACTCCGCCATCTCCTCTGTCACCACCCTCACCGATTGATGATCGACGCACGGACCCTACATACCGCCCGCAAATGCATCACACACGTGAACTAGAACCTTCACATAAGAAACGAACCCGCTCAGAATCCGAGCTCAACGGTCGACCCCCATTGCCACTAAAACGAGGCCGACCCCTTCGCCCACAAACACAAGTATCCACACAACCACCCCAGCTCCGTATAACCTAAGGCGTAGAAATGAATAAAATTGTCCCCCTTATAATTTCCAAATTATTTACTCTTGTAGCCCTAGCATTAAAATTTCTACCGGAGTTGGTATAGAAAAACTTGCAGAAGGTAAATTTTTGAAAGGGCACGCAGACCTTTATATAAATTTTCAACCCCCTGCTAGAATTAAAATCAATCTCCTTCAGATACAAACCCAATTAAAAACGTTTGAAAGTAAAGTCCAGAATTCTTTCCAAGGAAAAGATCAGATTAGTCGCGTTCTGTTAGAAAAATACCCTCGAAAATATTCAAACTACAGCACGCGCCCTATCAGAAATATTAGCCTTACCATGGATACAAACTGAAACTAAAAATTCAGAAAACTTTAACCAAAGAAGTAAAAGGGGACTGATAGATATAGGAGGGAAACTGTTCAAAGGTTTATTCGGATTAGCAACCGAAGAAGATATTAAAAGAATTGAACTTAAATTGAATCTCTTCGCGCGAAATCGACAATATAATGGACACATGTTAGAACAAACTATTAGGTCATTACACGAAAACAATCGCTTCCTCCACTCCCTTTCGGACAGATTCACATACCTTGAATCCATGTTAGCTCAATACAAAGAACACAAAAGATATCTAGAATTAATAGAGATAATGAACCTACAAGTAACCCTAATCGATAAATACTTACAACGAATAACTACGATTCATTCCAAGGTTTTGCGTGCAACCCAGCTAGCCCATGGAAAAATCACTCTTTCCACCCTAATTCCATGGGTAATACTTCAGTCCTTGATTCACACCGCCCAGTCACAATTAAAATTATCAACCATATTCCCACTCAACCATACTAATTACCCTCAATTTCTAGAATACACCTGGACTGTACATGGACCACGCCCCTACACATACCTCATAATTATACCATTTTTCGATGTCCTCACTTATGACGTATATAAATTTCACCCTTTCCCAACACCCTACCAAAACAACTCTAATGTCTATCGATTGTATTTACCCACCGTACCACCTTACCTTTTCCTCACCAAAGATCTGTCAGCTTATTCTATGATGTCAGATAGCGACGTCCGGCATTGCCGATTCAAGCAAACAAATAAACAACTCGTCTGCCCTCCACTCAAACCAGTTATTCTTCCAACTACTAGGTCTTGCTTTATCGACTTAATTCGTGACCGGCATGCCCCGGTATGTTCATTTAAAAAATTTCATTCCCTAAAACCATCCAACTACGAATTGGACCAGACATCTGGGTTCTTTCGCGAACAGGACTGCCGCTACTCTCGAGTGTCCATCGAATTATTCCCTCATCACAATCCCTATGGTTATTCGGCTACCAATTGGTTGCTCCTTGCGTTCAAAAGCCCTCCAAATATACAACCCGTACAAGGTTACCCTTAATAACTCATACCCATTTCCGTCGCAAATTAAATTTAAACCCGTCATAGAGATCTTAAATCTCTCCATAAAACCTGTAACCATCCTACCCGAACTACATGCCCCTGAATGGAATGATCAATTGAGCCGGTTTAAAATTTCGGATGATAACCAAAATAACCTCTTACAAATACTACAACCGGTAACCATTTTCTCAACATCTGCCGTTAGTATCATTATTGTATGTGCTATTATCCTCGGTATATTTGTGGTGAAAAGATCATTCTGGGAACAAAGAAAACAAAGTGACATGGAACATGAAACTATTTATGCACGACCAAGAGTGCGTACCCAGACCACGTGAACTAGACTTAACCACCCGACTTATGTTGTATATATAAATCTGTATTATAAAACCCATAGTTATCATTTAGTTAGCATTAGTTAGGATGTTACATTATTATATTAATATCATTCTAGAGGGAAGAGCCCTGTAAAAATGAACCATAAATAAGTCCCATATTCCTATATTATCTTATTCTTCATGTAATTCTTGTATTCATTTATATAGTTCTTGTATCCATTTTAAGAAAAAGTATCCATTTTAAGAAAAGTATCCATTTTAAAAATTCATGTCTTATATGGTTCATGTATTTATATAATCCTGTATATTCTTATATATTTAACTTTATATAATGCCTATACTCATATGTATGTACTATGTACGTGTGTGTATTCATTTTTACATAAGGACCAAAATCGCCCAACGCGAGTTTGGATAAAATTTTTGATTTGCTTTCTACTTTGCTAAATAATTGGTGACCTGTTGTTTTTTAAAATCTCATAATCATTTTTTTAGATTTCGCTTAATAAGGAATCCTGCTTAAGCTTTGCAATGTTCATATTTTGTATACATTCTCTTTCGTTATAAAAGATGAGATCATGTCTTGCCTAAGCATTAAAATTGTACATCTTAAACCTTAAAATTTTACTCATATGCATATTTTAGTGTAAAGATGCATAGTCCGATTTCCACTTTTAGTTAACTTGGCAGATCATGATAACATCAGATCTGAAAAGTCGCGGTTTAAGATAAAAATATGGTTTCGTCTTCAGATATTTTGTTTACTCGTTCAAGCCTTACCACAGCTGAAAATTTACTTTATTTTCGAATATTGTACAAAAATAATACAGCCTTTTTAGCATTTAATAATAATGATGTTAGCAGTTTTGGGTATATAAACCCCAGTAAAAATCTTCCATTGTCATTCAGAAGCTAATTCAGAGGCTGAGCACTACTGTACATTTAGCAGTAAATTACAGTAAAAGGTAGTTTTTATCTTATCCTTCGAGCCTTGCTCTCTTCAGAAGAACTTAGTCATTAAACTTTCCGGATACGCTATAAGAAGAGTCCAGAACCTTCAGCATTTTTAGTAAGTCTATCAGAGTCCTCCGAGCCACTATAGAAGAACTCAGAGAGTAATATAGAAGAAAACTACTGCAAGTCACACATCCGTTGCTGCCACCTAACTAGAACCCCCGTCAACTTCGAACCAACCTGGGCCATAGACGGAGGGGTTAACATAAATATTCATCCTTTCGATTTGAGAAATTTATATAAAGATGGATGAAAAATTGTATGAAAAATGAGAACCATATCTTATATACATAGGTTTGACAAAAGTAAATAGACTTTTTCGGTTTGGCTTTAGAGTAAATCACTGCACTGACGTGCTTTTATATGCTAAAGGCAGCCGTTCTAAAGTACAAGATGTCAAGTAGCATTGTTTTTGAACCACCTTAAACCTACAGTTTAGACGAGAAATCCGTAACATGGCACGGAATCCATCACTAAATTTTTATTTTATTCATGTTGCAAATAGTAAGAAAAATGCATGGTGAGGGATGCTTGCTTGCATGCTTTCATATGGAGAGTTGGCTAAAATTTGGGAAAATGAACAAAGAACTGGAAGTTTGTTAAAATTTATTGTTTAATATAAAAGTATATATAGACTTCTCATTTAATTCTTTTATCATTTACTTTAATTTCGCTGAAATTTAATTATAATGAATATTAAAATGAACAATTTGTTTTTGCTAAGCCAATTGTCTAGTGTATGTCTTCTATTGTTAATATTGGGTATCGTTTAAATAATTAGTTCTCTTGCTCAACAAAATTAAGGAGAAAGTCAATCTTGCCTTTAATACAATTGTGTGTATATATTTCGCCTGAACTATTATTTTGATGATTATACGTTTCGTATTTCTTATATTATTTTTTATTTTATTTTTTGATCATTCCATCGTATGTATAGGAGTGTATATTTATCTTCTATATATTTCCAATAAATCGTTTGAATAAACAGAATGATGTAATGGTGTTTTATTTATTTCGGTTTAAATGTATTTCTTTTATTGTTAATATTGGGTTTCGTTATAATAATTAGCTCTCTTTCTGAACAACTTTGAGAAAGACGTTCTTGCTTTTAATAAATAAAAACATTATTTGGCATCTCGTGTGAATTAAAATAAGTGGCGGTATCTGCCAACTCTCCTCATATAAATAAAATTAAAATAAATGGTGGTATCTGGTAATCCATTCATATGAATAAAAACACTATTTGGCAACTCATGTAAATAAAATTAAAAGGTGGTATCTAGCAACTCACCCTAATAATGTATACCTGAACAATTAAATTAAATGGTAGTATCTGGTAACCCCCTCCTATATAAATAAGTGATATCTGGCAACTCACGATCCTCTATATAACACCTGCTTGGCCCCTGAATGCTCATAATGCTGCGAAATCCGGTAAAATAAAGAACTTCCCCTCCTTCCTTCTTAGGTTAAGACTTAGGTTAAGTTTCCCTTTGGGGTGGTGAGGACATCTCACATTGAGTTGTTTTATACCCCCCTCCCCTTCATTGCATACCCCCACCCCCTTCAATGCACATACCCCCACCCCTTGTTGTATAACCAATTTGCAACATGTTGCAACATTGATTATAATCTCATTGCAACATTTCTCCACTCTCCCTTTTTGCGCCCATACTACTGGGCACATCCCCCCCCTCACCACTCACTCCCCGCTCGGCATTCTTACCACTATACTACTAACTTCTTTAACAATATCCAATTAGTATTATCAAATTTCACAAGATTTTTATTTTCAGTAGTTCGCAAGTAAACTTTTAAAGACTTGCATTTCATCCCATCGTTTCAGCATATAAATCGTAGAGCTTGAACGCGAAGAACAATCATGCATTATTTCTATTTGAATCAATTTAGTCTTTCTTGAGTAGTTTCCAGTTAAGTTGGCTCTCCAGATCACATTTGGAGGGACGGTACTGCACAGATCAAGAAATGCCTAAATTGCGATGGCCTTCATCGTACTTTGGCAATGGCATACCCCATTATAAAATAAATATTCCAAGAAAGGAAAGAAATAACAGGAAGACATACATCGGTGCCGTTCTGTGTATATTGCAGGCGCATGTATGTAATGCCGTTATTTCAGGCTCTTTTAATGACATCCTTCAAGGACTGCTTAAAAAAAATAACCTCCTATGTGTTATGTGCTGAGTTTGAGGAAAATCTGCCATTAAGTAAATTAATAGATATACTATGAAGAGAAATATATGCCAGAAATGAAACAAAGTGAATTTTAGAGCGCAAGAAATGACTGAAGAAGACGGTGGAATGGTTAAGGAAGAAAGACAGGAAGACCGTGGAACACAGGAGTCAGGTGATGAGGAGGGAGAGGATAAAAACACGAGTCCGGAAAGTATTACAGGGGGAGAACAAGTTTTATATGTTGAACATTTGAAAATTATATTGTGCTATGCGACTGGGAAACGACTAAGAACGATAATAAAAGATATTTACAGGCATATTAAGGACGGGAGATTAAATTGGTCTTGCGATTATGTAAGGCTTTAAACTGAATCTTTATTTAAGATGTTTTATTTTAAGAGGATAAATGTAAAAAAAAGTGATATTGTGTAATCGGGTGTACAGAAATATGCTGATTTCACAAGTGGCTCAGCAAGAAACTATGTAAACTCTCAGAAACATTTGACACTTTAAACAAAAATATGAACTCTAGCTCTCGATTTAATTCAAACATTTAAAATTGTACAATATAATGTTTTGCAGTGGAAAGTCCATAAAACTGAGCTGACTAATCCCTATAAGACAATGGATCTGGCATAATTTAATTAAACGCCCATGGCTTAAAGCAAGAAGAAACGCTAAAAATTTTCATTTATGTGCACAAAACAAATCTGTCGGATGAACATGCAAATAATGTACAGTAGCAATTGTCATAAGAATGAATATAAAATATAAGCTAAATTTTAACCAAAATAACGAGATAATTGGTGTTGAAATTAATACAGTAAGTCCTCTATTTACGTGATAGATGCGTTCCTGGAAATCATCGTTTATATCGAAATCGTGTAAATCGAATCACATTTTAAGCGTGTTCAGCTCAAGAATTTTTGACAACAAAAATTAAAATATATGGCCGTATAGAAGAATTATATAGAACGTAATGCTTATTATACACGTGTGCATTAATAATAGAGTATAAAATACATTATGTAATTTTGTACATAATGTATTTACTAGAGATGGCTCCAAAGACTGCTTAAAGTGGAACCTCATCCTTTTTGGGGCTCCTCCTGGGTGAAACTGAGGTTGATGGTGAGGTTGAAGGTGGGCTCTGGGGTGTTGCAGTTCTTTCAACTTTCTTGAAGTAGGTAAACAGTGATGTCTGCATAGCCCTCTTCTTTTTTTCTTGGTACAACTCCCTCTAGCAGCGATTGAGATTTTCCAAACCCCTGCTAAATGTACAGCTCCGCTCCATGTTGGGGTCATTCTCTACTGCAATTTCCTTTGCTGCATTTGCTGCATAGTTCCGCCAGCTGATTGGGCGTTTGTTAAATCGCGTAAACGCGGATCACGGTCATGTATACCGAATAACTTTCCCTATTTTGTCGATCGTGTATGAGCGAATCGGCGTAAATCGCGTTCACGTATAAAGAAGACTTACTGTACTACTCAAGGACCAGTAAAAATTGTAATTGCGTATTTTCCGCTGAGAAGACCACTTTCTCCTATTCAAGAGGTGCTTAATACTGCAAATACTAACATTCTGCTCTAGTTAATTAGTGATTTCGGTATAAAGCATAGGAGCAAAAATATATGTTCACTCTCACTGAAGAAACACGGGAATATGATGAAGAACGTGAGATAGAGGTTGTTGAATTCCTTAAGCCTGAGAATCTACGAGAAATACCTTCTTTTAATTCTGTCGATCCGGTAAAACAGCAACAATGTCATTAGTAGAAAAATTACTGAACAAGAACATTTATAGCGCCGTAAACTAAAACTCAAAATGTAGGAGAGTCTGTCGATTAAAAATAAACATTTGGAAAGTTGTCCTGAAAACATTTGCGATGCGATCGATATCTTAATATTTATAATGCAAGTTTGACTAGAGGCTATTTTTCCAATGCATACGAAAAACTTTAATTAAACTAATGCCGAAAATGGAAACGCACTGAACTGTAGCGGCAAATTATCGACGTTTCTCCTACTTGAAGTGGACGGAAAAATATTTGAAAGAATACTTAATTTCAGATTGCGATACCATTTCAGATCGGATGAATTAACAAATGAGAGACAATTTGGGTTTTTACCAAAACGAAGAGCGCAATCGGAAATTGCATTGCATTATCATATGATGCATGGCGAAAACGAAGAATCAAAGAGTAAATATTGTATTCGGGATGTCACAAGAGCGTTTGACGAAGTGTGGCACCTGGGTTTAAAGTATAAGCTATTACATGCGGGACTTCCTTTTACAAATTAAATATTATCATGCGATTTTTTAACAGACTGAGAAGTTAAAATTAATTATAAATCCTTTAAATGACCATCATTTCAACTTGAGACAGGACTGCCACAGGACGGGTGCCTGTCATCATTGTCATACATTTATTACACATTATCACTTCTAGAGCCCGATTATTTTATTATTGGCACTATCATACTATTTTGCGGACTACATAACCCAAGTTGTAACTGTTCAGGAAAGAAATAACGACTATCTTCCATATGAAATATCAGAAGCTATAAAAAAAGATAAAACAATTTGAAAATAATTTGAAAATTAAAATAAACGTAAATAAGTTTAAGGTTATTCCAGTTGGAGACATAAAGCATTTGCTGCTGCTGGCGAAAGATGATGATGTAGAATATAGTAATGAGGGAACTATGTTGGGGTCGCGTTTCAGTTGGTGCAGATTTACGAATCAAAGCGCGTGCTTGTACATAATTTACAAAATTATTTCGATTTCAGCTGTTTAATATAAAACAAAATGAAATTTATATGAACATCTTGTCTGACCTATACTAGAGTATCTTACATTGGCAGTGCATGTAGCTTCAAAGAGACAAATACCGAAACTTCAACGAAGACAAAACGCAGCTGCTCGCTTTATTACAAACATCAGAAATATGAGTTGTTGTATGTAGATTAAAGTTGGACCCTTTGAATGTTCTTCTGAATAAAAGGGTAGTCCGTGTACAGAAGCCAGCAGAGGAGGTTCATGACAACGTCCTTAATCAATATATCCTCTTAACTCTAAATGATAACATTTGTCCAAATGTTACTTATCGTTAAATTATACACTAGCCAACAAGTATTTTTCATCAGATATAATTATGGGTGGGCTAGATAGCTGTTGGGAAGCTGATTCCAAACCTGTTTTCGGTTTTCCTCTAGCACGTCTAGTTTTCGAGACGAGACCAATCATAATACAGGGTGTACATAAAGTCAGGATCTATTTTTGTGAAGCACTTGGAAATTATATGGAATTCAATCATAAAATGATAAAGTGGTAACATTTATTAAATAATTAAGAGTAGGATTCGACGTGAAGGCCCATCAGTATCCCTGCACAGCTCAAATCGTTCCGCAGCATTTCTAAACACATTCTGGAGCATTTGCGGGGTTATGTTATCTGCAGCAGTTCATATACGTGTACGTAAGTTTTCAAGACTCGTAAGCTTCGTCTGATAGACGTGCGATTTGATAAAGCCCCATGCAAAGAAATCTAAAGGGGTTAAATCTGGTCATCTCGCTGGCCAAGGTCTGTTGCTTCCGCGTCCGATCCAGCGATTTGGAAAACGTCCATTTAGATAATCCTGAACAATTTTGGCATAGTGACAAGGAGCACCATCATGTTGATAGACGACGGTACTAACAATCCTATCCCCAATCAGCTGAGGTTCAAGGAATTGCTGCAACATGTCCAGATAAATAAGCCCCGTAACTGTAGCTTCAGCAAAGAAAAAAGGACCATAAACCTTAGATTTTGTTAAACCCATCCAAACATTAACTTTAGGTGAGTCTCTTTCCCAATTTTGGACGAAATCATTCGGTCTCTCATCTGCCCAAATTCGACAGTTATGGCGATTTACTTTTCCACACGTATGGAAAGTGGCTTCATCACTAAAGAGAATGTTGTCCATTAAATTATCACTCCAGATTTGTTCTACGAGATCAGCACACACAGCACTTCGTCGAGGGAAATCTTCCTCATGTAAATCATGTAAAACCTGCAAATGATAGCTTTTCTTCTGCAAATTAACTTTCAGAATTTTGTGCACAGATGACGTCGGGAGGCCGAGTCTGTGTGATGCAGCACGAACGGACGTACGTGGCTCCTCAGTGATAATTCCGCGTACTGCATTCACGGTAAGATCTGACATACACGGTCGTCCTGATCTTGCTTCATCATTTACAGATCCCGTTCGTTTAAATTTGTTCACCAATTTTCGTATTGTCTTGTCTATTGGCCCCGGCTTATGAAATCTCCTTCTAAACTTCTCTTTGATGTCATTGTATTTCTTTCCCTCGATTCGCCAAATTACTATTGCCACACGCTCTTCTGTATTCATTCTAAGGGCTTCTGAAAAGAAAAATAGAAAAAAATAATTATTTCACAAAAATAGATCCTGACTTTATGTACACCCTGTATATATAGTAAATATAATATATATATAATATAATACTATATATAATATATATGATATGCATATAACTACATATAATATAATATATAATACTGTATATACAATATGCGTCCTTTATATAATATAATAATATATATATTATACATATAACTACTATATATAAAATATAATATATAATACTATATATACACAATATATAATATGCGTCCTTTATACATGTAGCGGAGTATTTTATCGTTCCAGCTTAGGTGTAGGTTTTTGCTTTACCGTTTCTGTACCCTCATGTATGGCATTTTGTTGTTTCAACTTAGGCTTTCCGCAGGTTGTCTTGTGGTATTTTAGGTGAAAGCAGTTGCTGGCCACAAATTTGCAAACGTTGCACATGTACACCTTTTTATTCTTTGGTGTAACAGTCACATGTCTAGTTGTGTGTTGTGTTTTGTTTTGTGTCGCCCACTTACACATTTTATTTTTTCGGTGATTTACATCAACCCACTCATCGATCATCATTCCTCGAAAGTGTAAAAATCACCCCGACAATTTCTGTTACGTGTGCGGTTCGTTCGCGACTAAATCACAACGGCGTACAATCACGATGGATCTGGGAAAACTTACCGGTTATACTTCGGCTGTCCACAAGGCGACCAAGATAAGGCGTGGGCGCCACATGTTATCTGTACCGCTTGTTCGAATGGATTAGTGACTGGTTGAACCAAAGAAAAAAGTCGATGCCGTTCGCTATACACATGAAGACGAAAGGGAATCCGAAGAAGGTGCAACTGGCGGAGATGCGGGACCTTCGGCCGATCTTGACTACACACCTGATGAAGAGCAATCGGAGCCGGAGAGGCTTACCCAAAACGCGTTGAATGACCTCATTGGAGACCTAGCCCTCTCCAAAGAGAAATCAGAACTTCTCTCCTCTAGACTCAAGAAGAAACACTTACTTGAGAAGAACGTCAGAGTGTGTCGCTATCGAAAACGAAACCATGATTTGGCGATATTCTTTACAGTAGACGGGCCGCTCTGCTATTGCCATGATATCAATGGACTTTTCGAGAACTTGTCACAGTTACACACACCATCTGAGTGGCGCCTCTTCATTGATTCCTCACAGCAAAGCTTGAAAGCGGTTCTCCTGCATAACGGGAACTTAAAGCCGTCCATCCCGATCGCCCACTCCGTTCATATAAAGGAGACGTACGATAACATGAATATACTACTTGAAGCAATCCAATTAGTAGGGCAGCTAAACAAGTTGAAGTGGACAATCCGGACAAAAGCACCAAACTTTCCCTACTTGTATATTTTGGACCAACAATTAAAAATATCCCCGGAACCACCTTCAGAGACCATTACTTGGCCGCCATATTGGATTTCAAGATGGCCGCCATAGACAAAATGGAATTTCTGATATAAGTTTCAATAGAGAATTCCCTTGGCATGTTTGGCATCAAACTATATGTTTTTTGGCATGATCAGATCAATAAAACAACTTTTAAGCTGATCAGAAGTATGTTTACTGCAGAAATCACACTTCGTACAACATATACAGTGAAAATCGTGAATATTTTAACACAAAAACCATGTTCAAGAAAACCATGTTTAAGAAAAATCAACGAAACTATAACAATTGAAGATTTCACCCACCAAAAAGTAGACCTTTAGCTCTATAACTGAATGTGGGAGAGGAAAATTGGCAAAATATGTGCATTTTAAAAAATGAAATTCTACAAAGGTCAAAATGCTACCCTTTCATATTTGCACAATTTTCATGCATTATTCGTGGTTCTATAGAAAACTTGTATTAACAACATTTGTAGAGTAAGGGCAGGGCTATTAAATGGGCACCATAAAATGGAAATATCTTGGCATTTAGCATTGCAATGCCTACTGTCCCAACTCACCCCCTGTCCCGAACTGTCCCAACTCACCCCGCTCGACGCTATATGTTAAACTGCACAGTTGCAGCTACACAGTTCTGTACACTTCCACCTGGCCTTCTTGCAAGCACACCTGGTGCCACATCCACTCTTGCTCTTGCAGCCGCATTTGACCAATTCGCTGCAAGCTTTAGATGCTACTGGTCTTGTGGTCCAAACTGGTGTCCATGACTGGGACTCTTCGCTAAAGGTCCATCCCCATCCTTCAGGAGTTGGAAGATTCTGTTCACTTCTCTCACAGGTCGACCATATTCCTCCCTGGTATGTGACCCTCCTGGTGTGTTGGAGAAGAGCATCCTGAGTTGGTGGGATAGTCTCCATAGCTTTTCCCTTCTGACAGAACATGACCTTTCTTGCCTCATCTACACGTTCAATGTCACTGGTGTTGTCATAGAGGACAACTGTGTACCGTTCAAGAAGCTTGAAGTGGGGAGTTTCGGCGTCAACATCTGCAAATGGATTTCGTGCCATGAATGTGAATGCTTGTGTTACCTCAGGGTAATGGTGCCATGCTGCCCATGCCGTATTCTTGCCCCTTCCGTAAAAGGATGATGTTGTATCACATCCCGTGAAGCAGTGAAACAGTGGTAGGGATGTGCATCTCTCTTCACCCAAAGAGGCACAGATTGTGTTAATATGATGGTAAGTGAAGTTTTTCCCAGTGCCAAAACCAACCCAAATATTTACTTCAGATCTTATGGACGTCAAGTGATGGAATTTTCCTATTAGAATGACAATAACATCCGTGTCTACAGTTCTGATCATGCAGTTAATGTGCCCTTCCTTTATTGCATCTTGAAGATGAATGAACAGTCTAGTGTCTGCCTCCTCATGGTCGCATCTTGGCATTGTGCGGTCGGCCCCATTGATGATGACTTCAGGTCCTGATGTAATAACAACTTCTTTGTTGTTAGGAACTTCCATTGCAGCAACCTTGTCTGATAGGAAAGCGAACAGTTCTTGCTTGTTTCTAGAGTCTCGAAGGAAGTCATGCCAATTTAGGGGTAATTTGGTTTTTCCTTCAACCTTTCTTCTGATTCCTTTTCCCCGTTTTTCTCTGGTAGTCTCTTTTAAGGTGCTTGCAGTGTAGGTATCCCAGACGATGTCAATTCGCTGGCAAGTTTCTAACTGTTTGATGAGATAAGGGACGAATACACGATCTGCATACTCTTCAAAGTTGGTAACACCTGCAGTAGACAGCAAATGGACGATGGCAGCTCCATCAAGAAGTTTCACATCAAAAGGATCTGGAGGGTTGTCCTTGTTTTCAAATGTAATGATTTTCAGTAGGTCAGACTTTTTCCCAAACCGCAATTTCCCACCATCAGATAGGGAAGAAGGAAAGGGGTGATTCTCGTGTTGGAAGAATGCATCCATGTCACTATGCCGATGTTGCATAACAATATACAGATGAGAGAATAGAGCAACATCGTTCTTCAGTAGTTGGATTCCCCCAACATTCCGTACCTGAGATTTCGGCCGAGGACATCTGAAGAGGGCAAGCGAGTTCTTCTTGATCGGTGTATGAATTGACCTTGTACAATCTGTGACAACTTCTTTGTAGTATCGGCTATATTGCTCCTTACCCAAATCCTTTATAGTTCTCACTGTATGGACCACAGATTCATCCATGACATTCCTTGTGTCTAAGGCCAGTAACTCATTCCCATTATCACAAAATGGATTTCCCATATCACGGAAGACTTCAACGAGATTAGAAACATGATCCTTGAATCTTCTCTGTGTAGATAGTCCTTCTTCGTGGTGGAAGTTGTTGTCTTCAGTTTCTGGAAGGTTTTCGTCTTCATATTCAGTAATCAATCTGGCTTGTTCTGGCCCTGCTACCATCCACTTCTTGAATGCCACTGGATTCTCAGTCAGACCCACCGCGCCTCCTGAACCTTTGACTTTCTCATTGTTTTGTTCATGCGCTTGGTCTAAAGGCATGGCTGAGAATCTCTTCTTGGTCTTGTGTACTACCCAGTGTCCATTTCGTGAAAACTCATTCATAACTGGCTGAGGGAGATTCTTCATGTCCCGGATGTGGAGTGGAAGCCAACGTGCGTAATTCTGGTGGTCAAGAGCAAAGAACCAGGGAACTACTTTCTTCAAGCTTTCTACATACAATGGAAAGTCTCCTGCACGATGTGATCGTATGAATATGAGGCCGTCTATCTCCATCTGAAGAATTGTCTCCCAGTATTGGAATGTTGGACTGACCTGAACCATCTTCTTCTTCCACTCTTCCTTTGTCTTGTCATCATAGGGACCAACAGTTTCCATAAAGGCTTCATGCTGCAGCTTTGCCAATGTCAAAGCTGTTACCTGGTGAGCATGTCTGGTTCTTGTAAGATGAGAGGCTTTAAGAAATGAGTCAACAGTTCCTGCCGAAGCAATGCCTGCTTGTGTCAAGGCATTTGTCCACCCAGATCCCTCTAGATAATCTCCATACGTTCTCCACATGGCCATCTCTGTATGTAGACCTCCAAACATGACGATGACCTTGTCTTCTCCGTGGGTGTCTGGCCACTTCCACTGAATGAATTTACCAAGGGCATATAGGGGTGCATCGAATGCAACAACTGGTATTTGCCCGGGGTTAAGGAATTCAGTAGCAGACCGAACAACATTCATTCCATGCTTGATCATCGCTGGAGTAGCGGCCTTTTCATGGAATAAGGGAAGGAGGTAGGAAAGGGTTTTCATTTGATCTTCATCTTGTTCTTGCCTTGTAGCGTGGTATGCTGACCATGATATAACATCACCCTTCCCTATCGTGTCTTTCTCCAAGATCCTGAACGCTTCTTTCATCCACTCCTTTTCCTGGAAACATGCTTCATAGGGTCAGACACATTAGACAACTTCAGGACTTCTACCTTGGTTTTGTCCATTGCAACAGCTGGTACAATTGAGTAGGACATGAGTAACTCCAAGTCCTTTGAACCTAGAGAAGGTAGCACAAGATCACCTTGTTTGGTTCCACAGTTTGAGACAGTTGGGAACTGAAACAGACTAATCCCTGTACCATGAAATGATCCAACGGCAGTTGTACTAGATGGGTTGTAATCCAGATTGTCAAGTGCCCCAACAATAAATGGTCCATGACGAAACTGAGCTGGTACAACCACTCCTTTGGTCTTGAAGTTCTGGCACACTGCTGTTGCAAGTTGGCTTTCGACTTGAAGAATTCGGTCATAACTCACACTGAGACCCAATTCATATAGTTGTGTAATTAATGATTTTGACCGAATTTCAGTATGAATTTTCAGACCAAGATACAGAGGCAATGGTGGTTCTCTTTCCAAAGAATGGCGAACCTTAGATGATGATGTATGCTTGTTCCTAAAATTAAAAAGGATAAGTTGCGAGACAGTGAGAGTTGCAGGGGAGTCTTCTGGTGTTTGGTCCTTCACGTCAGCACCATTTGTGATCATAGATATAAGGGTTTTCAAGGTTGTAGGTACCGATTCCTGTTGACAACCAGATGGAAAGGCACCTGCAAACTTGAATCCAGTAAAGTTGACGATTTCCTTGCGTATGATTCTAGCAGCTTTTGCAAGAATCATAGTATCTCCTTCAAAATTCTGTCTATTTGTCTCTCTGAGCATTTCCTGAATTCCCTGCTGAAAAACTAAGATTTTGTTCTTGCCATCACTCACTTCCTGGGCATATGGGAAATACTCCAGAATCTTCTCTCTGAATCGTCCTCTGTTCATTTCCTTATTAATACCTAAGTCCCGAAGTCTTTTTTGATACAGATCAAATAGCACAGAAAACTTCATTTGAAAGATTCCTTCTTCCACGCAATTTTCTACATGATTAACGACCTCAACTATTGCCTTTGCTTTCATCAAGTTTTCTTCATAGCCTTCTTCCTTGCTCTGTTTTTGTCTCAAAAGTGAGCGGTAACGGTTCCGATAAAATGTCAAGCATTGCAGATGATACTTGGCTTCAATGGCCATGAGATCACCACCTCCTATTCTAGACATTAGTTCTGTGTCACTGAGTTCTGTAGCCATCATTCGTAAATTGACGTCAGCGCCAAATGTACTGAATTCGTGAAGATGCCCATGTGTTTGTTGACAAAACACAAGTTGCTTTGTCCATAGGATGCCGCTGAACCCGCTTCCCCGTAGATGAACTGGTTTCACCTTCATCCGCCCTTTCTCTCTTTTTTGTAGCCCTTTCAAGCTTTTCTTTACTAAATTTAACATGGCATGACTTGTGCCACACAGCTTTATTCTGAACCAGATCTTCAACAGTCACCTCTTCATTGAAAAGAAGAGGAACTGGTAGTCTTCCAAGATTCTTGAATGCGTTGACATTCTCCATAAATGTTGCATATGCTTCAGTTTTTTTACCACTCACAGCATTGAGTGGACATTTAAGAGTCTCACCTTTGCTCTCTTGACAAACCATGCATTTGCTCCAATCCATGTTCACAAATCACCTGCAAAACAGAAAAGCACATATTATATAGTTATATTATTAAATATTTTACATTAAATAAACATTTAAGGGTAATTCTGATTATTTTATAGCAATCCTGGCATCGAAATATGTAGGTTCAGGGACTATTTATTTACAATTACTCCTCACAATAGTTTGTTGATTTCTAGCTGGCAGCCATCTTGGATTTCCAAAATGGCAGCCAAGATAGGGTTGTGCGTCTTGGTTCCGGGGAAAAATTGGTAGCTAAGGTCCTGAACAACATTTGAGCCAAGTTTGGTGCTTTTGTCCAGAATGTCCACTTACTTCAAAAATCAGGGTCTAAGCTACTGCACTAAATACAGCACTCATCAATGGAATATCTGTAGTGATTTCAAAGTCATTGGTATGTTAATGGGCATGTAAGGAGGGTTCACCAAATACTGTTATTTCCTATGCCTTGGGACAGCCGTTCTACCGCGGATCATTACATCAGACGTGATTGGCATCAAAGAAGCACAAACGAGCCAGGAACGGGTTTTCAAATGGATTTGTGGAAACTTGTTGGGTAACCACAAGTTTCCCGCATACAAAGATGGAGTTCAGAAACTGCTCGATGCATATCAAGAAATGAGCTGTCGCATGTCCTTGAAAATACATTTTTACATTCGCATCTAGATTTCTTTCCCGAAAACCTTGGCGCGGTGAGTGACGAACAGGGGGCATGCTTCCATCAAGACATCCAGTCAATGGAAAATCGCTACCAAAGTTTCTGGAACGAAAGTATGCTGGCAGACTACTGCTTGATGTTGTACCGGGACGATCCGGACAAAGTTTACAAAAGAAAATCGTACTCGCAACGTTTTTAGGTTGGTGTACATTTCTTTTTTTGAATAAAGTTGTACTTTTACGATAAATTGTGCTGAAATTAACACCAGTCATATTTCGATAACTAGATGTGCTAGAAGAAAACCGAAAACAGATTTGGAATCAGCGTCCAAACCTGGTCTAGCAAAGTGTGTATACATCTTTGATGAGAGAAAAAAGTTCGATTTTGTCGATCAGTGAAGTAATTATCAGAGAATCGTGGAATCAGAGTCTGAGCCGTTGTACACGCACCATTATAAAACTAAAAAAGTGGACACTTTCTCCAATCATGATATTTTTCAGATCGATGGAGTTGATGCCGGACGAGTAATGACCAGAAATGGAGAAAAATCTTCTACGAAATTAATCTGAAAAGAAATGTAAAATTAACAACTACATAAAAATGTTTAAAAAAGACGGAGTATTAAGAACTTTTACTTCTGCTTTATTTCTATTTCCTTATAAAGTTCAACTGAGCACCATTCTTGTTTTATTTTTTACTTCATTTACCACCACCACCATCATCACAACTACCATCTCACCATCCAGTCTATCTTTGACCTTCCCCACGGTTACGTGGACTCGCTCGCTTCGATGCTTGCTTTTCCACTTAACAGGGACTGCCTCGTTGCTGGAACTTTAAGGCATACGGAAAACTGGCATACCGAAACACCATCGTTGAGTGCCCAAACACGTGAGTTATACGAACAAACTGAACGAAGTCGCTCATTGGTCAAACTTGTGCGGTTAGCGCGCATTGCATCGTAACGGAATTGCGCAGCACAACCCGTTTCGGTAATTTTATAGCCATACTATTATTAGAAAATGTCGGAAGTAGTTATTTAATAGTTATTTTCTAAATGTCTCTGGACATACTTTTACTACTGAATAGAAAAAGGAAGATATTATTAACATTTCTTTTCTAGATTATGAAACAATGTATGTGACGGAATTACTTGCCTCCGACAAATGTTTTTACACAGTTGCAGTATTTGTGGGATGTCTCTAAATTAGCAGTTTTTCGTAAGTGTTTTGGTGGAAAAAACAAACAAAGGTCGAGTATGGTTGATTGTAGGTGTATTTAAATTCTGTCTAGGTAGTGCTATTTGAGCTTGGGTTAGTCAATTATCGTGACGGAATTACATTTTTGGGGTGAGACAGAATTACCTTTCTGGTAATTCCGTAACAAGACAAAACTATATATAAATATCTTATGCAATCTTTTTGGGGTCGAATTTGGACTCTCGGGTGAATCGTCGTGGAAGACAATTGACTCCGCTGAAGAAAGAAGATTTTTTTCGTGGCTGCCTGAGTGGCAAAGGAGGGAAAAATTTCCCGAAGAAAAAACAAGACTTCCTTTACCATTTTCAGTTTTTACGGTAGTAAGGACGGCTTGGAGTTCGGGGCACACTTTAAGTGAGCGATATTATTATTTTATTACAGAAAGCAAATAGTTCCAGAAATTATAAATTAAAGGAATAACCCAAAAAGAAACTAAGGGTTCTTTTTCTGAGATAATATTACGCCTATGAGGAGGTAAACTCCTTATCTTCCTGCCTCGCTCCGCCATGAAGAAGTGCATTTAACGGTGGATAAAATTCCACTGGACTGGACACCCAAAGGTGAGCAACTATGCTTTGCATAATTGTGGCACTGAGGGACCTATCGACCCTGGAAGGTTTGTGGTTCGTCCCACTGTCAGTAAGGTAGGGTCCTCTCATTGTACGGACAATACAGCTCCTTTCCAAGATGGCCTCTGAGACACAGTTCATGTCGGAGACAGTAGCAGGAGTTCGCTCTTCTATCAGATGAGATAACCGTTAATCCCCGAAGGGGGCGAACCTCGCCTGGTCAGTGTATTGTAACGGATGAAAATAGATACACAATGAAAAAATAAAAAAATAAATAAATAAAAAAACATGCACGCTTCATAGGCTCTGGGGCGAGGGAGGAACTTGGTTAATTTCGTAACCAATTGTAAACACAGCCAACCAGAATGCCGATTCGTATACCCCTACGTGTCATACGGGGAAAGGAGACCGCAGCAAGAGAAGTATTTAAACAAGTCTATGGCCACCTAGGTGTGGCACTAACAAAACTGATAGCGGTGAACTCAGGTTACATTGCACTATGCCAAGAAGAAAAGGACATAAATACCCTAACAGACGCAGCCGTTGGAAAAACACTAAAGGAGATTGGCCTCGAGCCGAAAACTCTCCCAGCCCAGCAGCGATGGTCTCCACGTCTACAATCTGCAAAAAATTGACTTATGGATAGGAGCGCACTTCTCAGAGGAAATAAAGGAAGACATCGAACGATGCCAAAGATGGGCAAAAGTGAAAGAGGTCATTAAGTTCGGGAAGAATATTCACCTCATTAAGGCAGTATTCTGTGACACTCTCGTGAAAAGGAAGGCAAAGGAAGAAGGATTACTGGCTTTCAACGTAAAAATCACTCCAGACCAAATAGGAAAAGAACAATTCATCAACATTCAAATGTGTTTTAGGTGTTATAAAATGGAAGAACATCTAACGAAGGATTGCCCAGCTAAAAACTAGTATACTCGGAATGCAGTGGAAGCGACCACAGTTGGAGTGGAGAAACTGCAAAAGCGAAACGAAAAAATGCTTAAATTGCGAAGGACCCATAAAAAAAAGAATTTCTCAAAATGAAAAGAGAAGGAATGAAGGACAAACTAAGAGAAAAAAGCAGTTCTGGGTACGCAGAAGCAACTCAAACTACCGCGAACACACTACCTGAAGGCGATAATAGTATCAAAATAAGCGCGAATACTCCACTTGAGCTGATGACATGTATCATGCATGCACACGTCATGAACATCGTCCAACAGGGTAGCTACGGTACGGAATTAAATAAAATCCTAACGTTCAAGCGGTTTAAGGAAATGAAATTTCTGGAAAATTCGACATCGAACCAGCTTCCAACTATAATAAATCTAGCCTCCAAGGGCAACCCAACTGAGCAAGCAACTGCGACCGACGGCGAAAGCGCAAATAAGTCCCACGAATGCAAATTAGATAATATCCCCAAAGACATTAAAAACACCACCCCTGAAGTGGCAAAAGCCACCACAAACTAAACATCGTCTCGGCTGACAAGCAGAGACACAATAAGACGTAAGCCAGCCTACAGGGAGAATAAGGACATGATCGAAGAATACAGATCTGAAGCCGATGATTTCAATCTTCATATCTACACAACCGAGAAGCAAGATTTCCCAAAAAGCGTAAGCACAAAACAAATAATAGAAGGAATAATGTGCCAAAGATACAAATGGGACTACAAATGCTCCACAAAAGAAACAGAAGTCGAAACAGCCTTAAAGCAAGGCCTTATCAAAATCTAAAAAGAAAACTGCACAGTACTAACACAAGAGCTCTTCAATAAGAAGAGATGTGGCGCGGAGCGATCTCCAACAAGAGATCCAAGACTAAGGTCCACCAAACAGACGAATTAAGTAAAAAAGAGTAACATTAGTGAGCACGTAAGCAATAAATCTCACTAATAAAATAAAAATAATAGCACACAATGTAGGATAGTGGGATATAAAGAGACACCAATTATGCAATCTATACAAGGACAAAGATCCTGATATTATTCTCATTTCTGAACATGGATTGAAAGACGACAGGAAAATGAAAATATTCAGTTACAATATCATTCAAAAAATTAAAGCAACGAACACTACGATGGAGTAGCAATAGCCATCAAAAAAGGAATTAAATACAAAGAGGAAGAACCCCTGGATGAAGCATAACTATCCATAATTGTATATACAGAAATGGGAGAAATAGGAGTAGCCGTTGGCTACCAGCCATCGCGGCGAAACTACTTTCCTCTGCACAACTTTCTCAATCTATTTAATAAAAATATTCCAGCCATACTTATGGGCGATCTGAATGCCCGCTCTGCAGCTGTCGGGTACACTGCCTTCAATAGAATTGGCAATAACCTGAGCAAACTAATAGAAAGAAATATAGTAAAAAGGGCTGGACCCGAGTTCCCAACTTTCATTACAAACAAATTTGCCATACGGCCGGACATAGTATTAATGAACAACATACAGCCATTCAATTACCACCTAAAAGAAGGTCCACTTACACCAAGCGATCATCTACTAGTAATCATGCTTATATCTGCAAACCCAATACAAATCGCAGTCACAGAAAGAAAATCCTATAAACGAACAAACTGGAGACACTACAAACAAATACTGAGCACATACGAAGGTAGCGACCTAACAGACGCTACACTCGAAGAAAGAGATGCAGAATTAAGTAACGTTAGGAAGGCAATAGAAGAGGGAGACGCAACTTGCGTCCCGAAAACAAAATTCAAAACCCTACCTCACCCCCTCTCAAAGTAGACTAATCATACTCAAACAGCAACAATTCAAAGCAATATACCAACAAATAAGAATAAATGGCCCAACAGATACTTGTTTAACCATACGAAACAGCTGCAGACATAAATAAACTACGAACTAAATGAAATGCAAAAAGCACTTTCGAATAATATAATAAATAATATCAACGTAGAAAAAGATCCCAAAGCCTTCTGGGATACAATTAACAGGCTCAAAGGCAAAGAAACAAAGACAGTCAGTTTTATAAAAAACAATAACAACGAGAAAATATTTGAACCAGAAACAAAAGAAGTTTTATTTAGACAGCACTGCAAAGCATATTTTGAATAACTGACGAAGAAAATAAGGACTACGACGACGAAGAAAGCATTTGATGCAGAAAGCATTTGATAAGGTATGGATAACCGGACTTCAATGCAAGATTCTGCGACTGGGCATTAACCAGTCGTAGTTTATTTCGAACGAATTCTTTGCGACTATTTGATGGACAGAAAAGCCTTAATAAACATCGAAGGTTACCAAGAACAACAATATGCTCTAAACGCAGGAGTACCGCAAGGCGGCTTCTAAGCCCTACACTATACGCATTACGCATTATATACGTCTGACTTGCCAGACACAGGTAAAATACACGGTAAAAACAGTGTTCGCAAATGGCATAACACAAGTAGTTCCAAACAACTCAAAATCGCCTCAAATGATCACACAAAATATAGCGAGAGAGATCAGAAACATACGAAAAAAGATGAAAAATCAGAACGAACAGAGCAAAATTTACGGTGATCCTAATAGGACGAGTTAAAACTGGGGATCTTGTAGTCGACGGAGAACTATAGGACTACGCTACAGAAGGCAAAATGTTGGCCTTAAAAATAACAAGAACAAGTTATTTCAAACACTATGCCGAGAGAATCAACAAAGCAAGAGCCAACATGCATATTGCATAAATTATACAGATTTAGAGGACTCAGTAAAGAGAATAAAAAAAAAAGCTCTACCTGACATTAGTCCGATCTGTACTTTTGTATCCAACCATTCCATTACACCTAGCAAGCAATAGCCAGTTAAAGAAAATGCAGAGAGTACAAAATAAAGGTACCCTATTCATAAACGGTAAATCGCGCGGAGACAGGAAAAAAACAAATGCATTTGCGTGCAAATGCAAAATTAGAACCAATTAATGTAGTCGTACAGTATGGAAGAAATTACAAAAGGAAGTAATGCAAAGGACCGTCAAGATCCAATTTAGAAGCAGTCGGAAACAAATAGAAAACCAGCCAATACCGATTTATGTGTAAACCAACACAATGAACTTACAAAATCTATATTTACATTTAGAGATAGTAATAATTACTAAAGACAGAGATTTCCAGCCAACCTGGAATCTTTCAATTCCTATTATATTTCATTTTCAAACTTTCTTCTATCAACTCCCCCCCCCCCTTATTTGATCGTTGATCGTTGATCGTATGCAAAATATCCTTTATTCTTGACAAACGTGAAGAATCGACTTTTCCTCAATACAGGGTGTCCCATAAGTCCGGCATCATAGGAAAAATAATAAAAAAAGGCAAAACAAAAGCTTTTATTTACAGAACGTGCTCAATATGTCCACCATTGTTTTCAGTACACAAATTCAGACGTGATACCCAGTCAGCAAGCACACGGTGAATGATGTCAGGAGTAATGGTGTTACATGCCCCAATAATGCGCTGCCGCAAATGTTCAATATTCCTAATTTTCTCTGCTTATACCAGCGCTTTCAAGTGGCCCCAGAGATAAAAATCTAGTGGCGTGAGATCCGGGCTTCTAGCTGGCCATTCCACAGGCCCTCGACGTCCTATTCAATGACCAGGGAATTGTTGGTACAGGTATTCCCTTACTTGGGTGCTGTAATGTGCAGGAGCGCCGTCTTGCTGGAACCATGTTGGGAAATTTCCTTCTTCGTTCAAGACACTGGGAAATGCTTCTTCCTTGAGCATACGTAGGTAGGTGCCTCCAGTGACATGTTCATCGAAAAAGAGGTATACTATACCAGTCAGGGTTGTTTTGAAACCAGTAGCGGGTGTTCTGTCGATTTACCTCACCATTTCCATAAAAAACAGCCTCGTCACTGAATAGAATGGTGGACGGGAAATTGGCATCCCGAGCATAAGAAAAATATGAGTTATGGTTTGTAGAAATAGAAAAATATGAATTTCTCCTATGATGCCGGACTTATGGGACACCCTGTAGAATGATATATAAATTGACAATATTTTTCGAACTTTTAAAAACAACTTTTATTGTCATGATTCGCGTGGAATTCATGTTAAGCGCTCAGCGAAGAGTATAAAATCATCAGCTCAGCCATTGTTTCCCGACCTTTTGCCATGGTTACTTGGACTCAGCTTTATAGTCCAGGCAATTTGTAGTTAGACCTGGGCAAAATTGCTTCAGAAGCTTTCTAAACTGTTTCCAGCTCAGGAACCATTGCCGAATAACATATCCAAAATCCGACAAAATTTGACCCCGGGAACACCCCCAAAAATGAAATTCAAAATGGCGGACTGGATGTTTCCTACGAAAAAAAAATATATATATAATTTACGCTTTTATTTATAGAGATACATTTGATGCTTTTTCTTTCAGTTGTAATGTTTTAAATAATTCAACAATATACAACACAACCAGTTATTACGCAAATATAATGTTATATAGCTTTTTACAGATGTTTATAATCAATAATACAACAATTATTTTTTTTCCCAGTTTCAAGTTATGTTCATTACAGAAGAAGTGATACCTGGTCACAAACATACAGAAATTAATCCTCTTCATCACTATCATCGGATAGATTACCGGTACTTGGGTTGTTATCGCAACCACTGATTTGGCACTCGCCACAAGCGGCTGAACAGGGCATTCCATTACGCTTGCATCCACATCTTGAAGTAGCACATTTCGTCTTGCAGGAGCAGCGGATCATGTTGAGTAGATAATTTGGAGCTGGCGGCTTGTCGCAGGCTGTAGGGTAGTAGGAATTATTGTTTACATACCAACCCCACTGTTCTGCATCGATCTTCTCTTCTGTAGACTTCCAGATTAGTATTTGAAAGTATGTGCGAAAGCTGTGGTACTTTGTGGACGCATCGGTAGGTGGCAAACGTTCGGGTGTAACAAAAGATTTAGCTGTAGCTACCTTTTCAACTAACATTCGATGACGTAGTGCGTTAGTGGATTCAAGTGTTTTTCAGCCATACAACAGAAGCATTGCCTTTCTTCCAGCGGCTTCAATGTCAGAGTGTTGGCAACAATCAGAACAGAATGTATTTGCAACTGAACGGAGTTCAGCCACCTTCATCAGTGTGTCGAATGCTTTGGCTTTACCGATCGAAAAAATTCTGGATGTGCTCTCACAGCCGTGAAAGCATGCACAAACAGGAGATACTTGCAGATGTCATTGCCTAACAATGATTGAATGCTGAGAATATCATACACAGGATTAGGAGATGGTCCCCGTCTTATATCGCTGCGATAGTACAACTTGAAATCACTGTCCTTGGCATGGTACAGAAGGAGAATCAGCAAGTCGGTGTCTTCCCCTATTACTGTTGTAGTTGCATTTTCTGATGAGGAAACTGCTGCACGAACGATGTCCACATCAGCATCCCCATCTGCGTTGTGAACAGTACACCCGTGCTTCTTCAACATCTCACCTACGAGGGAAATAAATGCTTGCTTGTTGTTTTCATTAGCCAAGAAGTGTTCCTTCTGGCCAACAAACTTCATGCTTGGACTGAGATTCACATTTCTGCTTGTCTTGGTGCTGCGTCTTCTGTGGGTCATGTCCTTGATCGTAGGAGAGCTGCTGTAGCCATCAAAAACAATGATTGCTTTTCCATATGTTTTCAGAGTGAAATCGGCATATGAGTTGGCGATGCTGTCATATGTTTCATCTTGACGCCAGGAAACACGATGTAGTAGAGATCCACCATCCAATACGTACTGGTCTGTGCACTGAATTTCTTGAACTTCTTCCTTGCGTAAAGTGTCAGTGTATTTGATTATTGCATGAGCTAGCTGAGACTTATCGGGTTTCCTCAAGATACTTCGTGATTCGAACAATACAGGAGGATATGCACACAGTTCGTAACACATGACATCTTCAAGATTCATGTCTCCGCCAGTGGCAACAGTCATCATTCTCTGAAACAGTAGTGCAGGATCTACTTCTATATCTGAAGCATCAGTGATCACAACGGCAGAAGCAGATCCTAGTGTTTTCACTTTGTCAGATCTTTTGGCAGAATATGTAAAGGCTTGTTTCCCAATCATTTTTACGACAATGTTCGTACCGATTGAATGCAATTGATGAACGTTAACTCCAGGATCAGCAGTTAGCCCTGTTACAATGTTGCAGAGACCCGAGGTAGAATGGAATGGGGATAAGGATTCCAGACGTTCAAGTACTTTCTTCATGTCATTACTGTCCCTGATTTGTCTACTTCCCCTCATTTCCTTGTGCTGTTCACTACTTTCCAACAAAACTCTGGTGTATTCCTGCATTGCTAAGTTATAAGTGGAACACAGAGGCATAGAAAAGAGCCACGTTGTCCTTTGGATGTCTGTAAATCCACTTCCGCCTGTCAGTCCGCCTCTGCTTTTCAGGGAACGCATTAGTACTTGTTCTATCACCAGGTCTGTGCCGAGTCCGGCCCATAATCTGTCGCTTCTTCTTACCACAAACTTACCTTCCTGGAACATTTTGTTAACGGCTGGATTTTCAGAAGGCAAACATTTTCTGCAGGTACAGGTATATCGATTTCAGGTAATTGTGATGTCCGGCTGCTGCAATTATGGGGATGGTCTCCAGCATAGCTTGCAAGTGCAAATCCCACGAGCCGGTTCTGTCTGCTGTTATCAAGGAACGTGCAATGTTGATCATTCGCTGATATTCCAACCAGAGTTGACTTGTTTGCGAAGTAGATTGTAGGTCAGTTTTCTTCGCATCCAAAGTGGTAGCAATCTGAGACAATGCATTCGAAGATTCCACATCCTCAACTGATTGTTTGGCGGTCATAACATCGTCGAGCAGGTCACAAGCTTCCTTATGGAGGTCATGAGGAGTTCCATCTTCATTACGAGGGAAAACGTCTGCGACTAGTAAGGTACTAAGAGCTGCATCTACTATCATATGACCACGTATCGCTCTTGAAAAAGCTTTTCCAGACATCATGTGTTGCACGGCATTTGGTCCGTATATTTCTTGAAGTACTTCAGACAATCCTGAACCATTCATAAGAGTACCGACTGCTCCCAAAAGATTCATCAGAGTGTGAAATGATCCCAGCATTAAAACAATGTCCTGCAGGTCTCTCTGTTCATTGATGATTTGGGAAGCTTTCCAGAACAAAGGCTGATCAAAGGTAATAATGCATGGGACTTTTTGATCGCGTGCTATCTTGCTCAAATATAGTAATGTCGAAAATATGCAGGTCATGTCAGTTGGCGACATATCTATGATGGGAAGGAACGTGATCGACGCCACACCTGGATGTGAGACACTTGATCCACCGTGAATTGCCTGCATTGTTCCGGACCAACTTGGACCTGATCTTTCTGCTGAAGATATCTGCCAGAGAAGACTAACTCGACTTATGGTGGCAGTGGGTACTGGAAGTTCGCGGAATGAGATGTCCCTCAACATGCTTCTCGCGTGTCTATATTCCCTAATGTCAACGGTTGCAATCTTCTTAATGTCATTGTCACCAACATTACGCCTGTGAATAGAAGGGTGGATCTTGATCTTCGGAGTTATTGCGGCAATCATACCCATTCCATGAAAGGTATTCTTCCCATCCAAAGTGCAGACATCATGATCGACGTTATCTGCTGCTAGAAGGACTGCAGTGTTTTCATCAACAGTAAAAGAGCCAGACCCACTTGCCAGCGCCGCGTTTCTTTCGAATCTTGTTACTTCTGCATACGACGAACAGTAACCCAGCTGATGGAGAACGTCAATAAGGTACCTTGACTTAAAGTTGTGGTGTAGCTGAACCGACAAACCGATCTGTAGTGGACATAGTAATCCTCTAGGACGGGTTGCTTGCATAATGCTCTGCCCAATTGCACCTATTTTTCTTGAAGCATCCTGTCCCGCAAATGCTTTTGATAATAGCAATTTCAGACTGTTGGGAATGTAATCAAGAGCACTTTCTGCAGTGATGTCATTTGGAGATGGATACACTTTTCTAGGCGAGTCGACAGACTTGATATCACTTCTGATTATTTTTGCAGCAGCTTCTACTAGGTAAATCTTCTGTAGCTCTATATCTATATCACATTCTTTCGACTTTTTGTGATAATCTATAAGAATTTCATTAGCTGTCTCTCGTAGTGTTACTACATCTGCCTTCCCACTTTCACCTGATATTATGATCTTGTCTCCGTAACGTTCTAAAAGCTTTCTCTTCATGTGCCTGCGTTCGTAGACAGAGCTCTGACTTCCTTGAAGATATTCCTCCATTTTGGAAATTAGGTCTCCAATCAACAGTTGTTCATCATCATTCTCTTCCAGGTAAGCACAGGTCTGAAGGAATGCTTGGTGTTGCTCTTCATTAGTTGGTCTCCCTTTCTTCGAATCATGATCGTCGGAGGAGTATGCGCGAGGAATGTTTTTTCCACTTCGAAAATTTACGCTGCAGGTGTGATGGTAGACACAATCTGCAGCAGGAAGATCACGAAGATAATACTCCAGACGGCCTTTTTCATTAAACGACCATTCATCGCAGCGGCTTTCACAGCACCTTTTTATGGTTTCGGAGAACTCTGTAGTTCTTATTTTGACATGCTCTGATTTTGGTTTGTGTTTGGAAAAAAAGTCCACAAAGGTATCACAAAACAAACAGTGAATAGCACTGGAAAATGCGTATTCATGAAAACGAGCACTTTTCCTTGGTATTGCCTCGGCTGCGGTCTGTCGCTTCTTTATTTCAATGATCTTTTTATCCGTAAACCTTTTCCTACATACAACGTGAACACTTATTCCAGCTGTTGCAACAACATCGCTTCCACGGCTGCGGCTGGATGCATTTATACCATCTGCTCCTTTTTGCGAGATGTGAACCACTTCCTGTCCGCTGTCCAATTTCTCCTTACAAATCACGCACAATTCTTCAGGGGTCTGCATTCTTGAAGGCGGACGCACACCGAGTCAGCCGTACACCGAGTCAGTCTGAAACAGAAAACACAAATTAATAAACTGTGTTGCAGTATTTAAAAGGAGTACATAATAACAGTTTTAAAGAAAATGACAAGCACAAATACGCAGATTTGATAGTGGGTAGTAGGAATTAAAGAGTTGTATATAATATAAGTTTATAAAGATGTAGCAATGTCCATTCTCACATACACTCCATACAGTATATTTTATTTACATTACGTGACGTCATGTTTAATACTAGCCGCCTAATACAATTTTTAGTGTCATATAGGTTAATTTAGAAACGAAAATGTGTTTTAAAACATTTTACTGATCAAGAAAAACGTCATAACTCTCTCTACAAAGCGAAATTAAAATTTATTGTATTTCGTAGGAAACTGCCAGTCCGCCATTTTGAATTTCATTTTTGGGGGTGTTCCCGGGGTCCAATTTTGTCGGATTTTGGATATGTTATTCTGCAATGGTTCCTGAGCTGGAAACAGTTTAGAAAGCTTCTGAAGCAATTTTTCCCAGGTTGAAGCTATTTTTGCTCTAGATTGCCTGGACTATTAGGCACTTTGTGGAACTGAGGCACCGAAGGTCCTTCCACTTCTCTTATTCGTCTGCCTTTGTATTATTTGTACTTAATTTGTCTGTATACGAGTATTTTGACTGCAAATAGAGGTAAACCAAACCGTAGTTTCCTTGTTCCTGTATCTAGCACTAGAAAAATGATAGGCCTAAAACACAGCAAGTACTAGTCAAACAAAGCTTATTTTCTGTTCCATGGCAAATAATTATTGATTATTATCTCATAATAGAATATTTTTACTTATTTCATCAATTAAACTGAAGATGATATAAAATTTTATAATTTGGTAATTATATAATTTTATAATTTGGTTCTATAGAACTTGTAGAAGAAAGTATCAGCATGGGCGACATCATCTTGAGCAGTGGGTTTTCGGGGGTATATGCAGAGAAATGGGAGAATGTTTCCTGCATGCTGTTCCTCGTCGTGACCGGGAGACGTTAACATCATGTACTATAATTTAAAGGTAAACATAAAGAGAGGTACAACAATAATAAGCGACAACTGGAAAGCATATGATGGACTACAGAACTTAGAAGGATGTGAATATAAACATTTAACTGTTAATCATTCAAACAATTTTGTTGATTCGGAAAGTGGCGCACACACACACACACAAAATTGGAAGCATATGGCAATGGCATTTTGGTTAAAGGAATATCGTAGAAAACATAAAATGGTGATCAAAATCGTACATAATTAATAATTACACTATTTAACAAAGTTTTTCTCCTTTTGGTAAATGTTGGTGATTCTTATGTTCTTTTTTACGCTGATTAGGAAAATGAAAACAGATGTCTTCTATCACCCACAATGTTTGAGGGATTTGCAATTTAAAACTCTTTTGAGATCGGAAAGGCATTCCTCAGTTTGCATCATCATACGAGATTTATTGTTAGTCATTTATTTTTTATAAAATCTTTATATTAAGCATATTATTATTTATAGTTACATGTTTATATATAATATGCATATATTTATTTAAGTATACTGCATATATACATCATAACATATATATATATATATATATATATATATATATGCAGTATATAACCTCTGGTTATCTTCCGCCCGAATTGTTCATTCTACCGAACGAAGGTCAAGCTTTTCACTCCACCTTAGACCTACAGTTTAACGTGGAAACCGAACCACGCCCCACCAGCAGCCCATCGTCTTAACCACTAGGCCTCTATTGCCTCCTGATATAACCCAACAGCTTCTGAGCTTTCTTTTCCACCTCTACGCACTGTTTGGTAAACTTAAGGTCGCTGCTAATTAGCACACCCAAGTCCTTTTCCAAATCAGTGGCCTCGATATTACTCCCCAACATCGAGTAATGACTACCTTGTATTTACCTAAGTTAAACGGCATTTGCCATTTTTCGGAGTGGTCACTCTCCTATCCTACGTAGGCCCGCACGCAGTTGCTCGATCGCTTCGGGTGTCCCAACATTGGCCCCAAGCTTGGTGTCATCAGCGAATTTGGCGATCTTACTGACGATGCCACCGTCGATATCATTTATGTAAATGATAAACAACAGTGGCCCCAAAACGGAACCCTGAGGAACCCCACTAGTGAACGAGGCCCAACTCAAGCTAACCCCTTTAATTACAACCCTCTGTCGCCTATTCTTCAGCCAGTTTCCAATCCACCTACCTACTTCCCCACCGATACCCAGCGCGCGGACTTTGGTCATTAGCCGGCGGTGAGTTACCTTATCAAAGGCTTTCTGAAAGTCGAGATAAAGTATATCAATCGCCATACTCTTATTGTACTCACTCCACATGACGTGGAAAAACTCGAGGAAGTTGGTGAGACGCGACCTATGCCGCCTAAACCCATGTTGGGAGTCCCCAAGCAGCTTGTAGGAATCCTATCCGCTATTATATATATATATATATATATATATATTTAGGATAAAAACGAAGACGTAGAGCAAGAAAGTCATTATATTTGGCTGCAGCCGACGATTCGGGCAACTCTACCCATTTTCAAGGCCTAATAAATAAAAAACTAAAATTAATGCATGACAAAAAAAAAATATACGAATGTCAAAAACAAACTAATTCATAGCACAGAATAAAACCACTTAAAGAATAAAAATTAAAAAGCGTAAAACAAGCATAAGCCAAAAACAAAAATTAAAATTATATACATGACAAATAACACATGATAAAAGTAAAACTTTAAAACTAAAAACATTCAAACAAATTAGTTAAAAACTTCACTAATAAAAAGTTAAATGAAAAAACGCAAAAGTGCACGAAACATACCATGCTCACTTGACATCCTCAAACAACTGAGGCGAAAAGGAGACAGGGTCAAGGGGAAAAACAGAAAAATTTAGTTGGTAGGCATTCTAATTAATATAAAGGGGGTAACAGCTAGAATCAATATTTAAGCTGGAGTTCAGAAATTTAATGCACAAAGATTCATAAATACGGAGAGAGGACGGACATTTTAATGATTTAAGAATTTTAAAGTTATTAACGGAAATATCAACTTTACACTTAACAGAATGATTTCTAATGGCAGACTGTTCCTTTTTAGATAAAACTTTTCCTGTCCTATGGCTAATACCCATATGGGAGCAAAATCTTGCCTGCAAAGAACGAACTGTGCTGCCAACGTAGTTCCCCTGGGAACACCCAGGGCAGGTAAACAAATAAACGACAGAACAGTTCATCGCAGGGGGGATTTTGTCCTTACAACGGAAAAAACATTCAAGGGTATTATTATTCACAAAAGCAACCTTAAAATCAGTGTGAAAATAAAATTTCCTCACCACACTCAACAATTGCGTGGTTTTCCACGGGTTCTTGTACAAGGTATTATTGGTAAATTACTTAATAATGTTTATTCCCCCAAACTTATCCCAACGTATGATGTTCCTAAGAATTGTAAATATCTTGTTTTACCTGATCTCTACCAATTTAACACTTTTGTGAAAAAGCAATTGTTGAGTGTGGTGAGGAAATTTTATTTTCACACTGATTTTAAGGTTGCTTTTGTGAATAATAATACCCTTGAATGTTTTTTCCGTTGTAAGGACAAAATCCCCCCTGCGATGAACTGTTCTGTCGTTTATTTGTTTACCTGCCCTGGGTGTTCCCAGGGGAACTACGTTGGCAGCACAGTTCGTTCTTTGCAGGCAAGATTTTGCTCCCATATGGGTATTAGCCATAGGACAGGAAAAGTTTTATCTAAAAAGGAGTCTGCCATTAGAAATCATTCTGTTAAGTGTAAAGTTGATATTTCCGTTAATAACTTTAAAATTCTTAAATCATTAAAATGTCCGTCCTCTCTCCGTATTTATGAATCTTTGTGCATTAAATTTCTGAACTCCAGCTTAAATATTGATTCTAGCTGTTACCCCCTTTATATTAATTAGAATGCCTACCAACTAAATTTTTCTGTTTTTCCCCTTGACCCTGTCTCCTTTTCGCCTCAGTTGTTTGAGGATGTCAAGTGAGCATGGTATGTTTCGTGCACTTTTGCGTTTTTTCATTTAACTTTTTATTAGTGAAGTTTTTAACTAATTTGTTTGAATGTTTTTAGTTTTAAAGTTTTACTTTATCATGTGTTATTTGTCATGTATATAATTTTAATTTTTGTTTTTGGCTTATGCTTGTTTTACGCTTTTTAATTTTTATTCTTTAAGTGGTTTTATTCTGTGCTATGAATTAGTTTGTTTTTGACATTCGTATATTTTTTTTTGTCATGCATTAATTTTAGTTTTTTATTTATTAGGCCTTGAAAATGGGTAGAGTTGCCCGAAACGTCGGCTGCAGCCAAATATAATGACTTTCTTGCTCTACGTCTTCGTTTTTATCCTAAATGTAAAATTACGTCTCCTTAGGAGGGATCCTATTTCATATGTATATATATATATATATATATATATATATATATATATATATATCGGGTGGCCACAAAAAAACTTTACTTAATTGAAAGTTTAATAACTGCAACAATTCAAAACTTATGCGATTGAGATTTTGCACACATTAACAGATGCATATAATCTATAATTGCTGGAATTTTCAAATATGTAGGTTCTATAGTTTTGTTACAGTGAACAATTTAAAAGCATATGTCTAAAAATAGCATGCCTGGTGTGCATCTGACACGTACGTGCGCTAGCGTAGGCTAAACCTAATGTAGCGTAGTATGACACGCGCGCTGGGGTAGGCTAAACCTAATGTGAATTTGCTTTCTTTTATTTTTCCGCTAAAACCCCGCGAGCATGATGTTAAGTAAGTGATAAAGCCATCATAGAAGCATGTGTCAAGGAAAAAGGTTGGAATGGAAATAGGATTGTCCGAGAATTCCCCGCAAAGAACTGGACTCGTCAAAGTGTTTATAACTTAATAAGAAAGATAAAGGATACTGGATCAACAGCTAGAAAACCCGGCAGCGGCAGGCCCAAAAGTGTTTCAACAGAAGAAAATAAGGCTGCCGAGTTTCTCGGCGTGATCAGAATGTAAGACAGCGTAGAAAGACCCGCTGTAAATCCCTATATGAACGCTACTCAGCTGAAGAAGTGCAAAAAGTTGTGTTTACAGACGAAAAAGACTTCACGTTGGAGGTGGCCAAAAACAGGCAAAATGACAGGGTTTATGGTTCAAGGAAAAAGGACATTCCTCCCTCCAGGCTTTATCATGAAACCTCACGATTCAGCAGAAAAGTAATGGTATCGGCGGGAATTTCATGGAAGGGGAAAACACGAATTCATTTATGCCACAAACGAAACTAAAGTAACTCTGAGCGCTACATCAACTGTTAGATAATGGTACTCCTGATTGTCGTCAGCTGTATCCTGATGAGGCCTACATTTTCCAGCAAGATGGGGCACCCGCCCATACAAGCCGAGCGACCCAAAATCATCTAGAGCAAGAGACCCCTAATTTCATCAAAATTAGGTTCGAAAGTGCATCTCCTCGTGGAAGAAGCGATTGAGGGCAGTTTACCAACAGGGAGGTGGTCACATTGACCATTGTTTAAGTAAATTTTAAGTTCAAATTCATTTTCTTCGGCATGCTATTTTTAGACATATGCTTTTAAATTGTTCACTGTAACAAAACTATAGAACCTACATATTTGAAAATTCCAGCAATTATAGATTATAACCATCTGTTAATGTGTGCCAAAGCTCAATCGCATAAGTTTTGAATTGTTGCAGTTATAAACTTTGAATTAAGTAAGTTTTTTTGTGGCCACCCGATATATATATATATATATATATATATATAGAGAGAGAGAGAGAGAGAGAGAGAGAGAGAGAGAGAGAGCAGAGAGAGTGTTTGAATTGCAGGTCATATATAAATTACATTTGCGAAACAAGCAGGATTATTATTATTATTATTATTATTTATTATTATTATTATTATTATTACTATTATTAGTTGTCTCCTTTATATACGTGTACTGTTGCTACAAATGTTCTTCGTGTTTTTAACAAGTTATATTTCGTGATATAGAAGAGATAAAATTACTGTTTTAAAATAAAACACAATACCTTAAGTTTCAATGATTCTGACACGCATGCGCAACAGTAAGACTCACGTGACTGGACCCTGACGCGTCACGATATGTATCATGACAGCCGTATAAGAAAAAGCTCAGTGCATGTTGCGTTCAGCTGAATTTAAATTGGTCATCACTGTTCAACGTAACTTTCGGCGTGTGAATGAGAAGGAACCTCCAGCTGATAAAACAATCATAAAATGGCATAAACATTTCAAGGAAACCGGAATGTTTTGCCAAAGAAATCATGAGGTAGATTACGCGCCTCAGATGAATACGTGCAACATAAAAGACAATAAGTCGAGTCCACAATGTAGCCGCGAAATGACCATTCTTAAATCAACAGTTCACAAAGTTCTGCGTAAAGGCTTCCGTCTACACGCTTATAAATGCCAACTTGCTCAGTTAATTAAACCTGATGTTCGGCCGAAGCGTGTCGAGTCTTCTGTTTCCATGATTCAAAACTTAGATGAAGACCACAATTTTCTGAATTGTATTCTGTAAATAACATTTAGTAATAATTAATCAGTTAATACGCGTGTAAATGCAATTAAAATATTAAAATATAAAATATAACAGCGCCACGTCACACGACACGTCACTCACTCCGGCGTCTGCCCACATAATAAAAAAGTATTGTTATTTGTGTACCGCATTATCAAACGCTGCGTTATCATCGTATTTTAACATACTATATATATATATTATATATATATATATATATAGTATTTTAACATACTATATATATATATATATATACGGTGAAGAAAATAGTATAATAATAGTTAAAATATATTAATAGTAATAGTAAAACTATTATTTCACTGAATACTCATAAATCAAATATCCTATTTTATTTTCATACTCTGTGAAACGACGTAAATCGAAGTGAAAGAGCAGTTTTAGAGAGACACGCGACTGTTTCAGATAAAGATTACCTTTTATGTAAATAAATCGCTGGGATTCGATATGAAAACTGTGACAAGCGAGTCATTTGTCAATTCAAATAAGTTGTTCAGAAAAGGTGTCAGTAGAAGTCGGACGGATGCGAAGTTTTCAGGTTCTTCCTCGTGTGGGCTACGTCGTGGCCATGTCGCATCATCGCTTCCTGTAGATCAGCAAAGTTAAATGACACCGGTTCTGAACTGTAGTTGGATTGGTAACCTTCCTTGTGTCCAGATGATGTAGCGACCCGTGGTTCGGATCCCGCGTAAAGCTGTAGGTCCCCTCCGTCACATGACCTTTGATATTACGAAAGAGGTTAAACAAACCCCAAAATACACCCTCTTCGTCGTGTTGTATTATGGTGTAAAATAAACTTTAAAAAATGACAAAGAAATGTTGAAATAAAAAGTATATTTTGTATGTTAAATCATCCTTCTGCGTGGCATTCCTTCCATTTGGGAAGAGGTTATAGTTTGGTATGGTTGGTTTGGATTGGTTTAAGTTGGGAATGATTAGTTTGGTTAGTTGGTATAGTGGTTAGGTTGTTTAGGTTGTTTTTCTCCCCTATTTCAATTGTACTTCTCCTTTCCATTTTCTAGTTGCCCTGACAACCATGAAGGGAGGGCCGAATCCAAGGGAGGAAATGAAGGAAAGGTAGTGGGTATTTGAAAGGAAGGGGGTTTGCAGTATTGCACCATTTTCAATATTGCGGAAGATGTGGAGAGGGAGAAGAGCCTGAAGAGCGTCACTCACTCACTTAATCTGGTGTCACAGATTTCTAGCTCTCTCTACCCATGGTATTTTACAAAAAAAAAAAAAAAAAAAAAAAAATTATTCAACTGTTCTTTTAATTCTGGAGTATACAAAATTCCAGGCAAGGGCTGTTTCAAGAGTTACATCAGCGAAACTATCGACTTTAAAAGACGCCTTTACCAGCATAAATATAGTATAAACACGGCTGATGAAAATTACACCTTACGTATGATGTCGTTTAAATAATGAACATAAAATTGATATTAATAACGCCCGATTAGTCCTAAATATTAAAAATAAATATTAATAATAAGGACAAACGAAAACTTGTTGAATCTTTCACTAAAAAAATATTGATAATTTCAGTATAAGACTTGGAACTTTCCACTTGATCTTACGACCAATTTCATGCTTCAAAATCTCCCATTTTTCGGAGTATTCTACATCGGTTTGAGCTGCCTGAGGATGACGTTTTATTATACACCTTTTAAAGCAGTGTTTATAAACAGCCGGTCCCGGGCCCGGTGCCGATCCGCGGAAGGAAAGCTACCCATTCTAAGTTTGTGTACACTGTTATCAATAATGATAATGCTTTCTTTATGTTTTGACGCTTTGTGCATTATATATGTCTATGCCTGTGAAGTTGCGTAAAGTTGTGTGTTCGCGTGCATACGTAAAGTTGAATTCCTAAGTGTACGTGTGCTATTATCATTGTTTTGGTTATGATGTATCAATACTGTAAGTGTAATGTCTCTTTATTTTCCGTGTTATTATACAATTATGAGCAAAAACAAATTATTAAAATGTATTCCTTGACTAATATTGTTCACGTTATGGTCAGTTTTCGTTTTACTAAAATATTACTGTATAAAGTTATTAGAAATGCATAACGTTGTGAGGTATAGACCCCGAGTGAAGTGGTTCCCAATTGTCGGTCCGCGGCATTTTATAGTTGAATTTTACCTGTCCCTGTTGTGTAGAAGTTTTAGAGTGGGACTTTTACTGTTTAGTTTAGTTCTCGAAAAGCTTCGCTGGTTTTGGCGTTTTAACTCGTTTAACGTTGGGGATTTTATTCGTATAATAATATATATTATATATATATATATATATATATATATATATATATATATATATATATATATATCAGGGCGACGCCAGGCTTTTGTGGATACTCAGGCTCAAACCTTTCAAGCATATACTATATATATATATATATATTATATATATATATATTATATATATATGAAAATTATTCACGAAAGTAACACGTGAAAAATATTTATGATGAATAAAACCACGAAGGAAAGGAAAACAGAATGGTGCTCAAGCGCTTTCGTCTAATGACATCCTCAGTGTTCCTGAGGATGTCATTAGACGAAAGCGCTTGAGCACCATCTGTGTTTCCTCTCCTTCGTGGTTTTATTCATCACATATATATATATATATATATTAGGCCGGGTCGAAAATGGGAAATTTTTTTATTTCTTAAAAAGCACACTATGTGAGAAGTTTCATTTTATCATCTTAACAAAATAGTAAAATATGAAGCATGTGCTACCCCTCCTCCCTTTTTTATCCTCATATTTGCATATATTTAAATAGGAAAAAATGTTATTTCTTAAAAAGTCACTACGTGAGAAGATTTTTTTTATCATTTTAACAAAATATTAAAAAATGAAGCATGTGATACCCTACTACCCCTATCACATGCCCCTCCTCCCTTTTTTACCTTCATATTTGCATATGTTTAATGTTGTTATACGTTACATGATAAGTTGTTTGTTTAATGCTTGATATTTTTATGTTTCAGATAAATAGAAATAATTTTTCAGATAAATAGAAATAATTTGCATTTGCTTTAATTAGAATTTGAATTATCATAAATTATAAATTACATATAATTTGATTTTACTTCTGAATATAAACTATGACTACTAGAAGCAAGTCCTCAAATGCAGCCTTTGGATATCCTACGGAATTCCCAGCAGCCATGACTCCTTTAAAAGCAGATGTTGTGAGACACTACCTTTTTGTGCGCCGTCGTGAAGAAGCTAGATCAAAAGGATCAGCAACTGCTAATGATTGTTACAGGGTTGTTGTAAAAGATATTGAAGACATTTGGATAAAATTTTCTTTTCCTATGATTAAAGTCAGTCAACTAATAGAAGAAGCCTCAAAATTGAACAAGGTGCCATTACATCAAAGAAATGAAAGTTTTGCCTTAAAAGTAACTCAGTATGATAAAATGTTTGATATATCTTCTTGTGAATGCTATGATAAGGGAATTGATAGGAAATCTTGCAGGTGTAAGGATAAAATACCAGTGGCAGAATGGGAGTCTTTTGTGGGTCAAAAACAAAGAAAAAATCAGTTAGGACCAATTGATCGCATAGCTAGTTCAACAAAGAAGAGATCTGAAGCCACCAATGTTTTACCATCGGAATTTATAGAAAATACCGAAGAAGACATGGATGTAGATTCAAAGAGTTAGGATGTAGATTATGAGGCCGATTTAGAATTGACTGAGAATATTCAGAACAGGCACTGCTATAAAAACCTAGCATTAACAGTAGATCATTCGTATAAGTTGTAGAGCTGCAGCTGCAATAGTAATGCAGCTTTAAAAGATATGGGGATCCTTAACCACACCAACATACTTGACAGAAAGAAATTAGAAAGAGAAAGAAATCGCATGGGTGAAACAAATACTTTTAGGTCTAAATCCGAAAATCTGAAGATGGAGTGCCTTGGATTTGATGGAAGGAAAGATAACATTAACTAAAAGTGGAAAGATAAAAGAAGAACACTATGTTATTGTGAAAGAACCTGGAAGCATCTATGTAGACCATGTCACACCAGATAATGGAACTGCTCGCTGCATAGCAGAAGAGTTGATAACTATTATTACAGATTCGAACAGCACAGATACTATCAAAGCTTTACTGTGTGATGATACTCCTGTAAATACGGCAAAAATTGGTGGAGTCATAAAACTGGTTGAAATTCATCTTAACAGACCAGTGCAGTGGTTGGTGTGCCTCTTGCATTTGAATGAGCTGCCTTTTATGCACGTCTACAAAGCCATTAATGGTAAAACAACAGGTCCAAATACTTTTGTGGGTTCAATTGGGAATAAACTGAAAACAGATTTAACAAAATTGGAGGTAGTCAAATATTCTCGCGTAAAGGGAAACATTAAAGAAATTCCAGCAAATGTTGTGAAGGAGCTAAGCAGTGATCAAAGATATCTTCATGATGTGTCTGGCAGTGCAAACTGGAGACACTTCTCAAGATCTGTCCACTCGATCCCCAGGTACCCTTCACCATGCTCGCTGGCTAACTCTAGCCAACAGGGTCCTTCGATTATATATCTCAATTTCCAATCTACTGACTACACCGAGATGACCGATTGGCAAAAAGAGATCATTACTCCTCCACCGCTGCTAAACAATTTTAGCGACGATGAGCTACTACAGGCTCGATGTACAGTAAGCCACTGGAGATAGCTTCTTTTCCATGCCACAGTCAAAGTGTGGAAAGGGCAGTGAACCTAGTAACAAAGGCATGTCAGGAAAGAATAGGATATGACAACCGTCAAAAGTTATCTTAAACTCATTAGAATCAAGGCGAAAACTGCC
Organism: Bathynomus jamesi; assembly: GCA_023014485.1. NCBI lineage: Eukaryota > Metazoa > Arthropoda > Malacostraca > Isopoda > Cirolanidae > Bathynomus > Bathynomus jamesi. The sequence goes on along the minus strand of JAJOZX010000282.1, from coordinate 739,140 downwards.
CAAGTTTGAATGGAAGGCCCAATGGAATGAGTAAGAAACATGAAATAAAATTTCCTAATGATATTGAAAATTTCTTCCCTTTTGATGTGATAAGGAACAATGAAAAAGTGAATTGAATTTTAGTACATTTATTATGCCTCTATTTTTTTTTTTCTGAATATATTGTTGCACTTAATTTTCCTAATACTGTACATTGTTAAATAAAATATTATACGTTAATAAAGATTTATGTCATCAAAAAACCTGAATGTAGAGTAAGTCTCGTATAAATGGAATATTCTTCTTCAATATCTCCTATTCGGAGTATTCTTCAATATAGGTCAAAAAGTGAAAAATTGTGCCAGGGGTAGGAGGCTTTAAACAGCGAAAATAATTTATGAGGGGGTTCCTGTGTTCCATTCAAACCCCTCACAATATGTACCTTTTCAATATAAAATTTCGACCCGGCCTAATATATATAATATATATAATATCTATATATATATATATATATATATATATATATAATACACACATATAGTGGCCTACGGATCACCAATTTGATGTGGCCAAGAAAGTAGGCTTACTATAATTTATGAATTGAATTGAATAATTAGGGTCACCAGCTTGGCCGACAGCCAAACAACATATTTAATAAGGAGAGAGAAATTACTTTGTTGTTTTGTGTTTAATTAGGAAAATAAATCAATTATTTGTTCACAGTGATTAACAATTCAATAACGGTATTTATAGTGATTAACAATTATATAACGGTATTTACACTATGCTAAAGATGACTGATTATTAGCATTAATAAAATGGTTATACAGACTAATTATTAAGTAAGTGCACTAATTCAGGTAGGCTGATGAGAGAGGCAGAGGTGAACATAGAATAAGTGATTAAGCCAATGAAATAGTGAAATTACGGTATGGTACATTAAATCGATTAGGTCGGTACAAATGAAATGCATAAAAGAGCACATAAACAATTGGATGCAAAATAAGCAAATTATATGAATGAACACAATAACAAAGTGATGCACAAACTACGGTATTGGTACAACACTTGAATAGGCATACTGCGGTCTCAACGGGAGAGTTAGTTTGAACGGTATTGAAGTGTTTCTAGGACCTACGCGATTAGGCTGAGTTTGTAGAAGCACGACGTAACAAAACACTGTTAGTCAAGTGGCTTAGTGCTATAAAATGATGATATCGTTACAAGAGTGACAAAAGCACCAAATTTTTACAGTGAGTTTGTATGGGTATATGGATGAAAAAAAATCCCATGCTCCAAAAAATCTGTCCATATTAAGGGTGTAAAATCGAGGATGGCCACCGTGGACCGGTCAAAATCTGTAAATCGTCTTATTTTAACCACTAGACCAGATAAAAGCATGGATGAAAGGTCTTTTTATAGTTTTTCTGGTACAAGGAATCCAATAAAATCATTATTTTTTAAATAAATTTTGAAGAAAAAAAAAGATTGAGGCTGTAACTGATTTAATACAGCTTAATATAGTTGTGTTTTCGATACATTTCTTATATAATAGTCTAGGCATATAAGCCTTGTCATGACATAATATCTTGTGATAAGTACATGGAAATGTGATTTATATGTTCAAGAGTGACGATTTCCATTTATTTATTTATTCATTCATTCATTTATTTATTTAAACAAGGGAGCTATTGAAGAATAGGGACCCCAGCCTTCTTTAGTTAGGCTTATAAGGCTAACTAACGAAAATATCACGACCTAACCTAACCAATCGTTAGGTTAACTGTACGCCCTTGACGATTGGTTAGGTTAGGTCATGATATTTTCGTTAGTTAGCCTTATAAAGCTAACTAAAGAAGACTGGGGTCCCTATTCTTCAATAGCTCCTAAACAAGTACAAGGAAGCTGTAAACACTGCACGCATAAGCACAGAAAACACTGCACGCATGGACGTAGCTAAGGCATTTTCTACTTGAATGACACGTTCATATGAACAACTGATTCCTAGTTTTGCCATCTGGTCACCAGTTTTTTGCTGCGAGTTTGGGTGTGCAGATTCATACCAATGTACAATGGCAATGGAGGCTCGCGGTGAAGTGTGTGACGTTGGTGTTCGGTATTGATGTCTATTCTTTTCTTGAAGTTGTGGACAATTAGTTGTGCCAATGTTAGACAGGCTTGTGAATCATCCACTGACGCTGACAAGTTTGGGCCATATAGAATCATTGAGGGCAGTAGTCTTGTACTGGGTACAATTGCTTCTTGGCATCCAGGCTCAAAACTACCTGAAAATTTTACACTCTCCTTAAAGATTTCTCTGCATATTTTAGCAACTTTTGCAAACAATTTTGCTTCATCCTCATAATCGTGAAAGAGGAAAGCATCTTTGAGCAAATGTTGAATGCCTTCTGGAAATGCAAGAATTGTACTTTTGCTATCCATTTGCTCCTGTAGTCCGGAGTCTCTGAAGTGATTGAGTATTTGTTCTTTCAAGCGTGCTTTGTTGAAGGAAATGTCAAGACCAAAGTCCTTGAAGCGTTTTTCATACATGTCATGAATCTTGGACAGCTTGAACAGAAAGGTTCCTTCCACTGCTGATTTCTCCATGTATGTCACAAGCTCGACGAATGCCCTTGCTTTGGCCATTTTGACTTTTGCTGCAGCAGTTCTTTGCGATGGATTGTTTTGACTTTGGAAGGATCGGTAACGATTTCTGTATTTGGTCAAACAAGCCAGGTGATACTTGGCTTCATTTGCTACCAAATCACCACATAATACCTTTGAAAGTAATTTGGTATCTTGCATTTCTTTTGCCATTGATCGAATGTGATTATCAGCTTCAAAAGTGCCAAACTCGTGCAGAATAGGGCCGCCAACTTCACAAAAAATACAGATCCTTGTACTGTTCTCAGTTGACTGGCGTTTGGTATGTCGCACACCACTTGAAGCCCCTGCCTCCTCATCTTGTGATTGCTTTCTCTTTCTCGTTTTCTCTCTTTCTAATTTTGAATTGTTGAACTTCTGATGACATGTTCGATGCCAAGACGCTTTATTCTCCATGAAGCATAGGAATCAGTTGTTCATATGAACGTGTCATTGAAGTAGAATATGCCTTAGCTACGTCTATGCGTGCAGTTTTTTATGCGTGCAGTGTTTACAGCAGAGCTTTCCAAACTGTGTGTCGCCAATACCTCCCAGGTGTGCCGCCAAATTTAGTTAATTATTTTCAATTTTTTTGTATTTTGAAAATTTTGATTTTTGTATCAACAAAATCGGCTACAAGATAAACCACCCACTGAAAAATTATCTGATATTTGATATTTGATAACAAAAATTAATTAATGTGTCGTGAAAATTTTTATGCTTAAATAGTGTGTCGCCAACGTGAAAAGTTTGGAAAGCTCTGGTTTACAGCTTCCTTGTACTTGTTTAAATAAATAAATAAATAAATGAATGAATGAATAAATAAATAAATGGAAATCGTCACTCTTGAACATATAAATCACATTTACATGTACTTATCACAAGATATTATATGTCATCACAAGGCTTATACCTTACGTTACAACCTTACAAAGGTTCCGCGCGATGATTTCTCACTTCGCGAAGGTCAAGCTTGTCGCCCCTCCTTATATGCCTAGACTATTATATAAGAAATGTATCGAAAATACAACTATATTAAGCTGTATTAAATCAGTTACAGCCTCAATCTTTTTTTATTCAAAATTTATTTTAAAAAATAATGATTTTATTGGATTTCTTGTACCAGAAAAACTATAAAAAGACCTTCCATCCATGCTTTTATTTGGTCTAGTGGTTAAAATAAGACGATTTACAGATTTTGACGGGTCCACGGTGGCCATCTTGGATTTTACACTCTTAATATGGACAGATTTTTTGGAGCATGGGATTTTTTTCATCCATATACCCATACAAACTCACTGTAAAAATTTGGTGCTTTTGACACTCTTGTAACGATTTTTTCGCTAAGCCATATGACTATGTAGGCCGAGTGAGAGCCGACAAGAGGCTTACTGCGACGCTGGATAGCTCTGGAGACTGAAGAAACCTACGTGAAGGTTTAACGTCCTGCGTTTCGCCGTGGGGTGACTTTGAAGACGTGTTGAGGGCCTACGTGAAGGAGGATGTACTGAGGGCCTGTTGGGATACTTGTTGAAAGGGCGCCGATCGAATTGTGGTGAAAGATGAGTGAAGCCAGGGCCAGAAGGATGACGCCGGTAGAGTGATGTTTGCTTCCAGCGGGAATGAAATTATGGGTCGCCTCGAGTTTTGATTCGCTTCGTGTATGGTTGAGGTGTTGCTTGAAGGACTAGGCCGGCTGAGGTCGAACGGTGCTGCGTGAGAGAGGAGATTCACATGGAGGAGTAACGAGCAAAGTAAGGTTTGTGGCTTGTAGCCTACTAGAAGGTTTACGGACCTGGGCTTCTAAGGATTGCTTCTGCAGGCGGACTGGCCTTACCGGCGAGAGGATAAATGTTGAGGGCCGGTAGAGACTTGTTGAAAGGGGGGGGCCAACGGAAACGCCTGCAACAGTGATGTTGCTTCTACAGGATGAAATTGTAGAGGGCATAACTTGATGATAGACTTCGTGTAGGCTCGATCGGAGCCTTGAAGGAACAGCGGTCCGCTCTCCGGCGAAGGCCGGAGAGCGGACGGCGTGACGAGTGGTGCTACTGACGAAGGTGCTGAGAGTGAGACGTGACGACCAAAACGAGAAAATGGCAAGTGAGAGTGATTTGAGAAAGAAACTGCATTTTATAGGCCTTGATGACGTCCTCTGGTGATCGTTTCGAGAAATACCACAAAATCTGTTTCCTGTAGACCTTTTTCATGCTCACGTGTATAGCCTTTGTTTTGATTCCATGACTGATTGAGAACGGCGAGGAACGGATTTCTGGTCGGCCTCTCTCTCTCTCTCTCTCTATATATATATATATATATATATATATATTATATATATATATATATATATATCACTTGTTTCACTGTGATATGTATTATGTATTTAGAATATTTTTAACTGGCATAAATTTAGGAAATAAAACATCGCCTTACCTTATTGATTTATACACATGAACTCCAATCTTCTTGGTATTAGCGCAAATTCTTCAATTATTTTGTCGTGCAACATTTTATTCTTCTCTAGCAATATTACAATTTCTTTCTCTATGGCAATTCTTGCTAAACTAGACAGCCTTTCCTCTGACATGGTATTCCGTAGGTACGTCTTTATTCTGTGAAGCGTTGAAAAACTTCTTTCCATTGACACACTGGTTACAGGGATTGTGAAAAGGAGCCGAATTAATTTGATCGTTTCAGGTAAGGCTGTTTGTTGTAAGTCCAAGGTCAAGACAAAGCTTTAAAATTTCTTTTGCATGTTTGCACTGACAAAAATCGGAGTCCTGATAGATGTATTTCAATTCTGAGGTTAAAGCTTTTACGTCAAATAGATTACTGTACTTATATTCAAGTGCTTCTATTATGTTTTTGGGGAAATTTTCTTTATATACTGCAAACATTAATGAATTCAACAGCTCAAAAAATGAGAACTCCTGAATTCATTCAAATCGTTCCTTCAAGGCTGTTACATTACTAAACAAAGTCGTACCACCTCGCATGCAACGCGTTGACGTCACCACGTGACGTCATACCAATAGCAATTAGACTATTAATTAGTTCTTTCACCAAATTTTTACTTGAAAGTATATAATATGCATATTATTGAAAACAAGATTAAGTTAAAAAAAAAGAGATTTGGCAATTCAGCGCAGCATTCTGGACATTTGGCACAGCAGCAAGTCGTCAGGCAGAAACGAATTTGCCTGACTTGAAACATTAAAATCTTGGTTATTCGGTGAATACAAAGTAATAAATCAATTAAATACTAATTAACGTTACGTATAGTGAATATCCAAATGACTTTATAACATTATAAATAAATCATAAGATTTACATCATAACATGTTTCAAAGAGAGACGTCAGGCTTAAAATTGTTTGCCCGACAAGATGTGGAATTGTGCGAGTTGTAAGGCTTTGTTATTTGAGAAGATGCATAATAATACAGTAATAATTAACTTTATGTACAGTAACAGTGTATATGCAAATAGCTATACAGTATACCCTTATTTATAAATCCTAACATGGTCATTATAACATGTTTTATAAAGTAAAGATATCTGACTCAAAATTTGGTGCTACTATAGCGTGATTCCTACCAGTGACTTCGATACTATAGGGTGATTCCTACCCGTTTTGGTTCGAAACTACAGTACTGTAGAGTGTGATTCCTATCCAAAGTATAAATGAAAATATAATAAATATAAAATGCTATTTATTATTCAATTTTATTTATTTAAAAAATAGTTTCGGTGCTACTATAGTATGTGGTCTACCTACGATTGGTTAGGTTTAGTCACGATATTTTCGTTAAAACTAACGAAAATATCATGACTAAACCTAACCAATCGTCAAGGGCGATGGACATTGGAATGTAAACAAGCAATTAGTAAACAAGGTAAGAAGCTATAATTAAAAGGTAGACCGCCGAATAGAGGTAGGAATCACGCTATAGTAGCACCCAAAATTTTTAGCCACATATCTTCCCTCTCTTCCCGCATCTCTCTCCCCACCCTCACTTGGAATTGGGGTTTAGATGATAGATGGATGGATGGAAATGACAACTTGACAAGAGATGGGATTGTGTATTGTTAGTTTTTTATGTTAGTTTTTTTTAAGTCCCTAGCAGAAGAAATAACAGGGCAGGCTGAGCCTGACCTGCCTGACCCCCTCCGTCGCCACTGATATATATATAATTATATATTATATATATATAAACAAAAATTTCTAGTGATATAATTATTTTAATTTGCATTGTTAACAAAACAATATTTTGAGGTTTAAGAAACTTACTGGGTTTTACAGGGTTATTTATCAAACTGTTACCAGTATATGTATAACCTTTGTTAATTTTGGTTTTGCTTCTGCCCGAATTGTTCATTCTGACGAAGGTCAAGTTTGTCACTCCACCTTGGATCCACAGTTTAACGTGGAATCACCACCAGCAGCAGCAGCAACCGAGCGTCTTAATCACTAGGCTACCCAGGGTACCCATTTATCTAACCAACCAACTTTTTTTATTGTGTGGAAGGATGAACAGTTGGGTTTTGCTGCGCGCCGCCTGCCGTCACCGGGTCTCGATCCCGAGACTGATGGATTCGTAGTCAGCGACGCTAACCACTACACCACCGAGGTGTATGGGAAAATTTTCCTATATACTGATAACATTTTTAAGGTAATGATAATTAATATAATCACTCGGGAGGACCAGAAACGGGCACAGCACTCAGGCCAACTAATGTGGCCCATTGCTCAAACGCCCGTATTATTAATACGAGACTCATCGGGGTCCGAGCCACGACCTCAGTGTCTTCACTTCGCTTATAGGGAAACGGTGTTACGCACAGCAGTATGGGCGCAAAATGGAAGAGTGCAATGCAATTGCAAATGTTGATCAATGTTGCAAGAGTGCAAACCCCCTCCCCTTTGTTGCAAGTCACCCATAGTGCCAACCCTCCCCCTTTATTGCAAGGCACCCCACAGTGCTTCCTTCTTGTTGCAAGGCACCCCCTAAAGGGGGAGGGGGTTGCTGCAAGAGCAACAAGGGGTTATGCAACTTGGAGGCGGAGTTATCCCCCAAATTGCAATGAACTCCCGCTGGGGGAGACCTCTTAGGGGGATAAGGTGGGACGGCCTCACCCCCCAAAGGGGTATACCTAACCTAAGAGAGAGGAGAAGGAGAGAGGGAGGAGGAGAGGTGTTAGCTTGACAGGAGCCATGCGCATATTAAGACCAGTCGAGCGGCCGTTGTCTTATAGGGCCCCTAATCAGCCAGTCGGCTTAATCAGCCAGTCGGCTTAATCAGCCAGTGCCTCCAGGCATCATCAGCCAGTTGGCACGTACACACCCGTCTATACACCCATAAAATATTACGATTATATGCGTCGGGCTCCGGCGACCGCGTTAAACTGTAGGTCTAAGGTGGAGTGTAGGCGGGCTCGAGACCCGGCGGTGGCGCGTCCTTCCGCGGTTGGTAGCCAGGGTGACCTAATGATCCGTGTTAAACCGTAGGTCTAAGGTGGAGTGTAAACATCCTTCCACGGTTTGTAGGGGCAACCAGGGGATCCCGTTAAACTGTATTGCAACACTCGATCATGTTGTTTATCTGTTTGTTTACTTCCCTCTCTCTCTCTCTCTCTCATACACACACACACACACATATATATATATATATACACACACACACACACGTACATATATTTCCCCGTTTAAAAGTAGGTCTAAGGTGGAGTGTAAAGCTTGATTTTCACCAGAATGAAAAATTCGGGCGGAAAGCAAAGGCGAGCCTATATATATGTACAATTCCGGAAAAAGGTTCAGCTAAAAATTCGTGTAAAATCTTTCCACGGTTGATAGGGGTACCCAGAGCGCCCTAGCAGGGATCTCTCTCTCCCTCTCATATATATATATATATATATATATTTCCCCGTCTAAATGTCGGTCTAAGGTGAAGTGTAAAGCTTGACCTTCGCCAGAATGAACAATTCTGGCGGAAAGCAAAGGCGAGCCTACATATGTACAATTCCGGAAAAAAGTTCATCTAAAATTCGTGTAAACATCTTTCCACGGTTGGTAGGGGTACCCAGAGCGCCCTAGCAGGGCGGAGTGTAAAGATTGACATTCATCAGAATGAACAATTCGGACACAAATGAATAAATAGAAAGGGAATATGATAAAGGAGGGAAATGAAGAAAGGTGAAAGCGATATAAGCAACCCTTCCTAAACATCTCCTAATTAAACGATGTAATTAGCTGAACAATAGGACATGAATATTTCTGGAAAAATAATATATTATATATATATATATATATAATATATATATATATTATATTACAGTATATTAAACATCGTTGTGAAAATTGTGGAGTTTGGCGGAAGCGATAGATAACACAGGTCAACAACAAAAATTTTTTGTTTCGTTGCCAAGGAAATTCGTACGAATTTAGGGTATTTTGGGGTTGCTGAATTCCAAAATGAAAGTAGTTTTTCCGATTTGGCTCTAGTTCTTGAGATAATGAATACCCTCAATTAATAGGAAACGTAACCATAACGCGTGCATATGGGAAACTACCGGAACATTGTAGATGGTGAGACACGCGAATATTCTTAGTGTTTACTCCGCGATCATTCTAGAATATTCCCCCTCCGTATATAAGTCATCGGCCACCCAACCAGTAAGTAGGCTCCGCCTGAACATTAAATTTTTTGCATTTTTACGTGTTTCAATGGGGTACCAATTATCTCATAAATTAGAGCCAATCTAGCAAAACCGATGTCATATTCGGAATTAGCACCACAAAGTTACCCCAAAATCACTCTAATATGATTGGCAATAAAATGAGTGTTGACCAGTGTAATATCGATTTAAAATTCCAATAAATAAACTTCTTTCCGCAGGAGTTTATTTCGAGATCATAAAGATTAAAACCACCAGCACTAGACTCCCAGTTTAGTGTATCTCTCAAACATACGCGAATTGTACCAAATACATCTCTGCTAATCATAGTTTTTCTTGTCTTTGTACAACAAAATTTTTTTTTATTATGGGCTATAAACACCCTATCAATTCCATTCTGAACACACACACACTGTTGTTTATCATTAAATTATACAGCCCAGCGTCGGGTCAATCTTATTTCTATTCTCTCGAGATCGTAAACTTTGGGCTAATCAACCGTGACCAGCACGCAGCTGTTATTTTTAAATATATTTATTGTATCGTGGAAATTTTACAGCGGCTTTCTTCATGGGTAATTAACGATCTTCCATTTTGTTTCAGGCATCATAAAACGTTTCACATTCCAACCTCAACTCGCTCTCTCTCTCTCTCTCTCGGTCGAATACAAGATCAAAAAACAAAGCGTTTCTCGTCTCTTCACGAATGGGGATATCTGACACGCCCCAGATTTCACGGGGTAACCAATCACAGCCCTGTGGGGGATCACAGGACCTCTGTTTGGCCGCTATGCAGGCCTACGTGTCAATCTCCGCCCAAAATTCACCTCTAGCCAATAGGAAGCTAGCGATTGTGTTTTGTGGGTTGGTCACAAGTCTCCTTTATAAAAGGGCGCAGCTCATATCAGAGCCTCAGTTCAATCGTTTTTGCGCTTAGTGTTTTTCAAATACCAGCCATGAGCCAGCTGTACGACTCCCCCTATCTGTTTGAAGCTGAAGATTTTTATGCTCACGCAACGCGTCTAATTTTCAGAGCTGTAGATCGGAGGAACTTTTAGCTCCCCAGATTGTTACGGAAAATTGTGACGAAATGCAAGAACCGTTCAATGAAGGCGTTATTAAAATGTAAGTAACTATATTCTGCGGCTAATTCAGTGTTAACTTATAAATGCCTAACCTAGCTTTATTCTGAGTTTTCCTACAAAGAAAAATTAATCCCAGGACTCTTTCTCGTTTATAATAATATAACCTAACCGAAACATAATATATTATATATAATATATATAATATATATATAATATATATATATATTATAATATCTAGTATGATTTATTTGTACATTTCTTGTACAGGTAGGATTTTAGACATTAAAAACTTACAATAGAAATATTCAAAACTATTATCCCATTATGTTTTTAATTATTGTCTGTTTCCATCGTGATTATTTCGGCATATATATATATATATATATATATATATATGGTGGAGCTTTAATAATATTTTTCTCGGTAATTCAGCACCGCAGTAGGATTTTTAAATTACCAAAGCTTTTAAGAATTATCTGCCTTTTCATTATAATTTTTTAAATTCATGGCATTTTCTCTAATTGCAGCTCTTTATTTTTATTTAACCTTAGAGGACCGATGCGGAACTTGATCGTGTTATAGCTACTTTTGATGAAAGGGGAATAAATGATATGGCTGCTTCTCCGCACAGCCAACCCAGTGACCTGAATACAGAAGTCGAGGTATTGGCTCACATCCGGTCCAGCGAGTGCCAGGTCATCGAGGAACTAATGTAAGTATTTTTGAGGTTAAGAACAAAACACATTGTATTTTCACTTATTAAATGGTAGAAACCATGTACAAAGCGGAACCAGTGTCCGTTAAATAAGTTTTAATGGCTACATTTTACAGTTACAAATATATATTCAACTTTACACAATAGAGATATACACCTTTACACGATACAGCGGGTGCTAACATATGGGAACCTTTTTTTATCTGTCTGCATACACTTTTATCATTCATCTCTGTAGCACAAATCGAATAATTTTTAAATATTTATAAATCCCTTCCCACGTGACATGTGCAGGAGAAATGAAATGCAATACAGCCGCACGTTTCGCTATAATATCCTTGAAAACGGTATGGGTTCCATACAATCTCAGGTACATGTATCTGCTCGATAATTTACTAAACAGATCATTCCAGGGCTGAGAGCCGAGTGAATCAAAATAGTACATTCTTTCCCTATTTTTAAAATAGATTGCAAACCAATGAATCCCCTCACCCCACAATGTCGGTGTTAACGATAATATACCATCTCGTACTTGGCAACTTCAATATTTCATTCTTCGCAAACACACCGATAAATTTGAGCGTGTGAAACGGTCACTTTTCATTACTCTCTGGAGTGTATTCGTCCATTTTAAAAGTCTGTGACCACGTTCCTGAAACGATCAACTTCTATTAGTGCCTGTGATTCGAGGTACACGAGTACACTAATAGGCGCGTCTATAGGCTTGGCAAATTCCAACCTGACTGAGATATTCCCACTCTGCTGTGGACTTAAATGCGTATTTGCGCCAGCAGACAAGTCAGGCGTAATATCAAATGAATAAATGTTAAATTCTTCGACAAATTCTTTCTGCGTTACACAAACCCAAGTTCGTCACAGGCGCCTGTATTATGAGCCAGACTACTATATGCTCTCGCGCAGAGCGGGAACACAGCGTCTGATGAGTAGTCCGTAATCATGGTCCCTCCCAAAGCGATGCCATTTACGTATAGAGTAATATTTTTAAGGCCGAAATTCTCGAATTTAAAGGCATCTTTTTATATTTTCCATTCGTCGAGGCGTGGTCCTGCATTCCAATTAATATCCTTTTAGGTAGGACTCCAAGGGCCACGTTTTCTAGTTGCTTCGAGGCCAACCCGGCGGGCACCGTGTATAGTTTGATCTGTACCCTGTTAATTGGGTATTTTACTGTGGCGTGTATTAAGTCTTTCTCAATTTCTATTTGTTTTGGCGAACTTAATTTCACTCGGCGTATACGCAAATACGTCTCCATGATGTGAATCACAACGGGTTTCGCGCCCTCTTCTTGATCAGACCCCAGATTTATGCAGATCTCAGGAATCGTGCGGGTAAGCTTCAACTTCATATCCACCCGTTCATAAGCAGTTTCTCCTGGAATGTGAAATCTGTATGAAGACGTCCAAAACATTCGTATATCTTTTTTTAGAATTTTTAAATTTATCCTTTATACCATTTTCATCTTTAGTATGGTAATATCCCTCGGCGGTTAAAAAGGTGTCCTTCGCTTCTTTTGAAAAGTTGAGGACATTTTCCAGATAGGCTCGTAGGTGGTAGTACCCCGTTCCTGCCGAGATGTTAACCTGGTTTAAATACACCTCACACTGGCTGAATATGGAGTGTAAAAAGTTGGTTTCAGGGTAGGCAGAGTAACTATCATCGCAGTCCGTTCCATCAGAATGGGCTATACGCAGTTTAGCGTACATGTGCATGCAGCTCGGGTAAAAAAGTAAGGGCCTGAGCTGGGTATCACGAATTCTATAGGGGCACTCGGCGAACTAATTGTTTAATGGGTTAATTGTAATAAAGTCGCTATGCTCAATAGAGACCTGAGTGGGGGCATATCAAAGAGGGACAGTTCCGATTTACAGCATTGTGAACTACACGGATGGATGAAACGCGCCATGACGAGTCAGAAATAGTGCCACCTCCTCGACAAGTATTAGTCAGCCTATGATTCGTGAGAGTAGTGTCCTCAGCTTATATCAGTTAAAAAAATGATCAGCCATAGGTTTCATACGCTTAGAGCACTTCTTTTTTATTTCCTTTTACGTTTAGCGCCACGTGATGGTAACCCCTTCTTCCTGGCAGATCTCTTCTTTCCGCCACCACGCATTTTTCTCTTTGCATCTTTGATGATTTCGTCCCGTGTACGTTTTAAATTTTTTTAGAGCTTCTTTAGGCTTAGTTCCGCCCATTATGTCTTCTGCCGCGTTAAAACCTGTTTGTAACGCCTTCCGCCCTAGGTACCTGGCACCCCTCTTCAACAGTGGGACAGCGGTGCGTAGTATGGATGAAAAAATGGATCCAAGTCCACTCCCACGCTGGTATCTCACTCCTCGGTAGACTGTGAATGGCCTTCGAGTCATTATAAACGGCGAAAGTGTAGTTTCACTGTTAAGCTCCCATCACCGAATGGGAAATTTTTTCCCTCAATCGTTCTTATATATATCGAGATGTTGGTTAATAGATTAGTCGCAACATTCACATAATGGGGCTTGTCATATGTAATGCTCAAACTTTTCCCTCTATGGTTGGGGATGTGTGCAATGCGCAGCAGGCGCGCCTGGGTGTCCCCAACAAATTGGTGCTCTACGATATTGCTGTAAATATAGCACATGTCTGGGGCGGAGAGCTTTCACCCAATTTCTCCATCTTCAATTGATACATTAAGCTGGACAAGTCATGCTGTGCCTCGTGAAAGGTATCTCTTTGGAGAGCTGCGCTATATCGGCCCTCAGCCACAATTGTGAACAGCTCTTTATCTTTAATATTTCTACTAAGCGTTGACTTTAACTTCAATGTGCATGCAGGCGTGTCTATGTTTACGACTTCAAAAAGTAAATCGTTTGTCAGGTACGACTTTTCAAGACTCTTGTTTAACCCCGTCACAATGTCCATGGCTGTATCATAATGCCCGATTCCTAGCGATACATTTGTGCTATAGTACGTTCCTCACCGAACAGGACTGAACGCATAGTATTGTCTAAGGTTATGCCTAATTTTTCGCACTCATCGATTCTTCTAAGGATCAGAAATATGATTTGCTCATTTTCAAGAGTTAAAAATTTGGAGACTAACTGGAGTTCACATAAGCCCACCTCATACGAATCACGCTCCAATTCAATGGGTCCGTGGAGTTCTGTCACAAAGTTGGCGAGGGTGTTGTTAGGATGTACAGACAGAGAAGAAGAGGACGGGAGTGTGACATAGAAGTGGCTAGGCGCCATGTTGCATACTAATTAAGCTTCATTATTGCAGCAGCTTTTATATAGGTGTTGAAGCTTTCTGGGTAACCCAGCCATTTCACCAGGTACATTTTTCTCTTTCCTGAACCTTTGCTGCCTAAAATTTTTTCAATTTTAAACACACTTTTTCCTAAATTAAATGTCACTTTCTGCAACTCCTCGCGGTAAAAGCCTCCAGCGATCTCTTCCCCATTCAAATCTTCAACGTAATACATCATTATCTCACCTTTAGGTCTCATAGCACGAACTTTAAAAATCTCACGTGTCCATCCTTGCTCAAATCCCTTCGCGAATTTATTTCCCGAACGTGATAGCCTTACATAATCATTGATTTTGAAATGTGTAGAGTGTGGTGGCGGTGCTCCATCTCTTCTCACCTCTGGCAGCGCACCTCTTTCTAAAACTTCGTTAGGCGTTGTGCCAATCGTACGGTGGTGTGAACGGTTGTATGATGAAGCCAATGACCGAGAACGTTTATATATCTGTATGTGTTTTTATGTGTAAAATAGCGATGCATGTTCCTTTATGGTACGTTGAACTCTTTCAGCTAAAGAGGCCTTATGTATAGAACTGCTAGTGTAGTAACTGATATTAAACTCTGTCAGCATGTTCTGAAAAGCGCGACCTATAAATTCTTTCCCCATATCCGTACAAAAATAGCCAGGAACCCTTTCTTCTTTTAACATCAACGTTTTGGTCGCTTTAGCAACTGTTTCAGGCGATTTATTTTTCAGGGAATTAGCCACAGATATCTAGAGAATACATCTATTATGAATAGGATGTAGCGGTATCCGTCATTATACACTGAATATCTTTGCATGTCTGTTAAATCCGCTTGCCAAATAGAGTCAATCGAATCCGCGGTTGTCTTGGCCGTTTTAAACCTTTTTCTCACCGGTTTATGAAGTGTATAAGCATCCTGTTCCCGCAAAAACCGCTCAACATCTTTTTCCTTACACCGTAAACACCTCTGTACAGTCTATTAACGCCACCATAGGAGGCGGGGTTAGAAATGTCATAATAGCGTTTACTTAATATGTTAGCCATTTGCGTATTTTAGAGACACGTGGATAAGGTTGGCCGTTTGTTCTCTTCTTTCTCCTCTTCAGAGACGCTGCTGCTGGGGGCGATGGCGTACTCAGTTGTGACACATGCGAGACTTGATCCAGGTCTTTTAACCTATTCAGATTACCTATCAATGTTTTGGGGACATTTATTTGTTGTAGTCTTGCTTTAATATGCTTCCATCCTGTTGGTGAGGGTCTGTCCCACTTTCTCACCAGATCATGAACAATATCAACGATATTGGATCCTTGTACCCTTGTTCCTTCAACAATGACCTCGCCTGTATCGGCCCACTGTATGATGGGGTCCTCACTCAATAGATTATAAAGACTTAAGCCTTTATTCCTCAATGTATGTGGGAGGCTGTTTTTTAGCACATGTTCGATGTGTTGTGTTCCGTTGTTCTTTGGTTGGTCATCTCTAACGTCGGGCCAGGTCCTGTGTCGCCATGCTCAGCTACTCGCGCTGTGCCTAATAACCACGGGGAGCTCTGTAGGATTCTTATAATCTTCGTACTCATGAAGAAATTTCTGCAAAGCCTCTTGGTACAAGATCCTTTTCTCATCAGGTGACTTTTCACTGTTTAATAGGGCTAGCAACTCGCTTTCCATTCTTTTAAGCCTTTTTACGGGGTTCTAGAGCCGTGTCTGGAATCTTTGAACTTTGCAATGAAGCATACACCTCGTGCGGAATCACAACCACCTTCTTCATTATATTAATCTAGTCAGTAAAGGACCCAAAACTGAAAATAAGATGGGTAGGAATGATCCTCCTCTTTGTACAATAATTCGCTTTTTCTTACCCACAGTTTGACTTTTATGAGCGAGCGCTCGTATTATGTTCTTGTAACGACGTAAGCGAGCCTTCTGAGAGGGTTTCATTGGCACATTACATTTTATAACATTAAGACAGATTTCACAGATGCATTTTAAAAAGTCAGAGTCGATATTTTTAACAAACATCTGTTGCAGTGCCCGGGGCAATCGTTGATAGATTTTTATTAATTCACGATATTTCTTCAGCCTATTTGTCATTCTGGAATATACACCGTTTCAGGTTCGCTTGGGAATATATTCGTTCTTAGAAGCACCCTAAACGTGTTTCGCGGGTGAAAGTCACAAAGCAAATATCCATAACGCTGGTTTGTGGCCTCTTTATAAACCTCCAAAAACTCCTTCCGCTGATTCGGGAACATTTGATTGGCTAATACCCCAATTTGTGACACATCTCTACGTTGTGCGAATAAAACTAGATATTGTGTATTTAGCGACACATCGCGCATGTATCTGTTCTTGAAAAATAGATTCTGGTTGATGAAGAATACACTTATGTTAAGATCGTGGGAGAACACTCTAAATGTCTCGGCAAACGTTTTATTCATTTCCAACATGAGATCGTCAATTACAATAACTGTATGCTCATTACTTTTTAACGAATTAACGTCATAGGCACCCTTGTGGAAAAAAATTTCATCTTGGTACTCGTTGAACACTGACTGATACGTCGAATAGCACCATATTACTTTATGCACAAATTTTGAGAACATCTCCCCATTATCTTTAATGATTTTAAGCATAAATGCAGTTTTTCCACATCCTGTAGGGCCAGATATAATACATTGGGAGGGGCTTGTGAACCTGAATTTTTCTACAGATTCCATTGAGGCGTCAGGATATCCGCGAGGGGTTGATACCGAAGATGAAAAAACGGCTTATGTTCAGCGTTACCGTGCCCATGAAGGTATACAGCTTGACTGATCTCAAATTGTTAAGAATCCTGGCAAGCGCTTTAGTGCAAAGTTGTGTCTAAACAGTCTTTGGGGAAAGTTTGCACAGAATACCGGCGAAGGGAACGTCCGTTTGGCACAAAGTTATAGTGAAGTCTGGGATTATGCCAACGCTCCCGATAAAGAGGTTATGGAGATCGTGAATGTAGGTAATACTTACATAATAAAGTACATCACAGAGCTGGCCACAGATACCTCACGTGTTACAAACATCCCTGTAGCCAGTTTCACAACGGCCTACGTCCGCATCAAACTTTGTGGCCTATTGCACTCTCTTGGACGGAGGGTGTTGTACGCTGACACAGATAGCGTGATATTCACAGCGAGGGAAGGTGAATACATGCCCGCTATTGGGGAGTTCCTCGGAGAGCTAACTGACGAGATCAAGGATGAGTATGGTGATGGTGCATACGCAGACTCGTTTGTGTCAACAGGGCCAAAAACCTATGGGGTAAGGGTGAGGGTTGGGGATATGAAGTATATCGTGAAGGCTAAGAGTATCACGCTTAACCATGCGAACCGTCGAGTCGTTAACTTTGACTCGTTGAAGGATCTAGTGTGCTTGGAAGAAGAGAGTGACCAGCTACCCAAACTGACTGTGGGGACGCACAATTTTCGGGCGCAGAAACTGGGGTGTGTGAAGGAACTTAGGGGCACGAAGGTATGCCGTAACACCTATAGGAAGCGTTACCAGGTGCCTGGTACCTATGATACCGTACCCTTTGGCTACCTTAATCCTTGATTGTATTTATATATATATATGTATTGATATGTTTATTTACCACGTATATTTGTTTCAATTAAGGTTTCATTTTCTCCTTTGCGTGCGTGCGTGCGTGTGCGTACAGTAAAAGTTAAGCTCCGCCCACTGTAAGATCGGCAACGTGAGTCCTGCCACTACCTGAGCATATCTCTATCTCTGAGTGCTCAGTTAACCTCTTCATACCCTTGAGCTCAGACGTGTAATCTCCCGCGTAGAAAAAATAGTAATGGCTACCTTTAATATTGCGTGTTCACCGTTTATGAAGTGGCATTCGGTAAAGTGCCAAGATGTGGTGGATACTGAAAAACTCCCTATTCCCCCTCCTTTGATACTTTTAAGGCTACATTGAGCCGCGCGAAGGACCAAGATGTTCAAATATTCTACGGGTATTCTGGCGAAAGCAGTGTAGGATTTCGTAGTACAAACGATGTATTGAAGTATGTTGTAGACCTAACCTTTATAAAGGCTCACATATACCGCGAAGTAGAAGAAGCAACACGTTCAGAAGATAAGCAACGGTTATGGATAGTGAGTCTTGTTGATGAGTGGTATGACAAGCGATATTATGTCATGTTACACCATACCGACTACTCGTACCCTACGGTTGAGAATGTAAATCTTGTCATCATGGAGAATCTTAAGTATTTTTACCACTATATTAATATATATCATAACGAGGTTTGTAGTGAGGTTGTGGCTAATAGGCTGTGTGAGTTTTTAACAGACTTTAGAGACGAGTATCGCTTGTTAAAAAAAAGGATAAATATGGGCATGTTTCTCTCAAATAGTGCACCAGATTGTGAAGATGTTTAGTTTGTGGAAATGAACGTCTGGTGAGTGATAAAATATTAAAGCCGGTATTGTTTCATGTAGGGAAAAATTCTGTTTGTCCAAGGATACAAGTGTTCGAACAAGCCTGTACACGCTTCAGCAGTTTATGGTATGACTCGCTCCCCCGAGCGAGCCGCCCACCCGTGTACCTCACGAAACACGAATTCGAACAAACCCGTACACGTTTCACCAGTGTGACTCACTCCTCCCGCCGAGCCGATCCGTCCACCTGTGACTCATAGTCATCTCAGAGCTTGAACCGTGTGGACGTGCGAATACGATGGAACTTCCTTTGAGAAGCATTTTCAACGCCTCGTACGATGTCTCCGTGACGAAGTCATTGCGCGTGTTCAGGCGTGAAACCGGCACCATTAACTATGTACTTGAAACGATTTGCAGGCAAGCAAACTCTGGTAAAAGTAGTGTTATTTATTTAAGTGTTGAGGAGATGAATAGAGTATTCGTGATAGTTGAGAAGTGGCGGGAGGACCGTTATAAAATACCTGCAGGTGTAGGTACAAGAAGAGAGCAGATTAGTGACGCCCCTTCATATGCCGTTGTTTGCACGTTGTGTATAAATAACGAACAGCCATGCATTGATATACGACTGATGTGGAAGAATGCATCTGATAATAACGTTCTTGTCCCTACGCGAAACCGTTTCATCCTCGACAGAATGTTTGAAATCGTCGGATTCCGCAAGCTGAAGCCTATAGTAGATGCTCGTGTTACGGATATGATTTATTTTGACACGGTTCTTGAATACGCATACACCGCTCAGCTCGACGGATTTATCGAATGTAGGAATGAACAAGGCGAGAATGATCTAGAGCTGGATGCATATTTAAAACGTTTAGATACTTTGAAATATCCTGCACTTTGGTACAAAGCACTTGAGCGGTATAGGGCAGAGCTTGCATATATTGTTCACCCTGAAGAGCTGTACCTCTATAGAATGAATAGCTGTCGTTACGACTTGGAAGATTATTTCAATTGCCGCTATGCAGAGTGAAGAAGAGTTCACGATTGAAAAGCTCGGGACGGTAAGAAAAAACCCTCGATTGGAAAGGCTTATTTATAAACTTGTATTTAATAATGATGTTGTGGTTAACGATGACCTCTTTGTGCGTGCTTTTGATTGTATTCTAGCTGTGTTTAAAGATAACTTGCCAACCGAATGTAAAGTGGGCACAAAAATAGTATTGAACGATATGAAAGCCATTTATGTCGAGTATAGGCATCCGTATAAGTTAAACTGTGAAGCGTTGCTTGGACGGTTTTACCGCGTAGTACAAAGTAATAACGATGTGAATGTAGACTCTATTACGTGTGAGTTTAGCGTTTTGCACCGTAGAACATAAAGGATGTATATTTAATTATTTAATTGTGCATATATATGTATTTCCTGTACTAATATGCAATTGATTATACGTTTCGTATATTATTATTTTTAATTATTTAATATACCCCGTAGAACATAAAGGATGTATATTTATTTGTTTAATTGTGTGTGTGTATATATATTTCCTGTACTAATATACATTTGATTATACGTTTCGTATATTATTATTTTCAATATATTTAATTATTTAATATAACTATATATTTTTTTTTCCTGTACTAATATATTGTTAATACAACGTTTTGTATAATTTTTATTATATATTTCCCGTTCGTGTTTTTTATGTCATTATTATTTTTTGATCATATATATATTCCATTGTATATTTATTATATATTCATCGTCCGTATGCTATTATTAGTTTTGATCATATATAATCCATTGTATATTTATTTTCTATATATTTCCATTAATTCGCCTAAATAAACAGAATGATGTAATGGTGTTTTATTTAATTCTTTTGGTTGTACACGGTATTTAATTATATCAATTGGCTGGCTTCTAAGGCGGATTTCTAAACCAGAATATATGCATTAATTAAATAAATAGTGCTATCTGACAACTCAACCTGTACACCTGAACAAGCCATTTACGCCTTCTAAGTCAAATGGCGGATTAAACCAGAATATATGCTTTAATTAAATAAATAGTGCAATCTGGCAACTCAGCCAGATACGCCAACTGGCGGGTTAGGTCAGAATATATGCTTTATTTAAATAAATAGCGCAAACTGGCAACTCAGCCAGATATGCCAACTGGCGGATTAAGCCAGAATATATGCTTTAATTAAATAAATAGTGCAAACTGGCAACTCAGCCTTCTAAGCCAACTGCCGGGTTAAGTCAGAATATATGCTTTAGTAAAATAAATAGCGCAAACTGGCAACTCAGCCAGATACGCCAACTGGCGGATTAAGCCGAAATATATACTTTAATTAAATAAATAGTGCAATCTGGCAAGTCAGCTAGATAAACCAACTGGCTGATTAGGAACATATTAAGACAACGGCCGCTCGGCTGAAGTCTTAATATGCGCTTGGCTCCTGCCAGGCGAACACCTCTCTTCCTTTTTCTCCTTCTTTCTCTTTCTCTTGGGGGATAACTCCACCTCCAAGTTGCATAACCCCTTGTTGCTCTTGCAACATTCCCCCCTCCCCCTTTGTTGCATAACATCGTGCAACATTCCCCCTCCCCTTGTTGCATAACACTTGCAACTTTCCCCCTCCCCCTTGTTGAATAACAACGTGCAGCATTTCCCCTCCTCATTGTTGCATAACAACTTGCAACAGTCCCCCTCCCTTGTTGCATAATCTTATGCAACATTTGCAATTGCATTATACTCCCCCATTTTGCGCCCATACTACATTCCTCCTCCCCTTGTCGCATAGCAACTTGCAACATTTCCCTCCCCTTGTTACATAACCTTATGCAACATTGATCAACATTTGCAATTGTATTGCACTCTCCCATTTTGCGCCCATCCTACTCGCACGTTAACCATTTTTATGATAACACTGTATAATGCGCGTCTTGTATGTTTTATCTTTTTATTTAATTACTTTTGGGTCTTTTTATACGCAACGCAGTTACATAGAAATCTCGATGCTTTCATAAAAGTTACTCTTGAGCTAATCCCAATTTGCAGTGTCGTTAGGAATATTCTAATTATATGCGCTCTTTGAATAATTCCAATGGTAGTCGCTGGCAGGAGGCTTCGGCCGCATTTTTTGGAGTATGTTTCTATTACGTAGCGTGAACATGGAGGCTTCTATGTTTTCTATGTAGTCGAATTTTACGTTACAGAGAGAAATTCATGTATTAACTTCATAACAATTTTGCTTTGATTTTAAATTAACTTTCCAGAATAATTTTTAATACAAATGAATTAGTTTCTGACTTTTCTGCTTTGTATATTTTTCCTGCGTGCGTGATTGCGGCGATTTATTGCTGAATGAACTCGGAACAATAATGTCTATAAAATTTATAGTTGTAGTTAGTTACTACTACGAATGGACACGTTCATATTTTTCATTGTTTCGTACGATGGGTTTTTTCTGTCTTATTGTATATGAACTAATTTTTCTCGATGTAAATACTTTAAGTTATCAGTATTGTTACAAAATCTTTATGAATTTTTCTCTATTTTACGGTTAGAGATGATTTTATAACTTATTTACGAAGATTTAATCAGTTACGAGGTTCGGTTAAAGACAAACTAAATTGTTTTTGGATTTCATAATGTCAGATGACCTGTTTTGAAAAAAATGAGAACAAAACGTTGTTTTGGTGTCCTAAAAGTTGATGAGTAGTTGAATGCGGAATTTGAGGGATATGTTATCACCAGTGCTGGGATTAGCGCCGCTAGCGTTTTATTAGCGATACTGTTAGCGCCGCTAATTTTCAAAAATGTTAGCGAAACAAGTAGCGGCGCTAAGTTTTTAGAGAAAGTCATTCGCTAATTTTTCAAAACCACTCGTACTAAAATTTGGCTCGCCGACTGCGATCTCCATTATAAAAGACTGAGGCAGCACTAACTGCAATTTGATCATGACATCAGCACGTAGAAGTTGGAAGCTGTAACTTGTTGGACAGACTTTTATATCCACTATGCTTGTAGCAAAATATGTTGTTGCCTGTTATGGACGGAAGACAGAAAATATATAAATTGGGGTGGTTAAAAAAAAAAATTAGCGATAAAATTAGCGATAGCGTTAGCGGCGCTAACTGTTAAAATGTTTAGCGTTAGCGGCTCTAAATTTTATGGTAGTTAACGTTAGCTCTAACTTTAGGAGTTAGTGGGCACAGCATTTATGAAGACGGAGGCTAAATTGAAATGGACGCATTTCTAGGCGACAGATTCGAGACGAACGCGTCTCCCAAAACGCAACTTCGAAACTTGCGGAATGACAAGTTTAAAATTTTTGTTGTCGGCTCCTGAGGAACTTCCGCGCGCATTAGTCCTTCGTGAGATAAGGCAGGCACGCAACTCTGACGGTAGACAATCCATGAGAGCCGTGAACATTGGATTTATCATTATAGTCCTTTCGAATGTACGGTAAATTAGTTAAATGACAGCAAAAAGATTGCCGAAGAAAAATGTATGATAAAAATATTTAAAATTAAAAAGAAAAAGTTTTGGAAGAGAAATAACCTCACGCCACACCTTCACATTTTCATGATTCTTCACCAAAATCCCAAGAATTTCAAGGCACCGCTTAAGTCAAGAGAAGTAAAAATAAAGTAAAAATAATAATAAATAGTCCCCCCCCCCCCACCCACTTCATTCTTATTCTCTACATTACAGGGACGGTATAGAATGTAGTTGGTTTTTGTTTAAAAATTTTCCTGTATTTTATTAGCAAAATAAAGCTGTAAATGTGTTTTAAACATTCCCTTTGCATAAATAAATGTGTGTATGCACGTTGCCTTTTATTAATTTATTAATAAACCAAAAGAAATCATAATCATATAATCACGTTTTTTTTCTTTAACCAACACCCTCCTGATTTCCCAGCTCCAGAATTGAAAATTCACGAAGAAAAAATCTTAATATCTAAGATTCAAACTTAATATCTAAAAACAAATTTTTTCACGGAGAATTATAAAAACATTCTTTACAGCAAAACATTGATCGTATTATTTATTACTATGATTAACCATTTTAAGATAAGAAACCAAACGTAGTAATATACAGGTTCAGTGAAAAGCAGCACAACCCTTCTCCATGTGAATTATTACATCTTCCATCCGCTTCCGCTATTGGAAAGATATGAAAGACAAAGCTGTAATACTGTAGAATTATAATATAATTCTAACTGTAATAATATAATGTAATTATAATATAAAACTAAGGTTTTAAATTAAAGTATGTAAAATAAATTATGTGAAGTATAGCGTGACACATGAATAGCACGAGGAAAAACTAATTGCAATATACATTTTATAAACCCACATATCCAACGAATTTTTTTTTCTTTTCTCATCTCCCGTCTGTGAACATTGAAGAGATCATAAAGTTTCGTTAATTAATTTATACGCAATTTGACATCCCTTTGGAAATAATTATTAATGAACGATAAAGAATGCGTTACGCGGGATATGAATTTTCATATGGTATGGCTGAGGCTTTGTTGTACTTGCATAATATAATTATTTTTACCCAATTCATAATATAGAGTAATATGAAAATTCATTATACATTATACAAGGTAAAATTTATAAACTACTCACAACAGCAACATTTGCAGATCACAACAGCAACATTTCCTAACAGCAACATTTACAGCTCACAACAGCAACATTTCCTAACAGCAACATTTGCAGAGCTTTATTTGGTATAAAAAAGTTAAGCCTGAGACGCGACCGTACTGCTTAAGCTTAACCAGTGGTTTTAAACGTTTTCAGGCTCAGGACCCGTTTGACATTTGAAGAAATTTCTTGTGACCCTTTTATTTCTCGTTATCCTAAAATTGAAGATATACTTACAAATAAGCATTTTGTAGCGATTATCAGGTTTCAGAGTAGAATGAAAATTTTGTGTGTATTCTTTTGAATGAATACTATATTTATCGTCCCGGATTAGATTTCCAGTTTATACTCTGATTCTCGAAATGTAAAAAAAGTCTAAACAAAGATTACTAGGAACACCGGAAAACTCACTGGGAGAACTCTGGAGACCGAAAAGGCTCTGGAGACAGATATACCCGTGCCCTCTCATGAGTGTTCAGAAACTTTAGGTTGGCAACTGTGACCGTTTCCCATTTACGTCGCTTTATGTGGAACCTTACATCGTGTAGCTTCCGGTGGGTCTTCAGAAGTCTGTGGATCTCACTTTGAAAACAACTTATTTAAACACTAAAGGTAAAGTGGAGTTACAAGAAACAAAAGTTATGTGAGGAACAGTCTTTGGAACGAGGGGAGTGGAAAGAAACACCTATGTATCGAAAACATTTGGGCCAACATAGTGAGCATCTAGGATGCTTCAACATAGAAAGCCGAAAGTTTTGTTCCTTCACACAGTAAGAAAACGGGGATCACTGAAAAGTGGTTCGCAAGTCAAGTCCTTTCCCAAGAGGTTGCAGGAGGTAATCGAAAATGAAGTTGGATGGATAGATTATTAAACTCTACTTCTCTATTTCAGTACGAAGCTAAAACACTTATACTGTACATCTAGCTTCACTATTTCGAGAGGTATACTTACTGTAGATAATTATTTTCCCAGGATTATATTAGGGTAGCATAATTTTTAAAATTTCCATAAACTGACCAGTGAATCTTCCACAAATGGAGTTTTGTTCTACAATGACGCAAAAATTTATTTAGCCTAACAGTGATTTCGCCATGAATGGAGTCTTCCAAGGTCACAGAACATATTTTAGATATGAAGATATACACTTGTTTGAGCCAAATAATAAGTAACTAGGATTACAATCTATATTGTAAATGAAGTCAATTACATTAGAAAAACATCTATCTCGGTATTATTTACCAATATCCCTTATTAAAATGAAATATTATGAGGCGATTTCTTTTTTGAAATATTTCTGTCTTTTAGTCACATCGAGATGATGTCTTGTTTTTATTGCATCGGATATCTACATTGGAGATTATATTATTTCACCTTTGGAACAATTTGCGAGGCGTTCCACATTCTTAGCCATGGAGGCATAATAATGAAGCCCCACAGAAGTCGAACTTCAGCAGATCTTTTGAGCATGCTGATGTTCCTTAAGTGTAATGAGCACCTACCATGCTTTAAATAAATGCACAAGTCAAACTGGGTAGTGGGTACGTTCATTAAACCTTCTAACAGATATAAAAGAAGTAAATAAATAAAAAGTACGTGTATATATATATATTCATTTGTTAATTTATAGGCTACACTTTTTGCATTCAACACACTACATCTGAGAAAGTAGTTATTAGTTTATTAATATACTTAACATAGTCTAATTTCCATAGTAGTGTAAAACAAATTGAAAGGGCATGAGCTTGGTCTCGATCTCGATCTCGGTCTCGAATTTTAAGGGTCTCGATCTCGGAAGGTAGATCTCGATCTCGAACCTTTGATCTCGGTCTCGATCTTGGTCTCACAGGATCAGGTCTCGGTCTCGGTCTCAGTCTCGGACTTGGTGGTCTCGACTACATCACTGTTCTGAGTCTTGTGATTACTTTTTTTTTTTAATTTCATCAAACTAAAATAGGTTAAAATTAATTCTTTTCTGACTAGCGTCGTCTTTACTGATTTTATTCTGGCTAATGTAGGACGATTTTATTCAGCTACAAAGGAGGGCCTTAGGCGGGAGAGAGATAAGCAGGCGCCCTGTCGTGCCTTATGTCCATCTTTATGGTTTTATTCTGGCTAACGCCAGACAATTTTATTCAGCTTTAGAGAAGGCCTCTAGGCATGAAAGAGTTAAGAATATTTGGGCTTATATGGTCAAACCATATTGGACCAAATATTGTCAGTATATAGGGGTTTCTTTCCACTTAGCCTAATCCCAAACACTCTTCCTCGAGGAGCTGTTGTTTACGCCTAATCAGTACTGTCGCGTTTAAGGCTCAGTGTTTTTATACCATAAAGAAAATCTGCAAAACGTTGATGTTATGAATTTTAGAAATTATTATTTTTAAATTTTACTTTTTATATTGCATTATTTACTTCCATATTACGTTATTAATTCAGCAAAACTAATTATGCAGACAAAAAGGTTTAATCATGCCACTGTGAAAATTCATATTGCTACGCTTCGTTTGTTATACTGAAATGTACAATAACGACACTAAATAATAATGTGCTGTAAAACAAATTTTGGATAATTCTCCATATGAAATGTTTAGATGTTAAATGCATTGATTTCTCACGTAAATTTTTCATTTCTGGAAATGAAAAATGAGGAGGGAGTTGATGTTGGGGGTTAACTTTATAGTTTATGAATTAAATAATGAATTATCTTTATTAAATAATTATCTTTATTAAATAATAATAAAAGGAAAGACGCGATCAAAGATTTATTTATTTGGAAGTTTAAAACATACAGTTTTATTTTGCTGGTAAAATACATGAAAACTTTTAAATATAAATGCTAACTAACATTGCATGTTTTTCCTCCTGTTTTGTAGAGAGGGGAGATGGGATAGGGGAAGCTGCTTGTTATTATTTTCACTTATTCGCACTGTTTTGGGGGGAAAAATTATACACAAAAAAAGCAGATACGTGAAATAAGATTATTTCTTTACCAAGAGTAATTTTTTGGTTTTATATTTCCTCATAGATTTTTTCTCGGCGAACTTTTTCTACAACTGTACCAATTGAACAAACCAGTGCAGAATTTAGCTCAGTGTAAATTTCAAAATTTTATTTGCTGAAAAGACAATTCAGTGATTAAATTATCCTTTCTATGATAGTAATTCTTTCAAACACATAATGCGTCTGTATTTAAAATATTTAGCAGATAAATTAAATGACCAACTACTTTATGCTTATATTAAACACAATGTCAGTATAAAATATTTAAAAAAATACTATAATTCTGGTCTCTAATAGTTATGAGAAACATTTTGTTATTTCTTCTAATTACTGTACATTAGTCAAATATTAACTTGCAATTTTATATAGGGTTACGATATGATAATAAAAACCCATTCTAATAGACAGAGTTCATTTCCACAACAGTTTCGATGCCCACTGGCATCCTCTTCGGGTGGATACAAAAAAAACGAATGAACCAAAAACAAGAGGGAAAACAGTCCAGGGACCATTAAGAAATTCGCACCTAGGTTAGATCCCGTTCTCCCGACACTGGAAGGGCATTTTTATTAAAGGGACCCGCTTATAAGTACATTTGCACAAATTTAAAACTATCTTCTTGTTCTATACATACAGATTCTATTATTATTTTTTTATACATAATTATTACATTTATTATTAAATTTATTACATTTAATATTGCATTATTATTTATTACAGAAATTATAAATTTATTATTACATTGATTATTACATTGTTGTTTATTATACAGAAATTATAAACCGAAAAACGAATGAAAAAGGTGAGAAGTAAACAATCCAGAGACCATTAAGAAATTCACACCTAGGCTAGATCCCGTTCCCCCGACCCCAGAAGGGCATTTTTATTAAAGGGTCCCGCTTATAAGTACATTCGCACAAATTAAAACTATCTTCTTGTTCTATACATACAGATTCTATTATTTTGACATAATTACTGCATTTATTATTACATTTACATTTTTTAACATTTATTATTATTACCTTTACACTAATTATTACATTCATTTTATTACCTTTATTATTACATTTATTGCATTTATATTTATTTCCACATTTATTACTTCCATTATTACATTTACATTTACGTCTATTATTCCATTTACATTTTATCGAAAAAAAACAAAAAAAAAAGAATGAACCAAAAGCGAGTTTTTTTTTTTCGGTAAAATGTAAATGGAATAATAAACGTAAATGTAAGTGTAATAATGGAAGTAATAAATGTGGAAATAAATATAAATGCAATAAATGTAATAATAAAGGTAATAAAATGAATGTAATAATTAGTGTAAAGGTAATAATAATAAATGTTAAAAAATGTAAATGCAATAATAAATGCAGTAATTATGTCAAAATAATAGAATCTGTATGTATAAAACAAGAAGATAGTTTTAATTTGTGCGAATGTACTTATAAGCGGGACCCTTTAATAAAAATGCCCTTCTGATGTCGGGGGAACGGGATCTAGCCTAGGTGCGAATTTCTTAATGGTCTCTGGATTGTTTCCTTCTCACCTTTTTCATTCGTTTTTCGGTTTATAATTTCTGTATAATAAACAACAATGTAATAATCAATGTAATAATAAATTTATAATTTCTGTAATAAATAATAATGCAATATTAAATGTAATAAATTTAATAATAAATGTAATAATTCTGTAAACAAAAAAATAGAATCTATATGTATCGAACAAGAAGATAGTTTTATATTTGTGCGAATGTACTTATAAGCGGGTCCCTTTAACAAAAATGCCCTTCCAGTGTCGGGAGAACGGGATCTAACCTAGGTGCGAATTTCTTAATGGTCCCTGGACTGTTTTCCCTCCTGTTTTTGGTTCATTCGTTTTTTTTTTATCCACACGAAGAGGATGCCAGTGGGCATCGAAACTGTTGTGGAAATAAACTCTGTCTATTAGAGTGGGTTTTTCTTATCATATTTTGACCTTCACGTAGAAAAAAGTGAATTTTTTGGCATTTATAGGGTTACGAGTTACGTGGTGATTTCAGTGTCGTTACTTCCTGGGAGAGAGTGTATCTTCTTTGTTAAGGTATTCAATTTAGAGGAAAGTACTCGTATTTTGTTTGAAAGTTAAATAATAACACTAATTTATTTGCACGTGATTATTTCTAATGTCATATTTTATACAGACAACTCGCGAATGGTCGCACTCCGAATGGTCGCACACCCGCTTCTTCGTATTAACCCCCTACATATAATTTCCAAATCATCGTACATCACCTCCGCATCATCGCATCATTGCACTCGCGTTTTCCTGTTTCTGAGATTTTGGATACTCATCGCACGTCTGGAGTATGATAACGGCTTGGCGTCCAGTGCGATGCCTGACTCGACATCTTCCGCCTTTCTCTGGGCCCCAAATCAGGGCCTGGTTAAGACATACGCCAGTTACGCCATGGCGTAGGGCTCCCCCCCCCACAGGATTTTGGGCCCCCGAAATTTCTCCTCCCCCTCTAGTTTTATCGCTCGCCGTACTCACCTTAAAAACAAATAAAATAAAATCTTTTAACATCTGTAAATACAAGATTGTTTAGAAAATGAAAAAAAGACAATCATTATGACCACATAATAAAACAAATTTGCGTTAAGTATAATAGTATATTTTTTTTTATTGTGATAGCCATGTTTCTACTATAAGCGTTTGCAGTAATTCAGCAACTGCTAAGGGGAACTATCCATTTCGTCGAGACATTAGACTACCAGTTATTTTGTAGTGCAGCAAAATCTGACTATATTTGCTTTACGACTTAACTAAAAACTTAGGCCCATTTCGCAACTATGACGTCACAACCCTGTGTTAAGTTTTAATAATCCTTCAAACAGAAGACCTAGATCTACAGGAAGCTTGTTCCTTATTTGAATCATTAGCTGCATTCATTAGAGGCCTGAAAGAAATGCATGATAAGTTTGAAACAGCTGCCAAACAAAGAATGCCTCACATCTCGGACAACTATCAGAAATCAAGGGTTAGAAGACCAAAGAAAATGAGTGATGACAGTGGCTCGGAGGATGTGGTGCTGAGTGTCTCTACAAAATTTCGTGTTGAGAGCTACATTCCTATAGTTGATCGCCTATCACAGGCAATTTAAAAGCGACACAGTGCCTACACAGATGCTCAGAAGACCTTCAGGTGCATATTCCTCCTTGCTTCTAAAGATCCTCTTCCAGAATCATCAGTTGCAGATCTCGTAGCTGCTTACCCAAGTGATTTGGCCGAAGATAGCTACACTGAATTTGAACAATTTCGTCGCTTCCCTATTGACTGCCAAAAGTGTTCTGATTCATGCTCCAAAGGGCGCCTACGCCATTGCTCTCCATTAAATTGTCGAAAGACCCCAATGGAAGTGATGAAGCATCTGACTGCTCATCCTTTGACTGCAAGTGCATTTCCTAATGTGAAAACAGCTGAACGTTCTTTTTCATGCATGGGTAGGATTAAGAACTGTATGAGGTCATGCCTCTTAGATAAAAAGCTGAGCAATCTCTGTATCCTGTCAACAGAATTCGATCTCTCACGATCACTACCTCTCAACGAGATTGTGAGGAACTTCGCTGCACAAAAGTCAAGAAAAAAACTTTTGTATAATGGAGGAGTCAGTTTCCACATTTTATTTTCATTATATTGTCAATAAATTTGTAAGCCATTGTAAATGATTTCTATACAAATCTGAGTTACTATGAATAAAACTATTATTAGAAATGTTAGAGGTTATTTCATTTTGTCAGACATAGTGACAGTGTTAGACTAGAACATAATCAGAAAAAAGTGCCGCTAGAAAAGAAACCACAGGCTTAATTTTCTAGGACTTCCAAATTTTTTATTATTATGGATAGACCTACAACAGTTTGCAGATTTTTGTCGGTATGTTTAGTGTATACTGTGTCTGGTCCAGTAAAATATCTGTAGTTGTATGATGTACTCATGCCGTAATCTTTTGTGTACTTCATTTCGTTTTACATTTTTGTCTCATGCATGCACACATTTTATACGGTATGAGTATATATATTTTTGTAGATTATTGTGCATTTTAAGATCACACATGTTCAACAAGTTACATTATAGTGTTAATGATGAGCTTGAGGCCCCCTCTTGAGCCCTTGGCGTAGGGCCCCCCCTAACCTTAACCAGGCCCTGCCTCAGATGTTAGTCTTTTGTGAGCGGTTGAATGTGCGTGACTGTTCGCTGTGCACCATTAAACAATGCATTTCATCCTTTTCCAATCATTAATTTTGGCCTCAATACGCGTCATCTGTATCGTTGGTATGACCGATGATGTAATTCTTAAGAAAGGTAGTCATAAAAAGATTGTAAAGTTGGATTATTCCATCGTTGAGAAAAGCAGAAAGTCGTGGACAAAATCAGAACAGGTGCCTCCATCGCATCTTTGCAAGCGAAGTACAGAGTAGCCAGGCGTACTCTTTACGACTGGAAATGAGATGCCGATAAGATTGATCAGGAATTTTCCATCCTTAAGAAACCTAAAGATTGTAAGTATGTACAACATGGTTGTTTTGAAAAGGTTGAGGGTGGCTTAAATTAATGGATGCAAGCGCAACGGCTTCATGGGGCTCTTGACATATGCTATTATCTCGCAGAAGGCAAGGGAAATTTATGACGCCTCGCCATCAAGCTCTGACAATCCTAAGCCATCTTCTGTTGCTTCTGATGGTTGGGGAAATCATATCATGCGTCGCCAGGGGCATCATATGGGTTCGATAGAGGGCGAAGCTAGAAGTGGCAATCAGGTGGCGCAAACAATTTCAAATCCAAGATTGAAGAGCTTCTTCAAGCCATTTTGTCGAAACAAATTTTTAATGCCAATGAGACTGGACTTGTTTGGAAGTTACTGCTGAAAAAGTCCATTCTCGTGAAAGAGGAGAAAAAGGCGACTGGCTTTAACCCTTAAAGGAAAATCATGGGTCACAAATGAATTGCGTGTTGGGTCTGTGGGACCCGTGAATTCCTATCCAGGGTTAAGAGCTCTAAAAATCGCATTACAACCTTGTTTTGTGCGAATGCTGCTGGCTTCCGGTTACGACCGGCATGCGTCTATTGTGTCGGGAAGCCAAGAGCATTCAAGAATTTGACCATCCATCGTCTCCTTGTTTGGTGGCGCCATACCAAGAAGGCTTGGATGACTGTAATGCTTTTTGATGAGTGGTTCAAATGCGAATTCATTTCTGCTGTCAAATTATATTTGGCAGAACAAAATTTGTCTCAAAAAGGTGTGCTGCTCCTTGATAATGCGCCTAGTTATCCAGGCAGTCTTGAATCGTGTGATCCTGATTTTAAAGTGATCTTTTTACCACCTAACACCACCTCGATTATCCACCAAATGGATCAGGGCATCATCGCTGCATTTAAGGATGATCACTTTCATTGATAATTTGTCTGAACCCTTTTTCTCAGCTTCCACTTGTGATGAAATCGATGAGTCTACTGAAACTGAAAATCCTGGTAGTGATTCTGGAACGCAATCTGCTGCTAGAGCCATCTCCAGGTGGAATCTGAACCTGAAATCTTTCTGGAAATCTCATACCATTCTGAATTGTGTCTGTGGTATCGATGTAGCATGGAATGAGGTTAAAGAATCCACCCTCATTAACGTTTGGGGAAAGCTTTCGTTCTTTTCTGCCAGACGACTTTAAAAGATTTGACAATCCCGTAGAAAGGTTTCTATGACTCACCTTGTCGAGATGACTAGGAACATCTCTGGCTGCGAGGAGGCTGTATCCAGTGATATTCAAGAGCACCTGGCAGCAGAACATAGGGAGGTCCTCATTGCTGATAAACTTGCAATACTCGTATTAAATGATCCTCATTCAGAGGAGACTGAGGAAGAGTTTATGACCAAGATTGATTCTGTTGGCATGACTGGCCTGATGGAAGTAATGGACATGTCGATAATGAAGATCATGAAACAAAGCGTTCTAATGAAGCTGTGCAAGCGCTGCATAAGCTTAGTGCAAAATATTCCAGTCCTTACTACCGAAATCGTGATCCAAAGATCACTGATTTCTTCAAGAAGAAGGAGTAAGCTTTGGCATCACTTATTTGTACAGTTCCAGTAGGTTTAGTTTAGTCTTAAAGTTTGTAAGAAATTAAATTTATTTAATGTTAAATTTTAGTGTTAAATTTAGATGTTAAGCATTTAATCATTATTTCTGTTCTTGGTCATGGCATTCAATGATTAAATCCAGCTGGTAAACACCATGTGTTCAGAGCAACGTAACTTTATAAGGCAATATCCTTTCAGTCTTAATGATAAGTCAAACCATGTTTTACTAAGCTTGCATTACTCACTGTACAATCTCTTCAGCAATTATGTACACCTTAATTAATGTACATGTCAAGTCTTACGGTAAGTACACTGCACAGTATTTTATATCATAATGGACCTCTGCATCATCGCACTTTTCCCTTCGTCGTACACTTCGACGACGTGCGACGATTCGAGAGTTGTCTGTACTCATCTCTTTAAGATGGTAGAAATGTCGACATCTCTTTAAGTGGGTTTATGTTGTTAGGACAGTGTTTCCTACCGGGTGCCGCGAAACCATGAAAATGACAAAAATAAGTAATGAGAATTTCAAAACATTCGCAATTTATTACGTTCATACGGAAACTGTATGGCCTCAGTCTGAAGTTACATGGTGTTGTGGGGTTGGGGTGAGGGGATGTTGAACACGAAAGATAAACCGCGAAATGCCGCGAAGGATAAACATATGGCATTGGGATGCCTTGAGCCAAAAAAGATTGAGAACCACTTAGGAAGTAATAGGAGGAGATTGTAGACACCAATTGACCAGGGAAGTACTCCGGGGGGAATGTAAGGCAGGAGACAGGGAATGTTGGAACTCCCGTTTAAGAAGAAGAAGAATAACCTTTATTAATAATAAAATAAATACAGTAGTCTTTTTACAATTTACAATTTTTACAATGACATAAATAATTGTGAAGCTCGACTATTTATTTTTTTTTATTTTTAATTTGGCCCTTAAGCTTTAGGCTTTACTGGGCTCTTATTAAAAATAAGGAGCTAGCCGTTATAAATTAATAATAATAAAATAAATAAATTTCTCCTGTCACTGTCCTCCTTAGCTGATCTTTTTCCGTGTCTCATCTACCCTATGAGCAATCCAGCATGCTTTCAAACACACACTTCTCCCTCTTTCTCACTACAAAATACATGCATCTTACACACTACACAACCTTTGCAAAATTTATATTAAAAAAAAAGAGAAAAATGGCATCATTGAGCATTGGAGACCTTGTTTTTGGCTCTCTCCATCTTCTGTGGAGGGGTCACTTTTGCGGCGCTAGCCCTTAGCCCCCTCCTTCCTATACAGGGTGTTTATAAAGTCCCTATCTATTTCAGTGAAAATGTAGCAAAAAGGGTAAAATTCAATGACAATACAATAGAAGGCATACATTTAATGAATACTTAAGCATATGATTCTACATGAGCACCATCAGTATCTCTACAGAGTTCGAATCTGTCAGCAGCATTGCGGAACACATTTTGGAGCATGACAGGGGTTATTTTTGTAACTGCTATTACGATACGAGCACCTAAATGTCCCAGTTTCATTCAGATGGCATTTTAAATACCGTCGTCTTTCAACAAGATGGGGCACCTTGTCATTACGCAAACATTGTTTGAGAGTACCTAAATGAACACGATTTCCAAATCGGTGGATCGGACGTGAAGGCAACAGGCCCTGGGCGGCTCAATCTCCTGACCTAACGCCCTTGGATTTCTTTGCATGGGGCTTTATCAAATTAAACGTCTATCAAACGAGCGTTACAGATCTGCAAGATTTACGTGCTCGTATCGTAACAGCAGTTACAAAAATAACCCCTGTCATGCTCCAAAATGTGTTCCGCAATGCTGCTGACAGATTCGAACTCTGTAGAGATACTGATGGTGCTCATGTAGAATCATATGCTTAAGTATTCATTAAATGTATGCCTTCTATTGTATTGTCATTGAATTTTACCCTTTTTGCTACATTTTCACTGAAATAGATAGGGACTTTATAAACACCCTGTATAAAAAAAAACGACCAAACTAATATGCTGCAGATTATATATGTATTTACTCACCTGTTGTTACCGATGAAAATGTCTTTTGTTCATATTTCTTCAAACCAAGATTTTCATTGTCTTCACTAGTCTGAACTAAAATATTCGGTACTTTCCTGTTATCCCGGACCCCAGACTTTTTTCCGAAAATATCCCAACTTAACCTAACCAAATGTCAAGGGCATACAGTTGACCTAACAGGAAAGCACCGGTCTTCTGTTATTATTATTAATATCTTTTAAAGTCTCATTATGGACATACAAGAAACACGGTTAGGTCAACTGTGTACCCTTGACAATTGGTTAGGTTAAGTTGTGATATTTTCGGCAAAAAGTCTGGGGTCCTGGATAACAGGAAAGTACCAAATATTCTGTTGACCAAATAATTATTAACTAAGTGCTTTTAAATGTGATACTGAACTGAACACCTCAGCCTTGATGGCAAAGTGGACCGAAAGCCCGCTTTTTTTTTTAAGTCGAATCTATATGATGTTTGAACTTAAAAAAAAAATGGAGATTTAAAAAAAAATATTTTCTCAAAATAAAATGTTTAAAACAATTTAAATTGTTTGAAATAAGCTTTGAAATAAACTTTATTTAATACAATACTTGACTTTATTGGATCACCTGAAGATCGGTCACCCTAGCCTTCTTTAGTTAGCTTTATAAGGCTAACTAACGAAAATATCACGACCTAACCCAACCAATCGTCAAGGGCGTACAGTTGACCCAACGACTGGTTAGGTTAAGTTGTGATATTTTCGTTAGTTAGCCTTTAAAAGCTAACTAAAAAAGGCTGGGGTGACGGATCTTCAAGTGATCCACTTTATTTTACTGCCAATTTGAACACATATGCGTTAAAGAATTAACTACTATTCATAATAGCTAAATTTTGTTAACATTGAGAAACCATTTTAGAGGTTTTTAGTAGGGATGTACCGATATTTGGTATCGGTATCGGTGATATCGGTAGATTTTTATCGGTATCGGCCGATATTTCAAAAGTACGATTTTTCCAAAATTATAAATAAAAGAATATTTAGAGGATGAAATTTTCAATATTTTATTGTTTTATCACCACCTAACTCATTATTTTTTCACAAGGGTTAATTAAGTTCTCATGTAAAAATAGCAGCTGTCCTGTATGTTCAGGAGAGAGCCGATTTCTAGCAGCACTAGCAATGTTTTCTCCAAACAACTGTGTTATTGACAATATACACATTTTTAAATAGGTCAGAATATAGACATAGGTTATGTTTGGCTTAATGCTGCAGGTTAATCATAGCCTAGTCCTAAGAAATGTAGCACATAAGTTTTACCCAATTTTCTTTCCAAACAGCCAATCAAACAAGTGTAAATCCTTTGAGAAATAGGTATAAAGCCTAGAAAACCGAAAAACTATACTGTAGTCATAGCTCACAATAATTAACCCAGCTGGCTGGTTAAAAACACATTTACTAAGCCCAATATAGGCCCGCAGTCCAATTGTATAACAAACAAAACTATGACATCTAATGCAGTGTTGCCATCTTTAATGAAAAGGATTATTGCTTTATTGCCAAATTTTCAACACAGAAAATAAATGATGAATATGTTAAAAAAATATGACAAACTAATTAACCCTAGCTGGATATCGGTATCGGTTATCGGCCGATACTCTTTTTAATTATCGGTTATCGGCTAAAAAGTGATATCAGTACATCCCTAGTTTTTAGTATAGTTAGAAATAAAATACCTTTTACTTTAATTCCATTAAGATGAACTACGTCGCACTTGCTCTCTTGAGTTACATTTTGATGTTTAATGATAGCTTTAGGTTAGGTTAGGTTACTAAATATTTAGAAATGTTTTGGCCAAGTTCAGGACTAGGTTAAGTTTACCTCCTAACTACAAGGGCCGAAGTTACAGAATGTAGCTTGCCGATATAATGTATATATCATACATGATGAGTCCAGTCTTTTAATCAACTTTCACATGCTTTCTTAATAGGCCCATTTGGGTAGCCTAGTCGGCTCTAATTCGGGAAATTCGATGACCTTTTTATATTAAAAACTTGTATATTTGTCAAGCAAAATATCTCTGATTAAGTATCAGGTAGGATTGCCAACTCTCCAGTTTTCGACGTCAGTCTCCGTCTTTCAATTTATGTAAAAATGAAATTTTAAAATTTCGTTTTTAATTTAATTTAGTATATTTTTTAGCAGGGCCTATCAGAGGGGGCGGCTAGGAGGGCCATTTGGCCTGGACCTCAAGCTTAAGGGGGCCTCAAATTTAGAAACTTTCAGATTTGACTATAATGTTTTGCAGTGAAAGTAATAATTGGGCTTAGCTATGGGTCTCAAAAGCTGGAAGTGGCCCGGGCCTCTCTGGACCTCTGAGAGGGTCTGTTCTTTAGTAAGGACGTTAACGGAAACAAATAGCAGCTAATAAACATATATCACCAGTCAAATGGCACTACTTAATTCCTATCTGTCGAGACTAAATCTCCTGTTTTTTTTTTATTTAAAAGTTGGCAACTCTAGTGCCAGGCCTCATATTTTTAGTGAGAAATTATCTTTGCGAAAGGCCTAACCTACCTCGATCCAGGTCTGACAAGTTCTATAATTGGAAGGATTTCACGTAGAAAGTTGTAATGGTTATCAATCGACAGGAAATTTAATAAGGGAAAACACCTTTTCAGGGAGTGAGGATACGAAATGACTAGTTTAACTGGGAAACAATGAAAATTAAGATTTTTCTAAAATGTCCAAACCACTTTTAAAGTTTGAGCTTCTACGGTATACTTAAACTTAAGTAATTAAAATGATATATTAAATAACATAAGACAAACCTTTTAACTGATATATATTTGAAAACCAAAGCCACTCCATAATGACGAATCTAAAAATGAAGGTTTAAAAATATATAAAATTTGCTATTTCATCCACCTGCTTTGTTGAAACGCAATTGAAGATTAATGATGCTTTGGTCCGTAGCCGTATTTGCATGAAATCTGTGGGTTTAGGTATCAGTTTTTTAAATTTTCAAAATCTTGGAATCATATATTTCAGATTTTACATATTATAAGTGAGCAAATATCTAAATACATTTCATAGCCTTTTTTTTTTCATTATAGGGTATCGTAGCACAGAGAAAAATCTGTTATTAAAAACCACAAAACACGTTTAGTCGACCATATTTTGTTTGGATCAAATGCAGTAACAGTTAAAATATAATAACTGCTTTATTTAGAAGAGTTACCACATGTACTGTGTTGGTTTCAACTTGTTGTAACAAAGAAAAGTCATATCTTTTAAACAACAAGCCAAATTTACTTAAGCACCTTCTGTGTGGCTCAAATAAAGCAATGGTTAACAAATAATAATTCCTTTAATTATCATTGCCCAACAAGTTTTTTTCATCAGATATAATTATGGGTGGGCTAGATAGCTGTTTGAACGCTGATTCAAAATCTGTTTTCGGTTTTCCACTAGCACATCTAGTTTTCGAGATGAGACCGATCATAATATATTTATATATAATAGATATAATAGATATAATATATATATATATATATATATATATATATATATATATATATATATATATATATATATATATATATATAAAATATAATACTATATATAATATATATATAATATATATATATATATATTAATATATATATATATATATATATATCTATATATATATAATATAATACTATATAAAATATGCATATAATAATATAATATAATATATAATGCGTCCTTTATACATGTAGTGGAGTATTTTGTCGTTGCAGCTTAGGTGTAGGTGTTTGCTTTACCGTTTCTGTACCCTCATGTATGGCATTTTGTCGTTTCAACTTAGGCTTTCCGCAGGTTGTCTTGTGGTATTTTAGGTGAGAGCAGTTGTTGGCCACAAATTTGCAAACGTTGCACATGTACACCCTTTTATTCTTTGACGTAACAGTCACATGTATAGTTGTGTGGTGTGTTTTGTTTTGTGTCGCCCACTTACACATTTTATTTTTTTAGGTGATTTACATCAACCAACTCATCGATCATCAAGCCTCGAAAGTGTAAAAATCACCCCGACAACTTCTGTTACGTGTGTGGCTCGTTCGCGACTAAATCACAACGGCGTACAATCACGATGGATCTTCAGAAAACTTACCGGTTATACTTCGGCTGTCCACTAGGCGACCAAGATAAGGCGTGGGCGCCACATGTTATCTGTACTGCTTCGTTTATTCGAACGTAGACTCCGCGATCAGATCGATCCCTCACGATGACACGATGCCGATTCCGGTACCTCCACAGCATGGAGTCGATTCTTTAGAAGACGAAAGGGAATCGACGAAGGTGCGATTGGCGGAGATGCGGGACCTTCGGCCGATCTTGATTACATACCTGACGAAGAGCAATCGGAGCCGGAGAGGCTTACCCAAAACGAGTTGAATGACCTCATTAGAGACCTAGCCATCTCCAAAGAGAAATCAGAACTTCTCTCCTCTAGACTCAAGAAGAAACACTTACTTGAGAAGAACGTCCGATTGTGTCACCATCGAAAACGAAACCATGATTTGGCGACATTCTTTACAGTAGACGGTCCGCTCTGCTCTTGCCATAATATCAATGGACTTTTCGAAAACTTGTCACAGATACACACACCATCTGAGTGGCGCCTCTTCATTGATTCCTCACAGCGAAGCTTGAAAGCGGTTCTCCTGCATAACGGGAACTTAAAGCCATCCATCCCGATCGTCCACTCTGTTCATCTAAAGGAGACGTACGATAACATGAATATACTACTCGAAGCAATCCAATACAGCACTCATCAATGGAATACCTGTAGTGATCTCAAAGTCATTGGTATGTTAATGGGCATGCAAGGAGGGGGCAATGTCCAGTGTGCTCCTTTAGTTAATCCAAAGAAGATTTTCCTGCCACCTCTCCACATTAAGCTCGGCTTAATGCCTTAGAACTAAGAGCATGGCGGGCTTTCAAATGGATTTGTGGAAACTTCTTGGGTAACCACAAGTCTCCCGCATACAAAGATGGAGTTCAGAAACTGCTCGATGCATATCAAGAAGTGGGCTGTCGCAGTGTCGCATGGCCTTGAAAATACATTTTTTACATTCGCATCTAGATTTCTTTCCCGAAAACCTTGGCGCGGTGAGTGACGAACAGGGGGAACGCTTCCATCAAGACATCCAGTCAATGAAAAATCGCTACCAAGGTTTCTGGAACGAAAGTATGCTGGCAGACTACTGCTTGATGTTGTACCGTGACGATCCGGACAAGGTTTACAAAACAAAATCGTACTCGCAACGTTTTTAGGTTGGTGTACATTTCTTTTTATGAATAAAGTTGTACTTTTACGATGAATTGTACTGAAATTAACACCAGTCATATTTCGATAACTATATGTGCTAGAGGAAAGCCGAAAACAGATTTGGAATCGGCGTACAAAACCGGTCTAGAAAAGTGTGCATACATCTTTGTTGAGTGAAAAAGTTCGATTTTGTCGACCAGTGTTATTTACCACAGTATTATTTGGTTTCATCTCGTTATTGTAGAATTTTATTGTGAATGTTGTCTAAACATTAATGAATTATATTTCCGAACAACAACTCATGCATCCACATATGATATGCATACACCCCTTTCTTAATGGGTTAATATTAGTTGTTTTAGTTTAAAAAGCGCGCATTTCTTTATTTTTTAAAATATAGTTTTTAAATGCAAATATAACATTTTTTACCTAAAAAAATCATTTAATAAAATTCTAATGTTGAGTAAAACTATAAATATATAGTTTGTTAAGTATAAATGCAACGCGGGATGG
The DNA here is from genome assembly GCA_023014485.1 of Bathynomus jamesi. Classification (NCBI taxonomy): domain Eukaryota; kingdom Metazoa; phylum Arthropoda; class Malacostraca; order Isopoda; family Cirolanidae; genus Bathynomus; species Bathynomus jamesi. The sequence goes on along the minus strand of JAJOZX010000282.1, from coordinate 697,713 downwards.
TGGCGTAACGAGCGAAACACTTTGTACGTTACGTGAAGAATATCAGGAAAGCGAATCGACTGTGGTTAAGGTAAAATGTTTTCATATTTATTTCTGTGTATATATGTATAATGTTCATAAATGAGTACATAGTAGTTAAGCTAAAGTTAAGTGAAGAATTCCTGCTTGGAAAAAAAATAAGTTGGATATTTTGGTCATTCGAAAATTAACATATTTTACGTTTAATTTAAACAAATTTGTTGTTCAAAACGAACATACGCAGATTTTGCTCGATCAACTAAATATTTGTTTACTGCAGCGAATTATTAACAAAAAAATTAATTTTGCAACACGAAACAAAAATGTGGGTGCCTAAAAATAAAAGAAATTTTGCTAAAGTACATGTATTTTTCAGTCAACAAAATATTTTTCTCTGTGAGAACTTCACTGACGTAAGAGCTTTATGTTTAAAACATGTAGTCTAAAACTTTCTTTGACATTCTAAATCCAAAGAAACTCCTGCAGTAATGATAAATAGGAAAATGTCTAAATTATTATGCAGAGTGATCCAGACTTTCTACACATCTTAAATGTTTATTTTAACTTTTGCAGCTATAATACCTATTTTTATACTGTACCATCTTCCGACCATAGTCTATATTTAATGAAAGAGACCCAACCTTATTATTAAGTATAAGGACCAGGCACGCCCAGAATCGCTATGATTTCTCAGAGGAGACCTTGGGTCCGTTCCTTAAGCTATAATACTGTATATCCGGAGTGTACTGTACGTACAGTATGTCCGTAGGAGTGCAACATGCCTCTTTTATTTGTTTACAGGTTTACATTACCTCTCATTTTCTAAATGAGGTCTTTAGACCTGAAAACTATGCATATATATATATATATATATGTATATATATATGTGTGTGTGTGTGTGTGGTGTGTGTGTGTGTTGTGTTTTCAAGAAGAAAATAGCTTTTCTGAATATTTTTCAACATTAAATATTTTTAATTGTAAATCAAGATTATGTTCTTTTTAATTTTATGACTGTAATAAAAAGAAATAAAGAATAAGAACCAATAAATATTTTACGAAATACATAAAAAAAAAAAAAAAGTTCCGCCACGGCTTTATTCCTTCCTTATTTCAATAAATTTCAAACTAGGTTACCAACTGACTTCCAAGTTCTTCAGCTTTTCAAATATGTATGATTTAGACTGTAGTGTATGGATTTTTGGATTCTCTTTGTATCGTGATATACTCTTATAAGGAGTTTTCCTTAAATATTACTTTCATTTTCAATTTTTGATGATAAATATATTCCACACATTAGCTTCTAATTTTTTTGTGTTTAAAGTTGATAATATAAATTGTAAACATAATGGGAATTACATATACTTCAAGTTTTTTTAAAAGGATAAGAAATCCCGTTCATGAGTTTCAGCCTATTTTATTAAATATATAATACCTTCTGAGCATCGGAGTCAACGTTATTCCATATTACTTGCCATAAAATACAATTTTTCAAAAAGCTTCCCTATATTCTGGCGGTCCTCATGCCTCGAGAAAATGTCCTGAAGAGCTCTATATATGCTCATATTTCCTTCGGGAAAGATATAAAATCCAGCGGAAAATTCTACAAAGTAAGTTCATGAAAATGCCTTTCAAAAAAAAACAAAAAAAAAAAAAACCTCATTTTCTGTTTGCTTCAAGTTTTCACTCTTTTTACTTATTTTTTAGCAAGTGAATATTGCTTATCGCTTATCTCTAGTTTGGAGTTCGTGTTTGTATCTTAATGTCTTAAATTGTTTTTATTTTTTTTTTAATTTGATCTATTGTAATTATTGTGTTGATGAAGTGATGTATATTTTTTGTTCGTAATATATAACATTGTTTTACATTTAAGACATGTTAACTATTTCCTTGTTTACAGTTTGTTTCCTTCCCCTCCACTTGCTTCGAAGGAATTCTTTACCTTATCTTGTACAAGACCGCACATTTCTTGTTTCTAGAGCCGGTGTTTTCCAGGTTCCAGGACGTGCCATCTTTTTTCCTCTGACATTTTCCATTTCCCTGGAAGGGTGCCGCAGAGAGCCATAAACCGCACGGTAAAGTCTTCGAAGTCGAGAATTTTAAGGCCCATATCGGCTGCTGGCTGGAGGGCTTAAGCCACTGCTCGAGAATCAAATTATCCTTTTTGCAGCGCCCGACGAGCGCTCAGCTCAAGCAAACTTAGTCAAACGGCGATGCTAAAACGATACTGAAACCACCAACTCGTAATGTCGACTCTTTGATGCAGAAAAAGCTTTTAAAAAGTACGATCGTCTCGTCTTTCTTTTTTGTTTCGTTGTTTTTCTTTTTTTTTTCGTAAAACAAACGCGTTCTTTCCTTTTCCAGAGGTATTTTTGCGACCCTAACTCGGATCTCGGAGAGGATTTTACGAGCGCTCACTCAGTTTATGTGCTTCTGCGGTGTCGCACAAAAGAACTTGGAATAGAGAGACAGCTTTGTGTTCAGTTTATAATGGAACATAAAACTTTTATTACATCTACAATTCATCTTCTTCTCAAATGATGGATCACCTGTTGCGGATATGCAACAAATGGTGTCAGATTTATCTCCTTCTTCATTTTCCACTAACATATATATACTGTACGTAAATAACAATTATATACTGTAGATATTTAAACTAACGCATCAATTCCAAAATTATTATGATGCCGCTTTTTCTTACCCAAAACTTCATTATCGAAGGATGAGTAAGTTTGGCATAAACAGAAATTTAACGAGTAATGCCATAGCAGAGCATGAGCATATACATTCCATAAACAAATGTTACACAATTGTAAACTAGGCAAGATAAACTAGTAAAACCCAAGAGTGAATTGAAATTACTAAGATATTAAAATAAACTCTGAAAACGTGAATATATATATATTTTTTTAAGTCTTCAAAAGAAAACTAGACGTTTGGCTCAAGACAGTCCCGGGATCACCTAAAGATCAGGGCCCCCAGCCTTCTTTAGTTAGCTTTATAAGGCTAACTAACGAAAATATCACGACCTAACCTAACCAATCGTCAAGGGCGTACAGCTGACCTAACGATTGGTTAGGTTAGGTAGTGATATTTTCGTTAGTTAGCTTTATAAGGCTAACTAAAGAAGGCTGGGGGCCCTGATCTTCAGGTGATCCCAGTCCCGGATGAGCCGATGTAAGGTGGAGAGCTCAGGACAACAACTCTATCTTGCATTAAGTTAGGTGTAGAGGTGGGGTCATCAGCCTGACTTCCGTGTTAATAGAGACACCGACGCACGGAACAGCTGCAAGGTTGCATTGTGAGGTGTGTATATATATACATATATATATATATATATATGATACCATTCTGAGTTCATTCACATATATATATATATATATATATATATATATATATATATATATATATACAGGGTGGGCCGTAAGTTTCCATACATAGGAAAAATAAACATTTTTTTATGGACAACCATTTTCATTTATATAATATGCTCTACATGGTTGCCATTGTTTTGAAAACACATTTCAATACGTGTTCCCAGATCCCCAGATCTCACCCCCCTTGATTTCTATCTTTGGGGCACTTGAAGGCCATGGTGTATCAGAAAGATACGAGACATAAATCATCTAAAGGAACGTATCACCAACGCCATTACAAGCATAACGTCAACTGTGCTAATGCGTGTTCATCAACAGTGGGAACACGTATTGAAATGTGTTTTCAAAACAATGGCAACCATGTAGAGCAAATTATATAAATAAAAATGGTTGTCCATAAAAAAATGTCTATTTTCCTATGTATGGAAACTTACGGCCCACCCTGTATATATATATATATATATATATATATATATTATATAATATCAGTTGTGGATCGTGGGATTTAAAAAAGAAGGAATGGTATGGGTAACTTCCCATATACTAAATATTTAGTAAATTCTAATTTTAGCCAATCCTAAATTATAGAAAGAGTGAAAAGATTAATATATTTCGTAGGAATAAATAATTCAAGAAAATTGCGTGTGATTTGCTCAGAATATTATGTTTTATGGAAGAGAATTTATACAGAGTGTAACGTTGGTAACTTGGTGCGTGGCAAAACAGTCGTTACCTTAGTTCATTGTGTAAGTTTATGAATCCGCAGTCCCGCATCAGATGTCCTTTTCAAAGAGGTTTTTCTCTTCGAATCTGACATAAAAATGTCTTCCTAAAAAGAATTCCAGAGTGAATTTCAAAACGTTTTCCATCGAAGTTTTTTCGTTTTAAGACTCGGAAAATAACATCTGGCAATAAAATGAACGTGAAAAAGCTTCATTTTTAACTTTTACTTAACTAACTACATTGAAAACGCAAATAATCTATGGTTACGCACAAAACTAAATTTTATAACACATTTTATATAAGATAGAATGGGATGAAGTTCTGCTAACTTACGTCTTTGTCTACAAAACTATGTACGCCTATCTTGTAAGACTTTAACTGCTCCAGTAAGTTTAAACGTTTCGTATTCGCTTGTTTATGACCGGGTTTCTTACAGTACCACCTATACCACTTATGCGCATACACACACACACACACACACACACATATATATATATATATATATATATATGTGTGTGTGTGTATGTGTGTGTGTGTGTAGAGGGCAGACCAGACAAAGAAATTCCTTCTTCCACGCCGTGCGTAGACATTTTAGAATCATCAGGACGCTGAAGACACACGTGGTATTCAAGGACACAGAAACACCAAGGGACGCTTGTTAGGTGTCTCAAAGGCCCGCGAAACTTACCGTCTTGCGAGCTTATAAAAGGTAGAGTCCACTGAAACTCCACTTCACACCTCAGTTACAAGTCAGCTCACACCTCACTCCTCACTTCTTGGCTTGGTCGTCACGTCTCACTCTCAGCAACCTTCGTCAGTAGCACCACTCGTCAAGCCACCCGCTCTCCGGCCTTCGCCGGAGAGCGGCCTGCTGTTCCTCCAAGGCTTCGGTCGGGCCTACACGAAGTCTATCATCAAGTAAGGTTCTCTACCAACTCACCCTCCGCTCGTTACGTCTCCTCTTGATTTCACTCTCTCCACGTAACGCAATCACGACCTCAGCCGGCATCAGTCCAATTTACACTTCAACCATATACAAGAACGAAGCAACACTTGAGGCGTTTCTACAATTCCTTCCTGCAAGAAAGAATATCACTGCTGTAGGCCTCTTCACAACAATCTTTACCGGCTCTCAGCACATCTTTCTTCACCTAGGGCAGGCGTGGGCAACCCTTGGCACGCCAACGACTTTTTTCCGGCACGCGATTCCCCGGGCTCACTTTAAAAAAAATTAAAATAAATAAATATCCAAATTCTTCGCTGAGTTTTATATTTTAACTTAATGTTTTCTGCTAAAAAATGGTAAAGATTAACTTTTGCATCAAAGATTTGACGATTTTGGCACGCTCACTTAAAAAGGTTGCCCACCCCTGACCTAGGGCCTACAGTCTACAAGGTCAACCTTCAAGTAGCTCTTCCATCTCCAGAGGTATTCATCATTTGCGGTAAGCTCCTTTTGATTCGTCTTAAGCAATCCACACGAAGCCTACACAGTGTAATCGCAGAATCGCGTTTTAGGCTATATCCCAGTGGACGCAAGCAACCATAAACTAACTATCATCAAAACCGTAGTAGGCCTATTTAAAGTGTTATGCCAATGCCGTAATTTTGTATCACCCTGTTAATGTGATCATTTGTATAATTATTAATCGTGCAACTTATTGTTTATGTGCTCTTTTATGCATTTCATTCTTCACGGCCTATCCATTTATTGTACCTACTGTACGGGCATTATTTCAGCTGTCAATAGGCTCACATATTTATTCTGTATTCCATTTGTGCCTATCATATTTAGCTTATCTAATTAGTGTTTATCATCATTGTAATAACAATTAGGCTGTATAACCATTTCTTATTGCTAATACTCAGCCATCTTTAGCATAGTGTAAATGCCGTTATATAATTGTTAATCATCATAAATACCTGCATTGAACTGTTAATCGCTGTGAACAAATAACTGATTTATTTTCTTAATTAAACACAAAACAACAAGGTAATTTCTCTAACTTTATTAATATTGTTTGCTTGGGTGTAAGCCAAGCTGGTGACCCCTAATTATTCATATAATTTTATTCAGTAATTATAGTACGCCTGCAAAAAACTTCACTTTTTTCTACGTGAAGGTCAAAATATGAAAATAAAAACCCACTCTAATAGACAGAGTTTATTTCCACGACAGTTTCGACGCCCACTGGCATCCTCCTCGGGTGGATACAGAAACACGAATGAACCAAAACAAGAGGGAAAAACAGTCCAAGGACCGACCGTTAAGAAATTCGCACCTAGGTTAGATCCCATTCTCCCGACACCGGAAGGGCATTTTCGTTAAGTACATTCGCGCAAATTTAAAACTATCTTCCTGTTCTAAACATACAGATTCTATTATTTTTTTACATAATTATTACATTTATTATTAAATTTATTACATTTAATATTGCATAATTATTTATTACAGAAATTATAAATTTATTATTACATTGGTTATTACATTGTTGTTTATTATACAGAACTTATAAACCGAAAAACGAATGAAAAAAGCCGATTAGGAAACAATCCAGAGACCATTGAGAAATTCGCACCTAGGTTATACCGTTCTCCCGACACCGGAAGGGCATTTTATTACAGGGTCCGGTTATAAGTAAATTCCCACAAATTAAAACTATCTTCTTGTTCTATACATACAGATTCTAATATTTTGACATAATTACTGCATTTATTATTGCATTTACATTTGTTAACATTTATTATTATTACCTTTACCCTAATTATTAATTTATAATATTACCTTTATTATTACATCTGTTGCATTTATATTTATTTCCACATTTATTACTTCCATTATTACATTTACTAAAGCGAGTAAGGAAACATTCCAATCCAAGACATTTAAGAAATTCACACTTAGGTTCGAACACGTTCCCACGACTCCGTAAGGGATTTTTTGAACCAAGAATCTCATTAAAGGGTCTAACTTATAAGTACCTTCGCACAAATTAAAATTATCTACTTTTTCTATACACACAGATTCTATTATTTTTCTTTTGACATAATTATTACATTTATAAAGTATCTTACTTGATTCCCAATCTATTATAGCATGATTATTTTGGCTGGCGTGATAAAAAATGGCATTATTAGTATTACAACTTCTGAAGGCATATTTGTGTTCTTTAATACGGGTTTCAATATTTCTTCCAGTTTCTCCCACGTATACTAAATCACAACTTTTACAGGGAATGCTGTAGACACAGGCTTGTTCCTCTTTTGCCACGTTATTCCTAACCAATTTACTTTTCACGGTAGACGAATATTTGAACGCCAAAGCAAACTTAAAATCTTTCGTCAACGGTTTTACTCTTTCTAAGCCGGCAATGTAAGGCAAACTCACATATTGTTTATGGTTAACTGAAGGTTCCCGAGGGGCATAAAAAGATTTTCTGGCTTTAAAATACGCCTTTCTGATAAACCACTCGGGATATTTTAAATCCTTAAAAATGTTCCAAATCTTTGAATTTTCCGGGTCCAGCAAATGTGGGCTACAAATCCTGAGTGCTCTTAGAAACATGGAAGAAATAATTGAGCTTTTAACCCCTTCATCATGATATGAAAAATAATGAATGTACGAATTACAATGAGTAGGTTTTCTATAGACCGTGAAATTGGGCTTAACGCTTTCGTTAATGACCAAAACATCTAGAAAAGGTAATTGTTTGTCGTTCTCCCATTCATATTTAAATTTAATAGAGGGAACAAGATTATTTAATGACTGAAAGAAAGTGTCAAAGTTGTTCCAGTGGTCAGGCCAAAATGAGAAAATATCATCTACATTACGAAACTAAATGAGATTCCTGGGACATATTGTTTGCAACAATTCCGACTCATAATATTCCATGTATAATGTACTCAGTATTGGGGATAAAGGGGACCCCATTCCCATACCAAAACGTTGCAAATAAAATTCTTCACCGAAGGAGAAGGCATTATTGGTGACAGAGTTTTATCAGTTCTAAAAATACAGATGTGGGCATGCCTAGTTCTACGTTACATGTTGGCAATTTTCTATCTAAAAAACTAAGTACATCATCAATGGGAACTTTCGTAAACAAGGACTCAACGTCAAAACTGATCATTCTTCCCCGTTTTAAATCTAAGGACATAACTTTGTTAATAAAGTCACAGGAATTAGTGATGTGCGAGCCTGAAAATTTACCAACCCATAAGATTAATATACCACTCCGTCCCATTATTTCACATAGGGGTTCCTTTAGTTACAGGTTATCTAAATTTCTTGCAGATAAATTATCCCCATTAGTTGGTAAATTTTCAGGCTCGCACATCACTAATTCCTGTGACTTTATTAACAAAGTTATGTCCTTAGATTTAAAACGGGGAAGAATGATCAGTTTTGACGTTGAGTCCTTGTTTACGAAAGTTTCCATTGATGATGTACTTAGTTTTTTAGATAGAAAATTGCCAACATGTAACGTACAACTAGGCATGCCCACATCTGTATTTTTAGAACTGATAAAACTCTGTGTCGAAACTAGGAGATTAAGGGGGGAGCTTATTGAAGTTTTCAAAATCGTTAATAACATCGATAACGTAAATTTTGACAAATTGTTCACTTTCGATAATAGTAATACTCGCAATAACGGATTCAAGTTGCGTGGCAGACGTTTCATTACTAATATCGCTAAAAACTTCTTTACGTTTAAAGTAATTGATAAATGGAATAATCTTCCCGCGTCAGTCGTTCATTCTACCAGCGTTAATGTGTTTAAGAACCGTCTTGACAGACATTTTAAAAATATTAACGTTGTTTAAAATTAAAAAAGAAAGTTAACAACAGGAGCTCAGGTGGTGGTGCTCGAGGATGAGTCTGTTGACGATGAATGCCAGCTTGTGACATGCCAGCGTGTGATGCCAGCAATAAAAAAAAAAAAAAAAAAAAAATTAGACTAACACGAATGTAGATGTAGCTCATAGCGTAAACTAACCCACTTTTTGTTTAACTTTACCTACTTTTTTTTTTTTTCTTATCCTCCTTACTTTGCATGTCTCTAACTCTTTTCTTGCATGTTTGTAGTTTGCATGGTATGACAGTGAGTTAAGACTGTGTTTGCATGGTTTGTAAGCGTTCTTATTTTACTTCTTTTCATCTTTCACCCCTCTCCTATATTCTCCGACTATTTTTCTGACTTGTCGGCAGTGGCCGGCGGATGGTGATGGTGAGACTTTTTCCCTCTTTTTCTGAATGAATGTTAACCCACGAATGATAGGTGTTGCTCCTTACTTAACCCCTTATTCTCCTCTCTTCTCTTAACCCCCTACTCTCTCCTTTCTCTCGGGCTAGCCTTAGAGTGGATCTTAGGGTCTTTGTTAGCCTTAGCTTCTGTAGATCTGTAGATGCCTTCTCCTTCGGTGAAGAATTTTATTTGCAACGTTTTGGTATGGGAATGGGGTCCCCTTTATCCCCAATACTGAGTACATTATACATGGAATATTATGAGTCGGAATTGTTGCAAACAATATGTCCCAGGAATCTCATTTAGTTTCGTAATGTAGATGATATTTTCTCATTTTGGCCTGACCACTGGAACAACTTTGACACTTTCTTTCAGTCATTAAATAATCTTGTTCCCTCTATTAAATTTAAATATGAATGGGAGAACGACAAACAATTACCTTTTCTAGATGTTTTGGTCATTAACGAAAGCGGAAAGCCCAATTTCACGGTCTATAGAAAACCTACTCATTGTAATTCGTACATTCATTATTTTTCATATCATGATGAAGGGGTTAAAAGCTCAATTATTTCTTCCATGTTTCTAAGAGCACTCAGGATTTGTAGCCCAAATTTGCTGGACCCGGAAAATTCAAAGATTTGGAACATTTTTAAGGATTTAAAATATCCCGAGTGGTTTATCAGAAAGGCGTATTTTAAAGCCAGAAAATCTTTTTATGCCCGTCGGGAACCTTCAGTTAACCAAAAACAATATGTGAGTTTGCCTTACATTGCCGGCTTAGAAAGTAAAACCGTTGACGAAAGATTTTAAGTTTGCTTGGCGTTCAAATATTCGTCTACCGTGAAAAGTAAATTGGTTAGGAATAACGTGGCAAAAGAGGAACAAGCCTGTGTCAACAGCATTCCCTGTAAAAGTTGTGATTTAGTATACGTGGGAGAAACTGGAAGAAATATTGAAACCCGTATTAAAGAACACAAATATGCCTTCAGAAGTTGTAATACTAATAATGCCATTTTTTATCACGCCAGCCAAAATAATCATGCTATAATAGATTGGGAATCAAGTAAGGTACTTTATAAATGTAATAATTATGTCAAAAAAAAATAATAGAATCTGTGTGTATAGAAAAAGTAGATAATTTTAATTTGTGTGAAGGTACTTATAAGTTAGACCCTTTAATGAGATTCTTGGTCAAAAAATCCCTTACGGAGTCGTGGGAACGTGTTCGAACCTAAGTGTGAATTTCTTAAATGTCTCTGGATTGGAATGTTTCCTTACTCGCTTTTAGTAAATGTAATAATGGAAGTAATAAATGTGGAAATAAATATAAATGCAACAGATGTAATAATAAAGGTAATATTATAAATTTAATAATTAGGGTAAAGGTAATAATAATAAATGTTAACAAATGTAAATGCAATAATAAATGCAGTAATTATGTCAAAATATTAGAATCTGTATGTATAGAACAAGAAGATAGTTTTAATTTGTGGGAATGTACTTATAAGCGGACCCTGTAATAAAATGCCCTTCCGGTGTCGGGAGAACGGTATCTAACCTAGGTGCGAATTTCTCAATGGTCTCTGGATTGTTTCCTAATCGGCTTTTTTCATTCGTTTTTCGGTTTATAAGTTCTGTATAATAAACAACAATGTAATAACCAATGTAATAATAAATTTATAATTTCTGTAATAAATAATTATGCAATATTAAATGTAATAAATTTAATAATAAATGTAATAATTATGTAAAAAAATAATGGAATCTGTATGTTTAGAACAGGAAGATAGTTTTAAATTTGCGCGAATGTACTTAATGAAAATGCCCTTCCGGTGTCGGGAGAATGGGATCTAACCTAGGTGCGAATTTCTTAACGGTCGGTCCCTGGACTGTTTTTCCCTCTTGTTTTGGTTCATTCGTGTTTCTGTATCCACCCGAGGAGGATGCCAGTGGGCGTCGAAACTGTCGTGGAAATAAACTCTGTCTATTAGAGTGGGTTTTTATTTTCATATAGTACGCCTACTTTTTTAGCCACATCAAACCGGTGATCGGTAGCCACTATAAACTGGTGATTCTGGAGTGACTATAAATTGGTGACTCCAGCCTTATCATTTAACAATCAATCATTGTCAATCAATTAACCATTATCATTATTATAGTGCCAACTTTATGCTATAAACCGGCAACATCAAAGTGGTTAAGATTAGGCTACTATATATATACAGTATATATATATATATATATATATATATATATATATATATATATATATATATATATATATATATATATATATATATATATAGTCGTGAGTCAGTTTTTAATGCAATGATTTTTATTTCAGAAATATGATTTCTATTTACTTACTGTATAATGATATTTGTTATGCCGAACTTATACTGTACTCGTACTGCAAACTTTAAGGGTTCTCCTATTTTGACTAACGTTTAAATGAACTGAACTCCGGTTGCGTGTATCTAATTAGGCTAAACGGAAAGAAACCTAGACACGAAATAGATTTTATATGATTTTATTCAATTAAACTTTTAAAACACGGTGATTAAAGATAAGGCGAATTACTGCTTCCGTGGCTGGGGCCTCCAGAAACATGGAGGCGTACATTCCATATTATTTTCCTACTACTAATGCTAAAACACTTTGGTTTAACTGTGCTTGTTCTGATGCTATCCGCAACAGATAGAAGGCTTTCAGAAGGTATCGTCGCCATCCAACTCCTGTCTCTCATTTAGTTTATATATATATGAAAATGAAAATGAATAGGTTTATTGGCAGACTATAGTCCATATGACAAGTATTATTAATACAATGACAGTTCACATACTAAGGATAGAAATATATACAGTTGATTAGAAATAATACAGTAATGTCAAAGTTAAGTGGAGCTACAAACAGACGTTTTCGTACCAAGAATTCCATAACTTAGAGCCACGCTTCTCAAACTAGGGGTCGCGTAAATATTATTGGGGGTCGCAGAAACATTTGAAAATATTATTTTTTTCATAAATATACAGTGTTAGTACCTATTGCTTTTATGACATTGAGTGAAGGGTCGCGAAAAAATTTGTCTGATCCAAAGGGGTCGCAAGTGAAAAAAGTTTGAGAAGCCCTGACTTAGAGGATAATCGGCAGGACTCATGGATAGTTTGGATAATCGGGTTGGTTGATTTTTTAATTCTTTGCATTAGACTGTATTGAGCACGTCTTGTTACCTCCGGGAAGCTCGGGACATTGCGGGTAGCAAACATTTGTGAAGCTGAGCATCTCGGGGGTAATTTATGTACGAGTCTAAAAGACCTGTTGTACAGCAAATTTAGGATTCTGCCAGAACCTTTTTTATAATTCACCCAGAGTTGCTGTCCGTATATATTACTGCAGAAAGTACGAAAGAGAGTGTTTTTAGTTTCACTTGTACAGAACCGAAAGTTCCTTATAGTCATATTCGTTTTAGCACAAAGGGTTCGAGATTGTTTTCTTATATCCGAGTCATCACTCAAGGAGCTGGTAATAGTTTGGCCCAAATACTTGAACTCTTGTACTTCCTCAATTATTTCACCATTCATTTTAAACCTAATATCAGCTGGCTGATTACAGCTTTTAGGATGAAATTGCATAACCTTAGTTTTTGTAACATTAAAAAGAATATCATGTTTCTGCGAATACACTTCGCAGACGTTTAGTAGCCGATCCAGACCTTTAACAGAGGGACTTATTAACACCATATCATCGGCATAAACTAAGTTATTTATCCTTGTCTTATCTATACAACATCCCACTGTTGCTTCATTAAGTGAAGCAATTAATCCGTCAATATACACATTAAACAGCATAGGGGAGAGCAAGGAGCCTTGTCTCACCCCGCAAGAGAAGCCAAAACATTCGGATTGCCCCACCTAACGGTAAAAGATTGTGGAAATACCAAAATTTCAATAAATTTAATATGTACATGGGAACCTTCCTGTCTTCTAGTTTTTTAAATAAAATATTTGGTTCACTCTATCATATGCCTTACTTATATCTAAGAAACTGATATAAATAGTTGAATTACTGTCAATGTATTTAGATTTAGATATTGTTTCTTTAAGATCATAGATACACAGGTCAGTTGAGTGGGACCTTTCAAAACCAAACTGATTAGATGTCCATAGGTAATCATTTAATCGGAGTAAAATGAGTCATTAGACGAAAGCGCTTGAGCACCATTTTGTGTTTCCTTTCCTTCGTGGTTTTATTCATCATATATATATATATATATATATATATATTAGTGATGGGACGATGCATCGCAATCGCAATCGCAATCGCGATACAATCGCACATTTTTTACAATCGCAATCGCAATTGCAATCGCATTTAATGAGTGCGATTGTTGCGATTGTGAACAAAAGATTTAAATCTCTACAAAAGTTGCTATGAAAGCTGCTCTTTCATGCGTACTTAAAGGAAAGTTTAGCTAACAACAATACGGAATAATAAATAAATAATAAATAAGTCAAAAACAGAAATGAAAACGTGTTGCGAATTAGTTGAAAACAGAATAAAAAATTGGTTTAATAATAACAATAAGTACACCTCTTTATTTGCTCTATGTAAAATTGGAATGTTAAAAAATCAAGCTAACCCTATGGTAGGTAACGCGTTTAAGTATATTTAAAGCATAAATGAGCGTTATGTGAGGCTAAAGCTAAAACATCGCAATCGCAATCGCAATCGCGCGATTTTCAAATTCTGACAATCGCAATCGCAATCGCAACAGCGATTGTATGAAATATGACAATCGTCCCATCACTAATATATATATATATATATATATATATATATATATATATATATATATATATATATATATATATATAAAACCTTTGGTTAGCTTCCGCCCGAATTGTTCATTCTGACGAAGGTCAAGCTTTTCACTTCACCTTAGACCTACAGTTCACCGTGAATTCCGAACCACCCCACATCAGCAGCCCAGCGTCTTAACCACTAGGCCACCTAGGGTACCCATTAGGGTGTTTCATAAATTAAAAGTTTGGAAAAATTTTAATCCACATGGATCCCCTTGTTCCATTTGCTGAGGAGACTGATAAACGGAAGTATTAATTCAATAGTTTAAAGTTTACGGGTCCCCAGTTTGATGCTCTAGCAGATCATAAACGGAAAAAATTAAACAAAAATCTGTCAATGAATTTTTATTCAACAAACGAGTACCATTTCACTACACATTTTCACAAAGATACAAAAAACATAACCACTTCTTGCGAATCATTTGTCCATGAAATCCTTCTTGGTTTTATTCGGGTATTTCGCCCTATGCTGCATCACAGTTTTGAGCAAATACTGCTTCTGCTCTTCGTTCTTCGTCAGAGAACAGTTGAACTCTTTGGTGAGCGCGATGGCTCTTTCGGCCCGATCGTTGACGACAGAGATTTTGTTAACAGTTGCCGCTGCTTGCATGAAGCCCTCTACTTCAGTCCACTCGGCAACTGGCTTTTTCAAGAATTCTGTGTCCAAGTCGAAAGACAGTCCCCGCACGCGCTCTTCCATCCTGTGTTCCTTGACCAAATCCAAGCAAACTCGCGCTATCTTCTCGCCGGTTCCGGACGTCACCTTAGGAACGCCGAGCAACTTCTCCTTGCCGTCGCCAGAGACGAGGACGGCGATCCGGTCAACGCTCTCCTTCCATTGCTCATTGTCAGGTAGGAGCTTACCGTCCCAATGCAAGACAAGAGGCTGACCAGGACAAACTTCGTCGGATTGATAACTTTCAGCAGCCACCTTCCTGAGAGCCTTGCGTGTGCGGTACATGGTACTGGCAGAAATGGACAGTTCATCCAAGTCAAAACCTAGTGATTTAGCCGCTGCAGCGTACGACATAGCTGAATCGCGGTACGAAATATTCAGCCGATCGTAGGTAGTCGTCACATCCTGTGAGATCAGATTCCTGCGTCGCTTCTTGGTATTTCCCTTGGAGGAGGATGGAAAAACTTCCACGGTTGGGTCAACGACATCTGAGTCAGTCTCTGACGAAGTTGAAATCACTAAAGCCCCCGTATCTTCTGCAGCTCCTTGTTCCTTCCTGGCCTTCTCCTGTTGTTCCTTAATCTTGTCCAGCCTCTTCCTTTTCCTAATCTCCTTATAGTGAAGCTTCATGTCAACAGGGCCCATGCTGCAGGAATTTGGATCTTCACGCTGCATGTCGAGAAAGTGGATGTCCTCCTGATTCTTCATCATTTCCTTAGCCTGTGAATGAGCAATGTCCATGATCTCCTTCGCTATTGCCTCCTTGAACATCGCCTCCTTCACTCGGAAGGACTCTGCTTTATGTGACTTGTGCTTCACAAGCCGGTCGTATTCCTTGAGAAGGGATTCCATCTTCCTCAAGGCCGAATCTCGACGCATCATGGGGATTCTCGCTCTCTCCCAAAATATGAGACAGGCATCCAGGCACAGGTTCAGGCATTTAGTACGTCCAAATTTTTGCTCCTTTTGGTGGTAAAAGTACTTTTTGAGTACTGTACTTGCAACTGAGTTGGAAGGCCACTTGATGTGATGTTCGCATCCGTCTGGCCAATAAGAAACACTTCTGTTTTCGCTCTGGTAGACACCTGGAAAAGAAAACAAACTAAATAATTCCACAGAAATAATTTCACATCGTAATTAATTTCATTAATTAAATAAAGAAAAGCAGAAACACTTCTGTTTTCGCTCTGGTAGACACCTGGAAAAGAAACAAACTAAATTCCACAGAAATAATTTCACATCGTAATTAATTTCATTAATTAAATAAAGAAAAGCAGTAACTGGGACTCGAACCAGTGTCATAGCCGTTTGGCGGCATCGCTCAAGTCGACGTACACAGCACGCTATCCACTACACCATCTAGGAGTGGATAGCGTGCTGTGTACGCCGACTTGAGCGATGCCGCCAAACGGCTATGACACTGGTTCGAGTCCCAGTTACTGCTTTTCTTTATTTATAAAACTGATACGTGTACACTACGTTCTCTTTGACAATTCATTAATTAAATAAATTTCAATACCGCAGTAAAATTACATTAATTAGTATCATAAATAATTACCAGCTTAGTTGTCCAATATGCAACAGACTAATTAATTTCATGTAATATTAATAATAAATATCACTACCACAGTAAAATGACAGAAATTAAATAATAATAAATTTCAATACCACAGTAAAATGAGATAATTAGTAGCATATATAATTACCTCCATAGTTGTCCAATAGGCTATACAACACGAACCGCTCAAATGACGAAGAAAACCGTCTTCACTGCAGGCAGGCGAGAAATGAACTGACAAAAAGTCGTCAAAGTTGGGGACCTCTAAATGCAGCGCGATCTGGTTCAAACTTGCACAAACGTGTTTTCTTGTTTTTTAGAATACGGAGAAACGTGTGGATTAAAACTCCAAGCTCATTTTTATTTTACCCTATAGGTATGAAACACCCTAGTACCCATTTATCTACCAACCACTTTCTTTATTGTGTCGAAAGATGAACAGCTGGGTTTTGCTGCGCGCCGGCTGCCGTCGGGTCTCGAACCAGGGGCCGATGGATTCGTAGTCAGCGACGCTAACCACTACACCACCACATCACAAAGCAACACGTGATCTTTTTAATAAACAAAGAACCACAGGGAAAAGGAAAAGGAAACACGAAGTGTTTTCTTTTCCTTTTCCCTGTGGTTCTTTGCTTATATATATATATATATATATATATATATATATATATATATATATATATATTTGTTCTTCGACTCGCCAAACATTCTTTCATCAGAAAAAGTGAAAACCTATCCATTTTTAATTCTTCTTGCTCAATCTGGCACCTAACCAAGAACCTCTACAAAAATTTTACTTCTTTCCCTCCTCTTTTCCATTTCGACGGCTCAGTTACCGCCTCTTCTCCCGATAAAGCTGAACTTATCGCTCAGACTTTCGCCTCCAACTCAACCATGAACGATTTCGGTGCTGTTCTTCCATCTACTCCTCCTCCTGATTTAATTATGTTTGAAATTAGAATCTATTCCAAAGGTGTTTTTCTGCTCTATCTGGGCTCAACTCGAGGAAGGTGTACGACCCTGATGGAGTCTCTCCTGTTGCTCGCAAGAACTGGACTTCTGTTCTGACACCCTGCCTAGGCAAACTCTTTCGTCTTTGTCTTTCATCTGGTACTTTTCCTTCCTGCTGGAAGTTCGCTTTCATTCAGGCTGTTCCAAAGAATGGTGACCGCTCTCAACCCTCCAGATATTGTCCAATTGCCTTGTCTTCCTGTCTTTCTAATGTTTTTGAGTCTGTCCAATATGAAGATTCTAAAACACCTCTCTTCTCACAATCTTCTTTCAGATCGTCAGTATGGGTTCCGCAAGGGACGCTACTGGCGATCTTCTTGCATATCTTTGACTCTTAGTCATCTTCCTTTCGGGATTTCGGTAAAACCTTTACTAATGTGCTAGACATATTGTGCAGACATATCGGTTTCAATCCTTCTCTCTGTGCCTTCAGCTCTGATTTTCTCTCTGGCCGATCTATAGCTGCAGTTGTAGATGGACACTGTTCTTCTCCTGAAGCTATTAATAGTGGTGTTTCTGAGGGCTTTGTGTTGTCACCGACTCTTTTTCCTTTTTTATCAGCGATCTATGAAGTCGCACTTCCTGTCCTATCCACTCCTCTGCCGATGATTCTACTCTTCACTTCTCCACCCGCTTCACAAAGCGTCCCTCTCAACAGTCACTCCGTGCTTCGTGTAGGACAGCTATGGTGCACCTGACCTCTGATCTTTCTACTATCTCTGTTTGAGGTAGAAAAAACCTCGTGGCTTTCAATGCCTCAAAACCCAAGTTCCTTAATCTGTCTACTCGTTACAGTGTTCCACACGATTATCCCCTTACCTTCAACAATACACAAATCAATCCTTCTTCTTCTCTTAACATTCTTGGTGTTTCTTTTCTCGTGATCTTTCCTGGAAAGATCACATATACTCTCTTTCCAAAACAGCTTCTAAGAAGTTAGGTGTGCTATACTGCCTCCGCAGTTTCTTCAGCCCCACTTATTTGCTGTCTCTATACAGGGTGTCTTGTCCGCCCCTGTATGGAGTACGCTTCTTTTGTATTGGGTGGCTTAACCCACATAGCTCTACTTGGCCAGGTGCAATCAAGAGCTTTTCGTTTCATCAAGAGAGAACCCGCCTCCCTCTTCGCCAAAATGTTGCCTCACTCTCTCTTTACTATCGCTATTATAACGGACACCCCTCTTCTGAAATGTCTAACTGCATGCCTATTCTTAGAGTACGCGGTACCAGACTTTCGACACATTCTCATTCCTTTTCTGTCCAACTCTCTAACGCAAGGATTAATCGGTATTTCCAATCTTTCATCTACTGAACCAGTCAACTCTGGAATAATCCTCCTCAGTTCATCTTTACCCCTGTCTATGACTTCCAATCTTTTAAATGCAGAATGTCCAGGCATCTCGAAAGCCCTGGACCTTAATTTTGGCTCTCTTGTTCCTCTATGGGTAGGGGGTACGTTTTTGCGGGTATTCGCCCTTTGCCTTTCCTTCCTGCATAAAAAAACCATGAAAGATGAATATTATAAAATGACTCCCTAAATCCTAAAATGTTATGAGACAGCTCATCATTTCCCTTATATCACTGTCCCCCATTCTAATCCCCGCTGCTTACGCGTACATATAAAAGGCGACGCGCCACACCCGAATTCAGAAGCTTTGGACCCGGTGTGGTAACTTTTCCGAGAACTGGTTCGTGAGAGGGTCTCGTATAGATGACGTCTCCAGAGTCGGGAGTGGCCTGGTTATGACTAGTGCAGCGGTTCTCAACAGAGGCTCCGCGGACCCCTAGGGGTCCGTGAGTTGTGTTTAGTCCCTGGTTGACTAGATTATATTCAGTAAAACAATTTTTTTTCCCCTTTTTTTGTGGTGGCTAATTTTGACCTCTAACAGATAACATTTTCGGTTACTTGACACTTTAAAGTTTCTATAAATGTTTTTCTACGACTATCTTATGTTTTCAATTCATGAACTGTGAGTTTTTGGCACAAATGAGCCCCTTCCCTATTTTTATTCTGTTTTTTTTTATGTAAACAGAACAGCGGTAAGTTTTACACATTTGTATTACATTTTTACTCTGACTTTGAAGTATAAATCAAGATTAAAAAACTATACTAATCGGGATACCTCAGTTTGTCTATATGCTACTTAATCATAATGCAAAAGATAATTTTTGGGGAGGGGGCCCCCAAAATATCAAGATTTTGATAAGGGGTCCGCAGTACAAAAAAGGTTAAGGAACGCTGGTCTAGTGTATATTGGTTTATAGGGACAATAGGGATTATGGTTATTTCCTATTGTTAACTCATATAAATTTAAGAAACTTAACGAAGGCACAACCATTCAATTCCAATAACTTCTATACGGTAGTAAACTTTAATAAAGCTTATTAATCATTTCCACACCTTCGTCACTCCGACTGCCTACGAGTATAAGCAATCATTCTAAACCATGGACCACCATCTTTGAGACAAACTCGTACAACCTAATCTCTGGCAGCACAAAAACAACCCACAACGACCATCCTCAAGATATGAAGATGACAACACACACACACACACACCTCTTTAACCTCGTTGATGTTCCGTGTGTTGGTCTCTCTTCACACGAAGGTGAAGCTGGTGGCCCCGCCTCTAGGCCTGGCTTGGTGGAGGAGCGAGTTGCTTTCTTGCGCGCTCCATCGTACATAGCCAGGAACACCCGGCTCATCTGGTACAGTCCTGAGCCAGGCATCTAGTCTTCTCTTGAAGACTTCAACTTTGACTAATATAACGTTTCTGAGGTCTTTTGGAAGCTGGTTAAAAAGTCTTGGCCCCCTGACAACCAAGCTATTTTCCTTCAATGTTGAAGAGGTCCCTTGTCGGGCCTTTAATTTGGGAACACTACGCATCCTATGGCGATTACCAAGAGATCGGTTTGTTTCTTTTGTGAGTTAAGCGAAGAGATAATTGATTTAAAGCGTAGTGTACGCGAGGTGACGGAAAGACTTGCAACGCTTGATGAGGGCAGTGGTAGGCTTACAGTTGACGAAGGCCGAACCTATACTAACATTGAAGACGTTAGTAAGTTGAAGGGTGAGGTTAGGAAACTAGTTTCTAGTATACAGTAGTTAGCTTATCGGGAAGGTTAGACAGAGGAAGGTTGAGGAAGGGGTTAAGGTTGGTCCGAGATTAGTAGACGGGGAGGGATTTAGAGTAGTTAAGGGTGGAGCTAGGCCACGCACGTTAGGTGATAGGAATCCCCCCTCTATCGAGGTTTCGAACCCTTTCGCCCAGTTGGATAGGGATGTGAACGAGGGGGAAACGATTTTAATTGGGGACTCCTTAGTGCATCATATGGATAAGGAGTTCGTTGAACGGAATCCAACCAAGAAGAGGAGGGTATGTCTACCAGGAGCCAGGGTTGACAGAATTAGAGACGAAGTAGATAGGATTGATGTCGCCTCACGTCACTCGATGTTGGTGACGATGGTAGAGGGCAACGACTCGTATAGGCCCGATACGAGAGTGCCTGACCTTTTGGAGAGATACAGGGGGTTAATTAGGTCCCTGAAGGCAAGGTCAGATAGGTCTTTAGTTCTAGGTATTACTCCTAGGCACAGTTTAAATTGTAGGATTACGTCAAAAACAATATTTTTGAACACTAAACTAGAAGAGATTTGTGCTCATGAAAATGTACCCTTCGTAAAGCTGTGGTCAGAATTTAGTGATCCTAGCCTTTTTATAAAAGATGGGGGGTGCATTTCAATGAAATAGGGAATGCTAGGCGAGGTAAGTTAATCGATGAGAACGTTCGAAAGCTGTATAGATCGAAGCCCTTTTTAAATGTTGTGGGTTCGGGAAACGCCGGCCCGACGTGAAAAATAGTTTGAAACGCCGATCCATGGTAAAAAATAATTTAAATGTCTTTTATTGTAACGCGCGTAGTATTAGAAATAAATTGAACGAATTTAAGGCGATAATTTATTCCTGGAACTACGATATAGTTGCTATAACCGAAACGTGGTTAAATACCGTGACTCGGGACTTGTTGGGGGAACTTGATATAGCGGGTTTTAAACTTTTGGATCACCTAAAAATCAGGGCCCCCAGCCTTCTCTAGTTAGCCTTATAATGCTCACTAACGAAAATATCACGATCTAACCTAACCAATCGGTTAGGTTAAGTTGTAATATTTTCGTTAGTTTTAACGTTTTATGTGATGGATTCATTTAAAAAATGTCTCCTAAAGAACCTAGCGTAGTTTGTGTCCCCTTTTGCGTCAGGGGGACATAAACTACATTTGCTCCGTGTTTTGACTACGTCAATAATCGTAAGCCGATAAAAGATAACATAGGCCCTAGTGGACGCTAACGGCGCTTTGGCTTCCGACGCTCAGGCGATGGCGGGTACTTTTAACAACTTTTTCGCGACAGTTTTTACCTTAGAAGACGTAAATAATGTCCCCGATGTGGACGATACCGTTCCATTTAGTAGCGAGACTATTTTGAATAAAATAACTGTTTATGAGGGTGTGATTGCGCATTATATCGATAAGACCCATTAACAAAAATTGTTAATAAGCCAATGGAAGCGGGGATTATTGCTGAAGACTTCAAATTAGCTAACGTTACGCCCATTTTATAAAAGGCGACCGCACAGTAGCTAGCAATTTTAGACCTATCAGCTTAACGTCAATTTTTGGTAAACTTTTGGAAACCGTAGTTAGGGATCGTATCGTCGATCACTTAGAAAATCGCGATTTGATCAATAATAGTCAGCATGGGCTTCGACGCCATAAATCTTTTTTAACTAATTTGTTAGAGTTTTATAACGAAATAGTGCGCGAATGCGATAGGCATAGAGCAGCTGACGTTATTTATTTAGACTTTAAAAAAGCGTTCGATACAGTTCCGCAAAGAAGATTAATTGCGAAGGTTAAGGCACACGGTATACGCGGTCAGGTAGCAAACTGGTTAGAGGAATGGCTTCGTGCCAGGAAACAGAGGGTCGTTGTTAATGGTAGGGAATCGGGGTGGCTGGATGTAGATAGCGGTGTCCCTCAGGGTTCAGTGTTAGGCCCATTGTTATTCGTAATCTACATTAACGACATAGATGTAGGCTTGACCAGTAACGTGTCAAAATTCGCGGACGATACTGAAATAGGCGGTAAAGTTCTTAACGTGGACGATAGAAATAGGCTCCAAGACGATGTAAATAGGATTATGGAGTGGACGGAGAAGTGGCAGATGCAATTCAACGCAGACAAATGTAAAGTTTTGCATATAGGTTCTCGTAACAATAGTTACACGTACACGATGGACGATAGACAATTAGCGAGCGTTGACGAGGAAGTAGATTTAGGCGTACGCGTATCTAAAGATTTAAAAGTTAGGAACCAGTGCCTGGAGTCTTGCGCAAAAGCTGATAGGATGTTAGGCGTCAAAGCGCGTAATTTCGAATTTAAATCGAAGAATATTATATTGCCCCTTTACAAGTCCCTAGTCAGGCCTCACTTAGAATATGCTGTTCAGTTTTGGTGCCCGTATTTGCGTGAGGATATTGATAGGTTGGAAAGGGTTTAGCGACGCGCCACGAAACTAATTCCGTCACTACGCAACAAGTCTTACGAAGATAGGATTAAAGAGTTAGACTTGCATTCACTCGAGACTAGGAGATTAAGGGGGAACTTATTGAAGTTTTCAAAATCGTTAATAAAATCGATAACGTAAATTTTGACAAATTGTTAATTTTCGATAATAGCAATACTCGTAATAACGGATTTAAATTGCGTGGCAGACGTTTCATTACTAACAAACATCGCTAAAAACTTTTTTTCACGTTTAAAGTAATTGATAAATGAAATAATCTTCCCGCGTCCATCGTGAATTCTACCAGCGTTAATATGTTTAAAAATCATTTAGATGGGCATTTTAAAAATATTAACGTCGTTTAAAATAATAAAACAATTAGCAACAGGAGCTCTAGGGGTAATGGTCGAGGTTTGAGTCTGTTGACGATTAATGCCAGCTTGTGACATGCCAGCGTGTGATATGCCAGCAATAAAATTATATTATTAAAAAAAAATAGACTAACAGGAACTTAGATGTAGCTCGCACCGTAAACTAACCCACTTTTTTGTTATACTCTTCATATTTTTTCTTTTCTCATCCTCTTTACTTGCATATCTGTAGTTTGTATGATATGACAGTGTTTCTTTGAGTTAAGACTGTGTTTGCATGGTTTGTAAGCGTTCTTATTTTACTTCTTTTCATTTTTCATCCCTTTGCTATTCTCTTCGACTATTTTTCGGCAGTGGCCGGCGGATGATGATGGTGAGTCTTTCTCTTTCTTTTTCTGAATGAATGTTAACCCACGAATGATAGGTTTTGCTACTTACTTAATCCCTTATTATCTTCTTTTAACTCCCTATTTTCTTCTTTTAACCCCCTGCTCTCTTCTTTCTCTCGGGTTAACCTCAGAGTGGATCTTAGGGTCTTTGCTAGCCTTAGCTTCTGTAGATCTGTAAATCCTACCTTTCATATTTTCCAGTGTTGTTTGAATGGTAATTGGTCTAATTTGAGGTTTGGTACCAGTTTTTCGATCATTTTCCATATGTAGATTATAGTGTACCTCTCTCTTCTTTCCAGGAGTACAGATTTAGTTTATGTAGTCTTTCCCAGTAGTTGAGTTCTTTGCAGCCATCAATCTTGGCTCTGAAATGTTTCTGCGTTGCTTCTAGTTTATTAATTTCTTCCTTTTTATACGGGGACGTTAAAACTGAGCGGTATTCAAGTTTTGGTATGATCAGTCTTCTCAGCAGGGGAATCATTATTGTCTTGTCCCTCCTTATGAACGTTCTTAGTACCTGTCCCGCGATTCCTTTTGCTTTTTTTATTGCTATCTGATTTTGTGTCTCAAATTTGGCCTCATCGGTCATTATTACCCGCCAAGTCGACCGCTTTCGTGCTTCTCTGAATTTCCTGTCTATCTGGAGCATGATATGTAGTCTGTTTAAGTTCCTCATTTCTACCATATCTCAAGAGCTGAAATTTATCGGTGTTAAATGTCATATTGTTGTCTTCTGACCATTAGTATATTTTGTTCGTGTTCCTCTGCAAGGCCTCCACTTCATTTGCATCGCTTATTTTTCTGCTGATCTTTGTATCGTCTGCAAAGGATGTTACTATACTGTTGTTTACTCCGCTGCTGTCTATGTCTGTAGGCATGATAATGAACAGGAGTGGGGCCAGTACTGTACCTTGTGGTACTGAGCTGCGTACTTCTGATTCTGATGATGATACACCTTGAATTTTGATGACCTGTAGACGTTCTCTGAGGGAGTTGTAGATCCATTTTTCCCACTTTGCATGTTATTCTCATATGTTTCATTTTATGTGCTATTATACGATGATCGCATTTGTCGAAAGCTTTAGCAAAATCAATGTATATGACATCATAGTTTTTATTGCCTTCAAGTGCATCTAGGATATTGTTATAGTGCTCTATAAGTTGTGATAGGCATGCTCTTCCTGATCGGAATCCGTGCTGATTTTCGTTGAATCTTTCCAGTGTCTCAAAGAAACCATAGATTTTCTCTGACCATTCCTTCAAATACTTTGGTGAGGTGGGACGTCAGTGACACTGGTTTATAGTTCTTTGCTTGGGATCTATCCCCTCCTTTATATATAGGGACAATGTTCGCTCTTTTCAAGATGCTCGGTATTTCCCCAGTGTCTAGGGATCTTCTCCATATCCAGTATAAGGGTGTAACTATTTCATTTTTACAGTTTTTAATCAGTAGTGCGTTCCATTTGTCCGGACCTGCAGCTGAATGTGATTTCATTTGTCCTATAGCTCTCGCTACATCTTCTGGGGTAAAATCAAAGTCTGTTATACATTCTCCTTGCAATTTCTCTTCGAAGAATGCATCTACGTCTGGAATCGCTTTGTCGCTTTTGGGGCACTGAAGGCCGATTCATACTAGGCTCTCAATGATTCAGGTATTTCTTTTAGATCGTCTGTTAGTTCATTATTTCTTTTCCTTAAGGGCCCGATGGTAGCGCGCGTTTTTGTTTTCCTTTTCGCAAAGCTATAGAAGTATTTTGGATTTTTCTTTATTGTTCTACCGCCTTTTCTTCCTCCCTCTCTGTATGGCCCTTAATCAGGGTTTGTATTTCCCTGTCGATATTCTCTAGTTTTTCTTGTATTGCTTTCCTGGCAGGGTTGTCTCCGCAATTAGCTAACTTCGCTGCTACTCTCTTTCTTTTGCGGAATATTCTTCTCTTTTGCCTCTCTAGCCATATATATACTTACTCGCCTTTAGTAAATGTAATAATGGAAGTAATAAATGTGGAAATAAATATAAATGCAACAGATGTAATAATAAAAGTAATATTATAAATTTAATAATTAGGGTAAAGGTAATAATAATAAATGTTAAAAAATGTAAATGTAATAATAAATGCAGTAATTATGTCAAAATATTAGAATCTGTATGTATAGAACAAGAAGATAGTTTTAATTTGTGGGAATGTACTTATAAGCGGACCCTGTAATAAAATGCCCTTCCAGTGTCGGGAGAAAGGTATCTAACCTAGGTGCGAATTTCTCTGGATTGTTTCCTAATCGGCTTTTTCATTCGTTTTTCGGTTTATAAGTTCTGTATAATAAACAATAATGTAATAACCAATGTAATAATAAATTTATAATTTCTGTAATAAATAATTATGCAATATTAAATGTAATAAAATTAATAATAAATTCAATAATTATGTAAGAAAAATATAATAGAATCTGTATGTTTAGAACAGGATGATAGTTTTAAATTTGCGCGAATGTACTTAATGAAAATGCCCTTCCGGTGTCGGGAGAGTGGGATCTAACCTAGGTGCGAATTTCTTAACGGTCGGTCCCTGGACTGTGTTTCCCTCTTGTTTTGGTTCATTCGTGTTTCTGTATCCACCCGAGGAGGATGCCAGTGGGCGTCGAAACTGTCGTGGAAATAAACTCTGTCTATTAGAGTGGGTTTTTATTTTCATATTTTGACCTTCACGTAGAAAAAAGAGAAGTTTTTTGCATTTATCATGACTTAACCTAACCAATCGTCAAGGGCGTACAGTTGACCTAACCGGGCATTCAATTGACCTAATCTGGCATTCACTTAACCTAACCGGGCATTCAATTGACCTAACTGGGCATTAATTTTTTATTTTTTCTGTTACCTTTACAGATCTGCAGGGATCCTTCAAAAAATGTATTCTTCGTAAAGTTGCACTTTTTATTGTTTGACCGACACTTTTGGCAACGAAAGAACTGGGTATTTTTATCAAAGGACACACTTTCCCACACTTAGAGCACTTTTTCATAAAGAGTAGCAGTTTGTGACTCCGGCTAAATTTAACACAATCCTCTGTAATTAGTTTAAGCTAGTTAAAACACATATTAATTATTTAAAGTGCTCTAACATGTTTGTTTTTAATTTCTCCAAAGAAAAGAAAGTTATTTTTGAAGTCAGTGACCAAAACTACATTAGTATACCGATTTTCATTAAAATTCGCTGCTAGCCCCCAAACGGAAAAGACCCACATTGGATAACTAGAAGGGATTCAGAGAAGCTTCGCAGCCAAGATCAGTGGCTGCAAAGAACTAAATTACTGTGAAAGGTTACGTGAATTAAACTTATACTCACTGGAAAGAAGAAGAGAGAGGTATACCATTATTTACACTTGGAAAATAATGGAGGATCTAGCCCCTAATCTTAGTTTGAACCCTATAACCACTCAAACAACAGTGGAAAGTAGAAAAGGAAGAATGTGTCGTGTTCCCAAATTAAAGGCTAGACAGGGAACATTCTCAGCCCTGAAGGAAAATATTTTTGTTGGGAGAGGACCAAGACTGTTCAACCAGCTGCCCGAGGAACTAAGGAATACGAATAGTGTTGCGGTGGATATCTTCAAAAGAAGACTAGACCCCTGGTTCAGAATAATTCCAAATGAGCCGGGAGTATGTGAGGTGAAGAGGACAAGAAACCAACTCTTTACTTCACCAGGTCAACTCAAGACGAGGGGCAACAAGCTTGACCTTCGTGAAATGAGGACTTCTCGCAGGGAACATTTGAAAAGTTGAAAGGAACCCTTAATTTACTTTATAACAGATCTTTTGAACTGCTACATGAGTAACTCCTGAGATGCTCAGCTTCGCAAATGTTCCCCAATTGCAGTGTTTCAAGCCTTCCTGAGGTAACAAGACATACTCAATGCAGTTTAATGCAAAGAATTAAAAACTTAGCCAGCCCAATTACGTAAACTATTCGTTAGTCCAGTCCTTCCATATGCCATCAAGCTATGGGCTTCATGACATGAAAATGTTTGTCTGTAGCTTCACTTAACATCGTTATTGCAATTTTTATTTACTTGTATATTTGTTCTTGATATTTATATTTTTTATTTTTAGTCTGTTTTTTGTCATTTTAGTTTTTATTATTACTATTTCTTATATGGAATATTGGTTTGCCAGTAAAGTTTTTCATTTTCATTTTGATGAACCAAAACTGCGACCACATGTAGAATATTTATAAATTGAGTGAATGTTGAAACTACAGTCTGTGAAGCCGTTTATATATGTGTTAGTTCTCCCAATAAAATGCTTCGGACATTGGATAACTTTCCGGTAGAGATGTTGGCACACCCCTTTCGAGTGTTCACTTTTAATTCTTAAATGGTGCGTAGCCGTGATTTGTAAATTATGGTCTTAAGGTGCAAAAATCTGAAGACATTTAGCGTTTCATCATATAAAATAGCGACATGGATTCGGTAAAGTAATTTTACTGATTATAAATAATTTTTTGTTGAAATAAGACCAAAATCATGGTTGTCAATGAAAGAATATCTCCATAAGTAGGATGTTATCATGCTAAGCTTTAAACTAGTGTCTTAGTCAAGTCTTAAGAAAATGTACTCGAACTTTCTATCTGGTTTTATGTTATTGGATACATGCTGAAGTTCACAGTCAGGTGATTTTTTTCATAAATTCTTCGATATTCTTTCGTAAAACCATGAAAGTAAACTTTTAAATGTTTGCAAAAATATTTTAATTTGTGGAATATTGTGCCAAATTTTCTTAGTAACGAAATTTAGCAATACGTTTTTTATCTTCAGGTATGAAATGAGGCTCCAAATCGCACTATTTCTGATAAAGCAAAGCATACTCTAATAATAATAACATGATCAGTCAAGAGGCCCAGTAAGTTGCACAGCGCCCCAGGGCTCAGGCCAAACGATTATGGCCTTTAGTGCTAACTCCTGGATTATTATTGTTAACTAGCACCATCGGGAGTTGAACCCCCGAACTCAGTGTCTTCGATTCACTTATTTCCTTTTGACTATAGACAGTCAAAGGAAAATTATTGAAAAACGAAAATTTCTGAAAAAGGTGTTGAAAACATAATCAAAAAATACAATGAAACTTATGATAAGAGACCATCAAAGCTATTAGAACCTGAAATTAAATATCAGAGGATTAGACCGCAAGATACAGACTTACCTTAAATCCAGCAGCTATCTTGCTGCGAAGCTGAGGTAACTTTTGGTATCAAAGTTGTGTCACCTACAGTTAGATGTAAATTACACCTGGAAGGGCTAAAAGGGTGTGTTGCAGTGGGTTTTAGCAAATATTTATCTCTTCTAACAGGTGAATTTATGTAAACACAAGAAATAACAGATAACACCAGAAAAAATAACTGCCTGGATATTCACAAACAACATTAACTTAGATGATAACAAAAACTATAATATCAGACCTCAACGTTCTTGAAATAGCAGTCAATATGGTGACAACATTAAAGAAAAATACACTCTTGAAAGAAGCAAATTTTTAATTTTTAATTTAAACTTTAAGGCTATAAATTGGGAAGGTATCCAATCAAGCATGGCAGCAATAGACTGAAAAACGATTTTAAAGGAGAAAATAATGAAAGAAATGCTCATAACTTTAGAAGCAAAAACGTTGAAACGTTTGGAAAAAATTGTTTTGAAAACAAAACAACCAAGAGGAAAGAAAAACAATTTCGAGATACAAAGTAGACACTTTTCCGCAAGAGAAAGATAATGGCAATAAAATTAAAGAATTGCAAAGTGATCAATGAAAAAACTGGAGATATTGACCGTGGCATACAAAATCTAATTGAGAAACATACAGAGAGAGAAGAAGAAGATGCTGTAGAAACGCTCACGGAAAACTAAAAATCACGCGACTATCAAACCTTTAAGGAAAGAAATGATGTAATGTAGCAACCAATGTCTAAAAGAAATTTGATATACTGAGAGCTCAGTATGAATCAGCTTTCAGTGCCTCCAAAATGACAAAATAGTATATGATAAAAATCTTTTCTTTGAAGAAGAATTACAAGGAGAGACTACAACAGATTTTGATTTTAAATCCGACGATAAGCACAAACTATTGGAGGACAGCTGAAATCATATTAGACAGCAGGTCCGGACAAATTGAACCTTTCATTGATTAAAAACTAGAAATAAACCATATCCCTGTATTGGATATGGAGAATATTTCTAGACACAGGAAAAGTATCGAGCATCTTCAAGAGAGCGAACATAGTTCCATTACATAAAGGAGGGGATAGATCACGAGCAAAGCATTATAGACCAATATCATTGACATCTCATCTCACTAAAATATTTAAAAGAACAGTCAGAGAAAAATCTACGACTTTATAGAAGCACAGATTCATTGAGAACCAACATGAATTCCGATC
>JAJOZX010000282.1:37500-62500 GCA_023014485.1 Bathynomus jamesi | reverse complement strand
AGCTGCAAAGCCTGTATAGAGAGTATGCCTAGATGGGTTGCTGCCTTAATTAAGGCCAGAGGAGGACCTACTAAGTACTAAATGTGTTTAATATGACTGTAGAGTGTATATAAATATATTCTGAAATAAAATAAGTGTTTAAATTAGCCAAATTTTACTATTATTAGCATTAGAAATAAACTTATACAAGAAAAACTATTTTTTATTTAGTGGCTCTAATAATTTGATCACCCTCTGTATATACAGACAACTCTTAGAAAGAGATGGATGGACATGTAGTAAATGCAGGCAGGAAGGAAAGCACAAAAATGTACACATGCCCGCAATTAACCCTGCAGGTTATGCTGAAAAAACATTATATATAGGCCTATATGCCTTAATTCCTCCTTACCTTTGACGACATTGCTGTTCTGGCTGCAGCAACAATGCAATCCCGACCTAATTCATCCGTATTCAGTGTCAAATTATTATTGATATATTTACAAGCTTCCCTGCAAACAACTCAAATTAGTAAGTTAGTAATCATTCCACTCTCGTAAATTTTCATTTGTATCAATTTATTTTTACACATTCAAATATATGCATGAAAATATTAATGATTAATACATATTTTCATTAATGCTGTACAAAAACTTTACCCTTAATGTCAATTACTACATTAATTTCCAGGCGTGACAATTATCTTTAATAAACCTAACATTCATAAAAATCGAAGTAGGAATCTACAGGTATCTATCTATATTAGATGACAGTGTAAAGACCCACTTGCAAGCCAATTTGTAGCCCGAAATGATTGAAGTTGGATGAATTTTTTGTTTCACTAATTCATCAGCAGCTTTCAAGAGTTCAGCCGCAATAATCACGACGCTCGTTGTTCCATCTCCAACCTGTAGTTAATTTAATAAAAATAAAAATTTAAATTCCATGAAAGCAATGGCTACACACACACATTAAAAGCAAAACAGTGCATAAACAAATTAGTTTATAAATACAGTGGTCCCTACTTGATGTAGAACTCATGTGAATACTGAATAAAGACAAGACCTAAAACGGAGAAACCCTTCTACTGTCAACCTCATTATGAGGCTTACAGTAAAAACTTAAAATATTTCATAAAATAATTTTTACCTCTTCATCTTGTAACTGCGCAAGTTCAACTAAAACACGAGCAGCAGGATGTTCTACTTCTAATAACTTAAGAATAGTCGCTCCATCATTTGTGACCGTCACATCCTAAAAATAAACAATTATATTCACTAAAGTTTACAGTGTGCTTTAACCTTTCACTTCTCAAATTCACAAGATGGAAAGTCCTTAATCATGAATTTATAATATAAACTAAAAATTCTCAGTGCAACCAGTGAACAACTAAACCCAACTCTCAATCTTGTTAGTTTCACAAAAACTTTCATTCCACTATTTCCAGTCAATTTACCTCCCACAGCAATAGTAACTTTTATTCATATGGATTATTCAACTCTTATTTTTTTTATACTGAAAACTGGGGGGGTCTACTCTCAGAAGCGCAACCAGGGAGGGATCCCTGGGTCCTGGGAACCTCCCTCGGGCCCCTCCTCAACAAAAAATTGCTTACACATAAACAGTCACTAGAATTGTTACACATTAATATACATGGCAGAAAATTGTAAAGACTATATATATATAGCACCTTACAGTAATAAGGCTACTTTCTGAAAGTAGCCTTACTGCTTTATATTTATACCTCTCATTATTATTCTTAGCTAGGCCTACATGAAAGTTTCCTGATGAAATTCACATTTTTAGTTTTCATTGTTATAAGATAGAATTGATAGGTTATTCTGGGAATGTCTTAATAACACTGTTCAACAAAGTTTTTCTCCTGATAAATGTGGATTAGTCTTATTTTCTTTTTCATGCTGATTACAAAAATGAAACCAGATTTTTTTTTATCACCCACAGTTTTTGAGGGATTTGCAATTTTAAACCCTTTGAGATGGAGATAGCATTCCCAGTTCACATCATAATACAAGATTTATTGTGTGGGGGTAAAAAAACAATGGGGGTAAAGAAACTGTGGAGGCAGTACAGCACACCTAACCTCTTAGAAGCTGTTTTGGAAAGAGAGTATACATGATCTTTCGAGGAAAGATCATGAGAAAAGGAAATGGCAAGAATGTTAAGAGAAGAAGAAGGATTGAGTTGTGTGTTGTTGAAAGAAAGGGGATAGTTGTTGCGGAAAATTGTTAGTAGTAGACAAATGGAGGAACCAAGTTTTTGAGGCATTGAAAGCCACAAGGTTCTCTCTGCCCCAATCAGAGATCACAGAAAGATCAGAGATCACAGAAAGATCAGAGGTCAGGTGCTCCATAGCCATCCCATGCGAATCATCAAGTGACTACTGTGCGGGATGCTTTGGAAAGTGGGTGAAGTGAAGAGTTGAATCCCTGAAGAACACTGCTGGTAGCTTTAGGAGAAGAGCAGTGACCATCTACAACCTCAGCTATAGATTGGCCAGAAAGTAAATTAGAGATGAAGGCACAGATAGAAGGATAGAAACCAAATTTGGCTTTTGATATGTTTAGTGTAATAGAAAAAATTTCACCAAAATCCCAAAAGGAGGATGACCAAAAGTCAGAGATATGCAAGATTGCCAGAGGGTCATTCCATGTCAGTTCAATGGCAAAAAAAATGTGACCATCACAATTTTTTTTTAAATTGGCACACTTATAGATCTCTGTGAGAAAAACAGAATGATGCTTGTTTCAACACTCTAGGACCTAGGTCATATGGTTCCGGAGATATGGCCCTTCGAATTTTGTAAAAAAAGGTCAATTTCCAATTTCAACATGAAATATCTCGGCTCCTATTGCACTTACAGAGACCATTTAAACACTATTTTAAAGCTTTTAAGCAGATCTACAACTTTATTTCTATTCATATTTTACCTCAGTGGTTAAAAAAAAAGTTGATCTTATTTTTTACCTTTGATCTTGTGTAGGTCATTTGATGTCACAACCAATTTTTTTCTCCTTTCACCCAATTTTAGGTACACATGTTTACCTTAACCTAAAACAAGATTTTTAGTGTTGATTAAGTTAGTATAGATGCTACAGCCATTTCAGTGGACCATACCCACCTCCATTTTGACCAAGTACGTTTTTCCACCAAACTTTGGAACTGTTTGAGCTAGTGTGTTAAGAAAAATACCATTAGATTTTTCTTACTGAGATATATAGTGTCTGCTA
This sequence comes from Bathynomus jamesi, assembly GCA_023014485.1. Lineage (NCBI taxonomy): Eukaryota > Metazoa > Arthropoda > Malacostraca > Isopoda > Cirolanidae > Bathynomus > Bathynomus jamesi. The sequence continues at coordinate 59,273 of JAJOZX010000282.1, read as the reverse complement.
ATTTTCAAAAAAATTGGTAATTATCTAACCTAACCTAGTTATTTGGTCGAATAAGTATCTGGCCCTATTATAAATTTTTTTTTTTTTTTTGTATATTTCAGAGAATTATATAGGTAATTTAAATTACATAATTAATTAATTTATATGGACATTCAAAAGTGTGAAGAACTTCGAACCTGCTATCCTGTTTAAAGGTAAAGCTATGTACGTATATAAGTACCTTATACTAGGCTATAGGTACTACCCTATGGAATAAGTTCAGTTTTAAGAGTTAGATAAGTTTTAATAGAATTACTTAACTTTGTGTATTTATTCATTGTGTACAACAGTATGTACCCATGTGAAAATAAGCTTATTTAAACCTTAGAGCAAGGATTTTTTTGGCATCTATTTATTCCAATCTGTAAATCAAACTGCACATTTTTTCTTGTTGTAGACCTCTGAAACAAGATCAGTAGGTCCCAAATTTTATTTGTGCCTTCTAAGCAAAAATAGCTTTTAACAGGGTTGGATACAATGAATAATTATAATTGTATTTTTAATTAATTGATCCTAATTTCCATTAATTGTAATTGATTCAAAATAAAATAAAAATAAAGGTAATTGTAATTGATTTTTGAGCTATAACTGATGTAATTGATCAATTAATGTCACCTGTTAAAAATTATACCCCTAGATCTGGCAGTCATACATCATCCAATGAAAATAAACCTTTGATAGTTTATTTAGTTATACTTAGATATAGGCAGTGGTGGCTCGTGCTCATAATAGTTGGTGGGGCCCGACTGATGCATATACTTAATATCAAAATATTTATGTATCCCATCACTATGTATGGAGGCAAACAATGAATTTACTGCAATTATTATTGGTTTTTCCGCTTTTTAAAGTACGGTAATAGTTTGCAACTGCATTCTGTTCAATCAGTGTAAATCATGTAATTTTTGCACTTTTCTGTGCGTGTACACACATACACATTATAAAACAGTAAAATAAACTTAGTTGAGAATGAAATAAAATTAAAAACGAACAGAAATTAGTTAATATTTTATCATAAGGTGTATACTCACGTTTATTTATATAAATATTCTCCTCTTCTGTTGGCAAATTTTTCAATTACCTTTTTATTGTAGTCTGGAATTTGCGATATAAACTCTCTGTGTATTGAACAGACAGCCAAAGCATTTAGGCGATCTTGTGTCATCGTGTTTCTTAAAAATGTCTTTATTCGTTTCAATGTACTGAAATAGCATTCAGAATCGGCAGTAGAAACAGGCATCACTAAGACAATTTCCAATAATTTTGACACTTCAGAAAAGGTATCTAGCAGTTTGTTTTCGTATAAGAAGCACATTAAAGCGCAAATGCCCGAAATATTAGCAAAGCTTTTGTTTGAGTACACAATTTCTAATTCAGAAGACAGTTTTTCTCCCCTTAGCATAGGATAATTAGTTTCAATAACTTAGCAGTATTCAACTGGGAATTGTCTAAGATGATGATTAAATTCTTTGGGATCTATTACAGCAAAAGAGCGAAATATTTCTGATTTCCCAAATCGCTCATTCATCTCGTCAGTAATGTGAGTGCATGCATCTTTTGCAAAACTACAAAGTTTATCAGTTTTTGTCCCAATTATATCCCTTTTTGCCTTTTTTATTGGACGTGAAAGGATTTCATTATGATTTTCAAAAGCTTTCGAAATAAAGACTGGAACCTCTTCTCTTAATTGACTCATAGATAATTCAGTCTTTTAATGCCTGTGCAGTGGTAACACTGGTCATTTTTTTTTGCCTGCAGGACATTGTATAAAATTTTTACGTGTTTCATTCCAGGATAAAAGAATGAGAGCCAAAAATTAAACTGCTCATCTTCAAGCGACCTTTTGAATCCAATAGACTCGCATATACTTTTATCATCCCAACCCTCATCATTCTGAATTCTTCCAAAACATTCAGTGAGCTCCTCTTTGTTCTCTTTAACACTATTAACCACTCTGGAATGAAAATTCCATCTTGTTTGGGACACATGAGGAATACGTGTTTGACAAATTTCAAGAAGCAGACTACTTCGCTTTGGAGACATATTAAAAAATGTGCTAATTCCATTTAGGATCGAGAAAAACAGTTTCATATTTTTATTTGATGAGCAGACATTTTTAACGGTAATATTTAGCTGGTGTGCGTAACAGTGAATGTAATGTGCATGTGGATAAATTTTCTTCATTTGAACATGTACACCACAATGTAGGCCACGCATTACGGCCGCCCCATCATATGCCTGTGCAATGAGTTTATGTTTGAGATTAAATTTTTGTAGTTCTTCAGTAAGCACATTTGTAAGTCCATTTGCAGTCCTATCTCCAACTTTAGCAAATATTATGAATCTTTCAACAGGTTCGAAGTTTTTTAGATATTGTAGTATAATTACAAATTATGAATTACAAGCCACGTCTGTTGTTTCATCGGCTTGGACAGAAACAAAACTTATTTCATCTATTTCCTTTTTTATTTCATCAATGTAAACTTCATACATGCATTCCAAAAGATCATTTTGAATTGTTTTAGATGTGTTTTTTGCAACTTTGTTGTTTTCAAGATGGTCACTCAGCGTACTAACTAAGGTAGCTGTATAGCTAATCATGTCTAAAAATACTCCACGATTGCAGGATTGTTCACCTTCATTATGTCCTCATAATGAGAGCTCATGCGTACCACAGAATTTTAAGCAATTAATTATTCTTGATAAAACGCCTATTTTTGTCCACAATTTCATTATGTCTCTGAATGCCATGGCGATATCCCTCATTAATAACAGATAAAATATTTGTGGTTCCAAACATTCTGAACTGGACAGCATTGTTTATATGAGATTTACTAGATTCGTGTTTCTGGATTCGTTCAGAAAGATGTTTTAAATCTTTACAACCAGTTTTAGTCCACAAACTTTCTCCTCCATATAATAGACAACAAAAACAAAATAAGGAACTCTTTGCACTACTAACCATCAGCCATTCTTTCTTACCAAACCAATTGCTTGAAAATGTTCTGTTTTTTCCATCTTGCTGTGTAATTATTATGTCTTTAGGCTGATATATGCCCAGTCTTTTTATTTCTAATTTTTCCTCCAGTTTTAAGGAGGAAAATGGCTTTTTTAATATCTCGTCTACTCTGTTCATCATATACCGGTAAGGGTAGACAAACTTTGGTTAAATATTAATGATATTATTCGCCACCAAATCGATTAGAACACTATAATTAAGCACTACCATACCATTCACTTCCGGTTTCCTAAACAGACTGGATTCAAATAAAAAGAAAAGCTAATCAGCTGTTCCGTTTTCAATGACATAATCTTTGACTATTCAAAGAAAATGTAATTGGAGTGTAACTAATTAAAATTACACATTGAAAAAGGTAAATATAAAATGAACTGTAAATGAATAAAAACAGATCTACAGAAGCTAAGGCTAACAAAGACCCTAAGATCCACTCTAAGGCTAGCCCGAGAGAAAGGAAAGAGTAGGGGGTTAAGAGAAGAGAAGAGAATAAGGGTTTAAGTAAGGAGCAACACCTATCATTCGTGGGTTAACATTCATTCAGAAAAAGAGGAAAAAAGTCTTACCATCATCATCCGCCGGCCACTGCCGACAAGTCAGAAAAATAGTCGGAGAAAATAGGAGAGGGGTGAAAGATGAAAAGTAAAATAAGAACGCTTACAAACCATGCAAACACAGTCTTAACTCACTGTCATACCATGCAAACTACAAACATGCAAGTAAAGAGTGTTACAAAAAAAAAAAAAAAAAAAAAAAAAAAAAAAAAAAAAAAGTAGGTAGTTAAACAAAAAGTGGGTTAGTTTACGCTACGAGCTACATCTACGTTCGTGTTAGTCTAATTTTTTTTTATTTTATTTTTTTTATTGCTGGCATCACACGCTGGCATGTCACAAGCTGGCATTCATCGTCAACAGACTCATCCTCGAGCACCACCACCAGAGCTCCTGTTGTTAACTTTCTTTTTTTAATTTTAAACAACGTTAATACTTTTAAAATGTCTGTCAAGACGGTTCTTAAACATATTAACGCTGGTAGAATGAACGACTGACGCGGGAAGATTATTCCATTTATCAATTACTTTAAACGTAAAGAAGTTTTTAGCGATATTAGTAATGAAACATCTGCCACGCAACTTAAATCCGTTATTGCGAGTATTACTATTATCGAAAGTGAACAGTTTGTCAAAATTTACGTTATCAATGTTATTAACGATTTTGAAAACTTCAATAAGCTCCCCCCTTAATCTTCTAGTAGCGAGTGAATACAAGTCTAACTCTTTAATCCTATCTTCATAAGGCTTATTGCGCAATGACGGAGTAAGTTTCGTGGCACGACGCTGAACCCTTTCTAACCTATCAATATCCTCACGCAAGTACAGGCACCAAAACTGAATGGCATATTCTAAATGAGGCCTGACTAGTAGTAGGGCAGCTAAACAAGTTGAAGTGGACAATCCGGACAAAAGCACCAAACTTTCCCTACTTGTATATTTTGGACCAACAATTAAAAATATCCCCGGAACCACCTTCAGAGACCATTACTTGGCCGCCATATTGGATTTCAAGATGGCCGCCATAGACAAAATGGAATTTCTGATATAAGTTTCAATAGAGAATTCCCTTGGCATGTTTAGCATCAAACTATATGTTTTTTGGCATGATCAGATCAATAAAACAACTTTTAAGCTGATCAGAAGTATGTTTACTGCAGAAATCACACTTCGTACAACATATACAGTGAAAATCGTGAATATTTTAACACAAAAACCATGTTCAAGAAAACCATGTTTAAGAAAAATCAACGAAACTATAACAATTGAAGATTTCACCCACCAAAAAGTAGACCTTTAGCTCTATAACTGAATGTGGGAGAGGAAAATTGGCAAATATGTGCATTTTAAAAAATGAAATTCTACAAAGGTCAAAATGCTACCCTTTCATATTTGCACAATTTTCATGCATTATTCGTGGTTCTATAGAAAACTTGTATTAACAACATTTGTAGAGTAAGGGCAGGGCTATTAAATGGGCACCATAAAATGGAAATATCTTGGCATTTAGCATTGCAATGCCTACTGTCCCAACTCACCCCCTGTCCCGAACTGTCCCAACTCACCCCGCTCGACGCTATATGTTAAACTGCACAGTTGCAGCTACACAGTTCTGTACACTTCCACCTGGCCTTCTTGCAAGCACACCTGGTGCCACATCCACTCTTGCTCTTGCAGCCGCATTTGACCAATTCGCTGCAAGCTTTAGATGCTACTGGTCTTGTGGTCCAAACTGGTGTCCATGACTGGGACTCTTCGCTAAAGGTCCATCCCCATCCTTCAGGAGTTGGAAGATCCTGTTCACTTCTCTCACAGGTCGACCATATTCCTCCCTGGTATGTGACCCTCCTGGTGTGTTGGAGAAGAGCATCCTGAGTTGGTGGGATAGTCTCCATAGCTTTTCCCTTCTGACAGAACATGACCTTTCTTGCCTCATCTACACATTCAATGTCACTGGTGTTGTCATAGAGGACAACTGTGTACCGTTCAAGAAGCTTGAAGTGGGGAGTTTCGGCGTCAACATCTGCAAATGGATTTCGTGCCATGAATGTGAATGCTTGTGTTACCTCAGGGTAATGGTGCCATGCTGCCCATGCCGTATTCTTGCCCCTTCCGTAAAAGGATGATGTTGTATCACATCCCGTGAAGCAGTGAAACAGTGGTAGGGATGTGCATCTCTCTTCACCCAAAGAGGCACAGATTGTGTTAATATGATGGTAAGTGAAGTTTTTCCCAGTGCCAAAACGAACCCAAATATTTACTTCAGATCTTATGGACGTCAAGTGATGGAATTTTCCTATTAGAATGACAATAACATCCGTGTCTACAGTTCTGATCATGCAGTTAATGTGCCCTTCCTTTATTGCATCTTGAAGATGAATGAACAGTCTAGTGTCTGCCTCCTCATGGTCGCATCTTGGCATTGTGCGGTCGGCCCCATTGATGATGACTTCAGGTCTGATGTAATAACAACTTCTTTGTTGTTAGGAACTTCCATTGCAGCAACCTTGTCTGATAGGAAAGCGAACAGTTCTTGCTTGTTTCTAGAGTCTCGAAGGAAGTCATGCCAATTTAGGGGTAATTTGGTTTTTCCTTCAACCTTTCTTCTGATTCCTTTTCCCCGTTTTTCTCTGGTAGTCTCTTTTAAGGTGCTTGCAGTGTAGGTATCCCAGACGATGTCAATTCGCTGGCAAGTTTCTAACTGTTTGATGAGATAAGGGACGAATACACGATCTGCATACTCTTCAAAGTTGGTAACACCTGCAGTAGACAGCAAATGGACGATGGCAGCTCCATCAAGAAGTTTCACATCAAAGGATCTGGAGGGTTGTCCTTGTTTTCAAATGTAATGATTTTCAGTAGGTCAGACTTTTTCCCAAACCGCAATTTCCTACCATCAGATAGGGAAGAAGGAAAGGGGTGATTCTCGTGTTGGAAGAATGCATCCATGTCACTATGCCGATGTTGCATAACAATATACAGATGAGAGAATAGAGCAACATCATTCTTCAGTAGTTGGATTCCCCCAACATTCCGTACCTGAGATTTCGGCCGAGGACATCTGAAGAGGGCAAGCGAGTTCTTCTTGATCGGTGTATGAACTGACCTTGTACAATCTGTGACAACTTCTTTGCAGTATCGGCTATATTGCTCCTTACCCAAATCACAGAGGCAATGGTGGTTCTCTTTCCAAAGAATGGCGAACCTTAGATGATGATGTATGCTTGTTTCTAAAATTAAAAAGGATAAGTTGCAAGACAGTGAGTTGCAGGGGAGTCTTCTGGTGTTTGGTCCTTCACGTCAGCACCATTTGTGATCATAGATATAAGGGTTTTCAAGGTTGTAGGTACCGAATCCTGTTGACAACCAGATGGAAAGGCACCTGCAAACTTGAATCCAGTAAAGTTGACGATTTCCTTGCGTATGATTCTAGCAGCTTTTGCAAGGATCATAGTATTTCCTTCAAAATTCTGTCTATTTGTCTCTCTGAGCATTTCCTGAATTCCCTGCTGAAAAACTAAGATTTTGTTCTTGCCATCACTCACTTCCTGGGCATATGGGAAATACTCCAGAATCTTCTCTCTGAATCGTCCTCTGTTCATTTCCTTATTAATACCTAAGTCCCGAAGTCTTTTTTGATACAGATCAAATAGCACAGAAAACTTCATTTGAAAGATTCCTTCTTCCACGCAATTTTCTACATGATTAACGACCTCAACTATTGCCTTTGCTTTCATCAAGTTTTCTTCATAGCCTTCTTCCTTGCTCTGTTTTTGTCTCAAAAGTGAGCGGTAACGGTTCCGATAAAATGTCAAGCTTTGCAGATGATACTTGGCTTCAATGGCCATGAGATCACCACCTCCTATTCTAGACATTAGTTCTGTGTCACTGAGTTCTGTAGCCATCATTCGTAAATTGACGTCAGCGCCAAATGTACTGAATTCGTGAAGATGCCCATGTGTTTGTTGACAAAACACACAAGTTGCTTTGTCCATAGGATGCCGCTGAACCCGCTTCCCCGTAGATGAACTGGTTTCACCTTCATCCGCCCTTTCTCTCTTTTTTGTAGCCCTTTCAAGCTTTTCTTTACTAAATTTAACATGGCATGACTTGTGCCACACAGTTTTATTCTGAACCAGATCTTCAACAGTCACCTCTTCATTGAAAAGAAGAGGAACTGGTAGTCTTCCAAGATTCTTGAATGCATTGACATTCTCCATAAATGTTGCATATGCTTCAGTTTTTTACCACTCACAGCATTGAGTGGACATTTAAGAGTCTCACCTTTGCTCTCTTGACAAACCATGCATTTGCTCCAATCCATGTTCACAAATCACCTGCAAAACAGAAAAGCACATATTGTATAGTTATATTATTAAATATTTTACATTAAATAAACATTTAAGGGTAATTCTGATTATTTTATAGCAATTCTGGCATCGAAATATGTAGATTTAAGGACTATTTATTTACAATTACTCCTCACAATAGTTTGTTGATTTCTAGCTGGCAGCCATCTTGGATTTCCAAAATGGCAGCCAAGATAGGGTTGTGCGTCTTGGTTCCAGGGAAAAATTGGTAGCTAAGGTCCTGAACAACATTTGAGCCAAGTTTGGTGCTTTTGTCCAGAATGTCCACTTACTTCAAAAATCAGGGTCTAAGCTACTGCACTATAGGGACTTGTAAAGGGGCAATATAATATCCTTCGATTTAAATTCGAAATTACGCGCTATGAAGCCAAACATCCTATTAGCTTTTGCGCAAGACTCCAGGCACTGGTTCCTAACCTTTAAATCTTTAGTTACGCGTACACCTAAATCTACTTCCTCGTCAACGCTCGCTAACTCCCTATCATCCATCGTGTACGCGTAATTATTGTTGCGAGAACCTATATGCAAAACTTTACATTTATCTACGTTAAATTGCTTCTGCCACTTATCCGTCCACTCCATAATCCTGTCTACATCGTCTTGGATCCTATTTCTATCATCCTCGTTAACAACCTTACCACCTATTTTAGTATCGTCCGCGAATTTTGACACGTTACTAGTCAATCCTACATCTATGTCGGTAATGTAAATTACGAATAACAATGGGCCTAACACTGAACCCTGTGGGACACCGCTACCTACCTCTAACCACCCCGATTCACTACCATTAACTACGACCCTCTGTCTCCTAGCACGAAGCCATTCTTCTAACCAGTTAGCTACCTGACCACGGTATACCGTGCGCTTTAACCTTCGCAATTAGTCTCCTATGCGGAACTGTATCAAACGCCTTCTTAAAATCTAAATAAATAACGTCAGCTGCCCTATGCCTATCGTATTCGCGCACTATTTCGTTATAAAATTCTAACAAATTAGTTAAACAAGACCTATGGCGTCGAAACCCGTGCTGACTACTATTAATCAAACCCCTACTTTCTAAGTGATCGATAATACGATCCCTAACTACGGATTCCAAAAGTTTACCGACAATTGACGTTAAGCTAATGGGCCTATAATTGTTAGCTAACGCGTGGTGGCCTTTTTTAAAAATAGGCGTGACGTTAGCTAATTTGAAGTCTTCAGGAATAATCACCGTTTCGAGTGACTGATTAAAAATCTTCGCTAAGGGGCCTACCATAACGTCTTTCAAATCTTTCAAATGTCTGGGATAAAAAGCGTCAGGGCCTGGAGCCTTGCTAACTTTTAGCCTATCGATATAATGCTCAATCTCAGCCTCGTAAACAGTTATTACATCCAAAATAGTCTCGCTACTAAATGGAACGATATCGTCAACGTCGGGGACATTATTTACGTCTTCTACGGTAAAAACTGTCGCAAAAAAGTTATTGAAAATACCCGCCATCGCCTGAGCGTCAGAAGCCAAAGCGCCATTTACATCCACTAGAGGGCCTATGTTATCTTTTACCGGCTTACGATTATTTACGTATTCAAAAAACGTTTTTGGATTATGTTTACTATCCGCAGCTATAACTATCTCTAAATTACGCTTAGCATTCCTAACTGATCTTTTAACCTGACGTCTAAGCTCGATATATCTATTAAAATTAGCTACCTGGCCATTGCGCTTGTTAAGTCTATACACTCTATTACGCTCGTTTATGAACTCGCCTACTTCCCTAGTCCACCACTTCGGCCTATCACGATTTCTAACGCGCTTGGGCCTACGAGGAATAAACTCCCTTTCAATATTCCTAAAACTTTCTTTAAACGCCACCCAACGCAAATTTGTGTCATTACCCATAAATAAGTTATCCCAGTCCACTACTCTCATCCTATCAGCAAAACTATCAAAATTAGCCCTACGAAAATCAGGGACTTCTATTACGTTACTATCCTTAGTGTTTTCTATCAATAACTTAAACCTAAGAATTTGATGATCGCTACATCCTAAACTCTCACCTACTTCTAAACCTTCGACTATATTCTTGCCATTCGTCATCACCAAATCTAAGATATTATCACCGCGCGTTGGTTCGATAACTATCTGTCGTAAAAAGTTATCGTCCATAAACTCAACCAGTCTCAAACCCTCTTCATTACCCGTAAAATTCTCATAATTAACATTAGGGCAGTTAAAGTCTCCGACAATTATACTATTCCGATTGTCAATAAAATTACCAAGAAGTGAGTAAAATCTAGTGTCTATATCGAGGGGTTGAACGGGAGGTCTATAAACAACAACAAATTTAAAACTAATACTACGCGCCCTAACTTCAACACAGATCGTATTAATTGCTGCCGGAAAATCTAACTTAACCTCGATAGCCCTAAGGGAATTACGAATGTACAGCAAAATGCCGCCTCCAAATCTATGTAACCTATCATTAGCAGAGTTTAAAACCCGGTATATCAAGTTCCCCCAACAAGTCCCGAGTCACAGTATTTAACCAAGTTTCAGTGATAGCAACTATATCATAGTTGTCGGAATAAATTACCGCCTTAAATTCATTTAATTTATTTCTAATACTACGTGCGTTGCAATAAAAGACGTTTAAGTTATTTTTTACCACGGGCCCGCGTTTTAAACTAATTTATCACGTCGGGCCCGCGTTTCCCGGACCCACACGTTTAAAGAAGGCTTCGACCTATACAGCTTTCGCACGTTTTCGTCTATTAACCTACCTAGCCTAGCATTACCTATTTCATTAAAATGCACCCCATCTTTTATAAAAAGGCTAGGATCACTGAATTCGGACCACAGCTTTACGAAGGGTACACTTTCCTCAGCACAAATCTCTTCTAATTTGTTATTCAAAAATATTGTTTTAGACGTAATTCTAAGACCCAAACCGTGCCTAGGGGTAATACCTAGAACTAAAGACCTATCTGACCTGACCTAATTAACCCCCTATCTGTTCATTAAATAGATTAATATTTATTCATTGACAAAAAAAAACACCGTAAACAATCTCTAAATCAAATATGACTGCGATAATTTAAACGAAAATTTTCAGCCTTCCGGGCCACTTCACCATGGCCCCAAGATCAGCATATTAAACCAATCAGGAGAAATCAGGATCAGCGCAGTGCGTCAATTCTCGTAATACTGTGTTATAAAATAGTGTATATAGGGCCAATTTAAATGAGCCCTTTAGATATAAGATTTCATGCTCATGTTCAAGAAAGCGTCTATAACTTAGAAAAAAAAGTTACATATCTAATTCAAAAACTTAATAATTTATTTCATTTTTTTGCTTTTGTGCAGAGATTACTGGTGGGGCCCGGCCCCTATGGCCCTTATAGAGGAGCCGCCACTGGATATAGGTATATATTTTTGTAGATATATATTTAGATATATAGAATGGATAGTTATATTTGTGTAATTGTAATTGATTCAGACAAAATTAATTGTAATTGCAATTGATCTTTAAATTGTGAAGTACAATACTAACTGTAGTTAATTTGAAGAAAAATAAAAAAAATTGTAATTGAACCCAACCCTGGCTTTTAAGCTACATATATTTTCTTTTTTCTTTTTAGATAAACATGGATTTCAGCAGTTTGAATATGGGCAGGTTCTGTTGTGACCCATTTAAAAAAAAAACAAAGGAAAAGTGAAAAAAGGCATTCATGCATTGACTAAAAATTTGATTGATCAAAATCCTGAACTGAAACTAACAAATAATCATAAAGCATGTGCAACCTGTCGAAATATACTAGCAAATCATCCATCCCCAATGCCTGAATGTGAACCACTTGAAAAATCACCACCACCTCATCAAGTCCCCCATCTGAGCTAGAAACTGTTGGAGATGGAGTTGAAATGCAGTATGAGCTTAGTAAATTCAATGCTTCATTGGCCACACTTGATGAGACCCCAATAAAACCATGTAAACTCTCTGACAGTGCTGGTTACGCAAAGAGAAAGTTGAGGAAAGTAAGAGTAGTTGTGAAAAGAAGGCTTGAACTTGCAACTAAACAACCAATTTCATGCAGTGACTCAGATGATACAGAACTGGAGATTCTTCAACAACTAAAAGAGAAATTGTTCTCCTGTAACTCAATACTGTATCATTATGTTGCTCTTTTTCTCATTTCATTCCATCTCCTTCCATAAAAAAATCTGTCAATGCACAGGTGAGAGGGTATCCTGTCTCCACTTTTATAGAATCTCACTGTGGATAGTCTCTTGGGGCAATTTAAAACACACCTGGTTACAGAGAGGCATATGCAAATGACCTTGTTAATCTGCACAGAGGCTTTAATGTGCCAACTTCACATTACTCCCTCTTCCCCTCTGAAAATCCACACCCACACCAGAAAGTATAATATCTAGAAAAAATAGAGTAATATTTAGAAATAAAATTCTATCAAGAGTAACATTTTGAAATGTTTATCCAGAGTAATATAAATGATATTTGAGAACAATATTTAGAAATATTGTAAATTTTTATCTAGAATGCCGGTAATATCGAGGAGTAATACCTAAAATATAGAAAATAATATTTAGTTATGGTAATATTTATGGAAAATTATTATCAATAATAATATTTACAAATATTTACCAAAAAATAGTATCTTATGTTTTGGGGCCTTACACCATGGCATGCTTGACATAATGGGAAAGCTGGCCCTGCTTCATAGTACCCCTCTTACTCCGCAGATATTTAAACTCTCAAAAGCTGTACCATTCTTTATCACCACACTAACTCTCCTCCACTTTTTATGTTCCAAACAAAACTTTATTTAAATTCACATTTACTTCCAATATTCAACAGCTGCCTATTCTTTTAATTTTAGAATGCTTATTTCCTATGCAGAGGTATACAAGATGAATCATTCATCATTACACAATCTGATATTTAATTACTTAGAGCCTATATTACCTTAATTATTTAATCTAATATTTTATTTCTGTAATGAGCAATTCCAGTAAACTTACCCCTACATCATCAACAATCATTTTGTCAAGGCCAACTGGACCCAAAGAACTTTTCACAATGTTTGACACAGAACATGCTGCAATAACTAGGGATAAAAATGAACATATATTAACTAATAATAATAATAATAGATATATTACCTAATAATAACAAAGATATATTAACTAATAGTTATAGAAACTAGCAGCCTAAGCTTTTCTTGTAGTATTCTTGACATGAAGTTCTAATTTGAATGTTTGGTAATTAGTGTTCTGCAGAGCTCTAGCCTCCAGAACCAATAAGAACCTGTCAATTTTAATTACAGAAATTTACATTTAACCACAATTTAAATCCCTACAATTTAAATTCAACTTAATAATAGGCAGTAGAGAATTCAATACAATTAAATTTTAATCTATTTTATATACTATATACATGTATTGTACCAGAAAAGGTAAGCAGAAATATATCTCTCTTGGAGGATCATGGGGCTACTAAACACAATACTGAAGGATAATGAACTTTAAATGCACAAGGGGCAATACAAAACTAAGAACAAATATTGTCCTGGGTAATATTCAAGGAATAAAACCAAACCACTGGCTAAACAAAGTTTTGTACCTGAAAGGATTTGTGAACAAAACAAGGGTAGACATTGCATTCCTCACAGAAACACATCTTAAAGGTTGCCAAGGAAACTGTGAAAAGTTGTGAATATTGTATTGATAAGAAATATATATATTGATAGTTTCAACTTACTGAGAGCTGATAGAACAGCAAGACATAAAGGTGGCTGTGCTATATATGTATGCAAGTCATCATATGACAGAGAGAGTAATCAGTAAATCAAACAGCTTTGTGGAACTCCAAGCAATGAAAATAGAAAAACTAAACATGGTACTGATAGTACCTAATTTATAGACCTCGAACCACTCCAACTGAAAAGTTCTTTGATGCCACTGATAGCAAACCTAATAAAGTCTGTAACTCTCCATCCCCCAATATAATACTCTGCAGAGACTAACTTCCCATTTTATAAGATACAAAAAGGTGGGATATGTATTTTATATATATATATTATATATTTATATATACGGTGTATATATATTAGTGGTGGACCGGATGTCAGTTTTTCAACATCTGCGGATGCGGATCTTTAATTTCAATATCCACAGATGCGAATATTTAGTTAATCTATCAATATAGAATTATGAATATATGACAATTTTTCAAATTTCGTGGTATTACTATTATGGCAGGCAATGCATAAGAATTAAAATTAATATTAATGTTTTCATTATGATAAAAATAGTAACTTTCTCAAGAGTTTCAGCCACAGAAAATTCAATGAAACAAGTTTCATTCAATTTTCTGTGTTACCAGGCATTCATATTTTGAGGTTTATATATTTGTTTGTTCATTAATAATTAATACTTTACATGAAATGTGCATGACTGGGCCTTATAAGCTACTTTATAAGCTAATTTTATTGTAAATTGCATAATTTATTAGAGGTAATATCGGCATAACATCCGCAGTCAGAAGTGCAGAGGCAGATGTTAAAAATGATGTGGATATCCAGTCCACCACTGATATATATATATATATATTATATATATATATATACCAGGACAAGGGGAGCACAGGAGAAGACCAGCAGCAAGCAAAAATGTTGATGGCTCTAATAGACAGGGTTAGTAATTTTTTTTTTATTTTTTAAAATAAAAAAAAATCAGATTTGATTTTTTTCTCCATGTTCAAGATACACTGCAACAACAAGTAAAAAGGATCCTTTTCACTCATATAAGTTCCTGTAGCACTAATAACATGAAGTAAATGAAGCAAACTATTGTATTAGCTATTTAAACAGCCTGCTAAGTCATCTTCAAGGTTGGATAAGAAAGAAATTGCACCTTTGCAATATGCAGGTGCCAGTTTGTGAATATATCTAAGATTTATTCTAGGCCGAGAGTGCAATAGCTGTTGCAATGAGCACTGTGTGAGTACAAGGAAACCATGGGCAACACCTGGGTTAGGTTAACAGTTAAAAGAGGATTCTTACATTATGATGATAATTTATATGGAATGATAAAGATGTTATACCTCTCCATTTTTCTTTTCTTATTTTTATAATATAGATCCAATTTCTAATTAGCATAAAATGGCAATATCTTAAAAAAAAAAAATATTACAAACATTACACTGTATAAAATCTATTCATTTAATTTGAGCTGCAAAAGCTGCAAAATTAGCATTCCTTGTCAAAACTTTCAATCAGCATTAGGGCTCAAGAGCTATCTGTACTCTTCATTTGTAATTTAGAAATACTGTATATATATTTTTTATTTAAGTTTTAACTCCATAATTCTTTGCTTTGGGTCAGCAAATTAAACTATTGTGACCAGATGACCTTAAATGTTTTCTAGAAATGAAATATGTTTTTTTCATCAAATCAGTGGAATAAAAATTGAAATTAATTATTGATGCTTTATAGAAATAATAAATATATTCTACAAATGTATATTCACTTTAGGCCAGTGGCTATTATGATTTTAATTAATGTTTAAAAAAAAGGTTAACACAGATCTTACTTTGTCACTATAATCAATAGAGCTCTAAGTAAATTTGAAAACTTTGTTTTATTGAAAATTAAACAGCAAAGTTCACCACCATTCTTTATGTATTACCTATACTATAGTGATTAATTAGTAGTTTTGCATCTTTTAATTTTTTTATTTTTATTCATATACTGATTTAAATCAGTAATTTTTTTTAAATAGACAAGTTTATGTTGACACAAGAGAACAGAAAACAACAGAAAAAATAACTGCCTTGATCTGGTATTCACGAATAACAAACTTGATTGACGATATAAAAATGACCATTATCTCAGACATCATAAAGATATCAACAAATATAGAAACAGCATTTGCACTCAGATCCAGGTGTGGTAAATAAACAAACTCCTAATCTTTTCTGAACTGTGTGTGTAGTTTATAAACCAAAGGTATATCCCTCTCTTTCCACCCTCTGGGGTTGAAAATTGGGGGGATATATGTATTATAATTCAAATTCAATAATTCAAATTCATATAATTTGCTTCAAAGCTATGCCCATAGTGAAAGGGTTAAAAAGACAATACCCTTACTGAAGAAGTAAGTAAATTTTGGACTTTTAACCAACTCCAAGACTATAAATTGGGAAGCAATCACATCACACATGGCCCAAACAGTGAAGAGTTTTAGAGAATAAAACAATTGAAGAAATGCTAACAACTATGGGAGAAAAGAGACAGGGAATTCCAGAAAAATATGCTCCAAAAACACAGCCAAAAAATATTTCAAAAAAAGAAAGGGAACAGCAGCCATTTGATTAAAAACTGTAAAAATGAAATAGCTACACCCTTATACTGGATATGGAAAAGATCCCTAGACCCTGGGGAAATACCAAACATTGTCCCTATATATAAAGGAGGAGACTGATCTCAAGCAAAGAACTATAGACCAGTGTCAGTGACATTCCACCTCACCAAAGTATATTTGAAAGAATAGTTGTAGAGAAAATCTATGACTTCTTGGAGACACTGGAAAGAATCAATGAAAATCAGCACAGATTCTATCAGGAAGATCATGCCTATCACAACTTATAGAGCACTACAACAATATTCGAGATGCACTTGAACAGAATGAAAACTATGAGGTCATAACACACATTTTGCTAAAGCATTTGACATATGTGATCATGGTATAATAGCACTGTAGCACATAAAATGAAACATATGGGAATAACAGGCAAAGTGGGAAAATGAATCTATAACTTCCTCACAGAACATCTACAGGTCATAAAAATTTAACCCTTTGAGGACCAAGGGACATATTTGTCCCAATAGAAATAATAATATAAATTGTACAATGATGCAACGTTTCTACAAATACATCTACATGTTTATGTAGGTATCATTTAGGTGTTGGAAAATTAACCCAAAAATTGGTCATTTAACTGATTATAGTTACAAAAATATCTAATTGTAAATAACACAAACTTATACTTTTAAGTTCAAAGAAACATACTGGTCATCAAAGGGTCAAGGTACAATATACCATCAAAATCAGAAGTACACAGCTTAGTACTGTTACCATAAGGAAAAGTATTGGCCCCATTCCTGTTCATTATCATGCTAACAAAGACAATGAAGTAAACAGCAACAGTATGGTAACATCCTTTGCAGATGATACAAATATCGGCAGAAAAATCAGTGACGCAAAAGAGGTGGAGGCCTTGCAGAGGAACATGAACAGAACATATGAATGGCCAGATGACAACATGACATTTAACACAAAGAAATTTCAACTCTTGAGATATGGTAGAAATGAGGAACTAAAACAACTCAACTACTGGGAAAGAGTAGCTACATAAACTAAATCTGTCCTCCCTGGAAAAAAAAAAAAAAAAAAAAAAACAGAGAGAGAGAGAGAGAGAGAGAGAGAGTTACAAGGAGTTACAAGGAGTAGAAGTACCTCAAAAGGCCTTGCGGCCCATACCGAGGAGGTACCAATGGCAACGGGTGGGAAAAGTTTTTTTCTTTCAACTATCCTAGCAGTAGTAGAAAACTGGATAGAAAAGTAGAAGGCTCTCTCCCCACCCTCCGCTCCCTCCCTGCCAGAGGCAGGTACGGAAAAAGGTTGAAGAAAATACCTTGACCCTGGAAAAGTAGCCAAGGAAATTTTACAGGAAAGTGGAGAATATATAAATAGCTCTATATTTAGCTTGCTCACAGAGACACCGAGCAAGCGAACTCCTGCAGAGTTTTCTGAGGTTTTAATCTTAAACTATGAGTGTGTTCAGTACTTTGTCTAGCCTATTTTTAAACAGATTTACACTTTGACTGGAAACACCTCTGAGGGAAGTTGGTTCCAGATATAACTATTTTATAGGAAAAGAAATTTCCGCAGACTGAGGTCCTAAATGTCTTTACACACTCAAATAGTGTGCAAGATTTCGTCTAACCTTTTCTTGAACTGATCCACAGAGGAACTGTTCACAACTTCCGAAGGTAACCTGTTCCATGTGTCACAGATCTTATACGTAACGTAATTCCCACACACACTAGTCCTAAACCGTTTCAAATCCAACTTCCAACCATTGTTGCGAGTTGGGTTATCATTTAAACTAAACATACTTCTAAAATCGACATCGTTGAACCCTCGTAAGAGCTTGAAAACCTCGATCAGTTGACCGCGCAGCCTCCGAGTTTCAAGCGAAAACAAGTTCAGGGCGCGTAACCGTCGATTGTAGCCCATATGCCTAACGGAAGGGATAACTTTGTGGCCCTCGCCTGCACTCGCTCCAGCCTCTCAATATCTTTCCTGAGGGTGGGCGACCAGAACTGCACAGCATACTCCAGGTACGGCCGAACAAGGGAATTGTACAGTGAGAGCACAATCTCCTTGTTCCGAAACTGAAATTGCCTCCTGATATAACCCAATAGTTTCTGGGCTTTCTTTTCCACCTCTACACACTGTTTCGTAAACTTAAGGTCGCTGCTAATTAGCACACCCAAGTCCTTTTCTAAATCAGTCACCTCGATATTACTGCCCAACATCGAGTAGTCCGACTTGGGATTGGCGTAGCCAATGTGCATCACTTTGCATTTACCCAAGTTAAACGGCATTTGCCATTTTTCGGACCACTCTCCTATCCTACCTAGGTCCGCACGCAGTTCCTCGATCGCTTCGGGCGTCCCAACATTGGCCCAAGCTTGGTGTCATCAGCGAATTTGGCGATCCGACTGACGATGCCACCGTCGATATCATTTATGTAAATGGTAAACAACAGTGGCCCCAAAACGGAACCCTGAGGAACCCCACTAGTGACCGAGGCCCAACCCGAACTAGCCCCTTTAATTACCACCCTCTGCCGCCTATTCCTCAGCCAGTTTTCAATCCACCTACCTATTTCCCCACCGATACCCAGCGCGCGCACTTTCGCCATTAGCCGGCGGTGAGGTACCTTATCAAAGGCTTTCTGAAAGTCGAGATAAAGTATATCAATCGCCCTACTCTTATCGTACTCACTCAACATGACGTGGAAAAACTCGAGCAAGTTGGTGAGACACGACCTATGCCGTCTAAACCCATGTTGGGAGTCCCCAAGCAGCTTGTAGGAATCCAAATGGTCAACGATTCTATCAGCTATTATCCTTTCTAATAATTTACCTACAACTGAAGTGAGACTAATAGGACGATAGTTCCCTGGACTTTCGTGATCCCCTTTCTTAAAGATAGGGGTCACGTTGGCCTCCCTCCAGTCACCAGGCACCTGGCCCATCACCAACGATTTGTTGAAGACTGTAGCCAGGTGGGGAGCCACCTGGTCGCGCACTTCTCGCAAAACACTGGGGAGAAACTGGTCTGGCCCAGGAGCCTTAAACGCGCTCAGTTTGTCTATTCTATGAGCAACGACTGTCGCGGTACATCTAACACTATCCAGGCCAGCACCTTCGTGCCTCACAGCTGGCTCGGGGATGACGCGGGTATCCTCCCTGGTGAACACTCCCGCAAAGTACTCATTAAGCACATTAGCGATGTCCGCGTCGGAGGTCCGCAGAACGCCGCTTCCGTCCTTTAAAGGACCTATCATGCTTCTAATGGGCTTTCTACTATTAACATAACTGAAGAACTCCTTAGGGTTCCCTTGCAGAGGCTTGCCACCCGTAGTTCTTCGTTACGTTTCGCTAGCCTAACCTTCGCCTTCACTTCCCTACACAGGCGGACATACGCTTCAGTGTTCTCGTGGGAACGATTGGCCTTCGCCCTCCTATACGCTACTTTCCTATTTCGGATAGCCGAAGCGATGCCACGATTGAACCACTTAGGCTGCGTTGAAGCAGGGGTGACCGGTTTTGAGGGTATGGCAGCAGACTGCAGCACCATAAACTCATCCCGGAATGCACTCCACACTCCCTCAACATCGCCGCCAACCTCTAACCCCATCTCTGCTACGCTATCCCTGAGGCTAACAAAGTTCGCCCGCCGGAGATCGAGCTTACTGCCTCTCGAGTTACTACGCTTCACCCGAGGGACGCACACACGGAACCTAATAAGACCGTGATCACTCCCGCCCAACGATTCGTCAACGGTGAGGCCAGTGACGAGGTTGTCTTCGGTCGTGAATACTAAGTCTAGAACGCTTTCGCCTCGTGTAGGCTCGTTGACCCACTGAGTGAGGAAGTTCTCATCAGCAAAGTCAACTAGCCTCCTCCCTTCAGCATCGGCAGTCCTGTTTTCCCACTTTATGCCGCGACAGTTGAAGTCTCCTAAAACTACACACACCCTATCCCCTAGCAGGCTACTGAGTTCGGTGTACAGGGCTGTATTCCTCGAGGAGGAGATGCGGAGGTCTGTACACCAAGATTAACCTATAGTTCGTCCCTCCCACGTTCAGATCGACGCCAAGCAGCTCCCGTTCCGACCGGAACTGGCAGTCAACCGGACTCAACGTGTCTCTGACGTATATTAGTACCCCACCCCCCTCCCCACGGGTGCGGTCTTTGCGAAACATTCTATACCCGGGAATTTCGAACTCCCCAACGTAGTCCCTACGATCAGTATGAATCCAGGACTCGGTGATAGCAACGATATCCTGGTATTCTGATGCTAAGAGCGCCCGTAGCTCGCAAACTTGTTCCTAATTGACCTAGCATTAAAAAGCATTGCACGGAGGGAGCCTTCCCTATTCTGACCGCCCCCTAGCACGACCCGTTTCCCGAACAGCCAGGGCTGTCGGGAGTTGAAGAGCCCCTCACTAACGAGGGGGCAACTTCCACAGGAGACTGAGCCCCCTCCAACGTAGGAGGAGGGTCACCCATCTGTACTTCGCCGCACCCTTCAGTCGAAGGTACGTCCGCCACCGGCTCATCCTCATCTCTCCCCGGACTCGACCTCACCATTCTGTATAGGTGCCGGTCGAGCAGCGCGCCTAGCACACCTTTACCCTTGTTATTGAGGTGGACACCATCCCTCTGGTAAAGGTCCCACCTACCCGAAAATGCATCGAAGGGGTCAATAAACTTCACGCCCAGCGGAACGCACAAGTCTTGTACCCTCTCGTTGATGCCAATGACCTTACTGAGCGCGTGGTCACTGACATTACCCATTAACATTCCCCTGTCTGTCTTGAGAGAGAGAGAGAGAGAGAGAGAGAGAGAGAGAGAGAGAGAGAGAGAGAGAGAGAGAGAGAGTTACAAGGAGTTACAAGGAAAAGAAGTACCTCAAAAGGCCTTGCGGCCCATACCGAGGAGGTACCAATGGCAACGGGTGCCACGGAAAATTTTCTACACACTCAAAGAGTGTGCAAAATTTGGTCTAACCTTTTCTTGAACTGATCCACAGAGGAACTGTTCACAACTTCCGAAGGTAACCTGTTCCATGTGTCACAGATCTTATACGTAAAGTAATTCCCACACACACTAGTCCTAAACCGTTTCAAATCCAACTTCCAACCATTGTTGCGAGTTGGGTTATCATTTAAACTAAACATACTTCTAAAATCGACATCGTTGAACCCTCGTAAGAGCTTGAAAACCTCGATCAGTTGACCGCGCAGCCTCCGAGTTTCAAGCGAAAACAAGTTCAGGGCGCGTAACCGTCGATTGTAGCCCATATGCCTAACGGAAGGGATTAACTTTGTGGCCCTCGCCTGCACTCGCTCCAGCCTCTCAATATCTTTCCTGAGGGTGGGCGACCAGAACTGCACAGCATACTCCAGGTACGGGCCGAACAAGGGAATTGTACAGT
>JAJOZX010000282.1:0-32500 GCA_023014485.1 Bathynomus jamesi | reverse complement strand
ACTAATAGGACGATAGTTCCCTGGACTTTCGTGATCCCCTTTCTTAAAGATAGGGGTCACGTTGGCCTCTCTCCAGTCACCAGGCCTGGCCATCTCCAACGATTTGTTGAAGACTGTAGCCAGGTGGGGAGCCACCTGGTCGCGCACTTCTCGCAAAACACTGGGAGAAACTGGTCTGGCCCAGGAGCCTTAAACGCGCTCAGTTTGTCTATTCTATGAGCAACGACTGTCGCGGTACATCTAACACTATCCAGGTCAGCACCTTCGTGCCTCACAGCTGGCTCGGGGATGACGCGGGTATCCTCCTGGTGAACACTCCCGCAAAGTACTCATTAGCACCTTAGCGATGTCCGCGTCGGAGGTCCGCAGAACGCCGCTTCCGTCCTTTAAAGGACCTATCATGCTTCTAATAGGCTTTCTACTATTAAACATAACTGAAGAACTCCTTAGGGTTCCTCTTGCAGAGGCTTGCCACCCGTAGTTCTTCGTTACGTTTCGCTAGCCTAACCTTCGCCTTCACTTCCCTACACAGGCGGACATACGCTTCAGTGTTCTCGTGGGAACGATTGGCCTTCGCCCTCCTATACACTACTTTCCTATTTCGGATAGCCGAAGCGATGCCACGATTGAACCACTTAGGCTGCGTTGAAGCAGGGGTGACCAGTTTTGAGGGTATGGCAGCAGACTGCAGCACCATAACTCATCCCGGAATGCACTCCACACTCCCTCAACATCGCCGCCAACCTCTAACCCCATCTCTGCTACGCTATCCCTGAGGCTAACAAAGTTTCGCCCGCCGGAGATCGAGCTTACTGCCTCTCGAGTTACTACGCTTCACCCGAGGGACGCACACACGGAACCTAATAATACCGTGATCACTCCCGCCCAACGATTCGTCAACGGTGAGGCCAGTGACGAGGTTGTCTTCGGTCGTGAATACTAAGTCTAGAACGCTTTCGCCTCGTGTAGGCTCGTTGACCCACTGAGTGAGGAAGTTCTCATCAGCAAAGTCAACTAGCCTCCCTTCAGCATCGGCAGTCCTGTTTTCCCACTTTATGCCGCGACAGTTGAAGTCTCCTAAAACTACACACACCCTATCCCCTAGCAGGCTACTGAGTTCGGTTACAGGGCTGTATCCTCCTCGAGGAGGAGATGCGGAGGTCTGTACACCAAGATTAACCTATAGTTCGTCCCTCCCACGTTCAGATCGACGCCAAGCAGCTCCCGTTCCGACCGGAACTGGCAGTCAACGGACTCAACGTGTCTCTGACGTATATTAGTACCCCACCCCCCTCCCCACGGGTGCGGTCTTTGCGAAACATTCTATACCCGGGAATTTCGAACTCCCCAACGTAGTCCCTACGATCAGTATGAATCCAGGACTCGGTGATAGCAACGATATCCTGGTATTCTGATGCTAAGAGCGCCGTAGCTCGCGAAACTTGTTCCTAATTGACCTAGCATTAAAAAGCATTGCACGGAGGGAGCCTTCCCTATTCTGACCGCCCCCTAGCACGACCCGTTTCCCGAACAGCCAAGGCTGTCGGGAGTTGAAGAGCCCCTCACTAACGAGGGGGCAATTCCACAGGAGACTGAGCCCCCTCCAACGTAGGAGGAGGGTCACCCATCTGTACTTCGCCGCACCCTTCAGTCGAAGGTACGTCCGCCACCGGCTCATCCTCATCTCTCCCGGTGGGGGCCCATCATCTCTCCCAGGACTCGACCTCACCATTCTGTATAGGTGCCGGTCGAGCAGCGCGCCTAGCACACCTTTACCCTTGTCATTGAGGTGGACACCATCCTCTGGTAAAGGTCCCACCTACCCGAAAATGCATCGAAGGGTCAATAAACTTCACGCCCAGCGGAACGCACAAGTCTTGTACCCTCTCGTTGATGCCAATGACCTTACTGAGCGAGTGGTCACTGACATTCATTCGCGGTAAATACCATTAACATTCCCCTGTCTGTCTTCAGTTTTAGATCATCCGCAAGAGACATGATCTCGGTGATGATCCCTTCTGTAAGACCTACCCCACCGCCTTTGAGGAACAGGTCATTGCCACCAGCGTGGACAACGATCGCAGTCCTCCGACTATCCACGCGCACACTCTTACCTCCTTCCTTAAGTGCGCCGTTCCCCGCCCAGGTAAGCACCTTACCTTCCTCCCATCCCGGTTTGCAGAAGCAAAGTACTTCTCCTGGCCCCTGATCTGCGAGTCCCCAATCAAAACGGTGTCTTCCTCCTTCGAGCACAGGAGACTAAAGCGGTTAGAGGTCTTGACAGGGGCAACTGGGGTCTCAGGCTTCGGCTTCGCAGCCTTCTTGCCCGAGACCTTTCGAAACCCGTCGCCACCCATACACGCAGTTACACCACCCGACCCACCCCGACAGGTAGCTACATCCTTCGGTTTCTTTGGGCCATCAGCAGGCCCTTCCCACCCTTCTCTATCGATCCCTTCCCACCCTTCTCTATCAGCCCCTTCTTTGAGCCCTCCCTTTGTTCTTGATACTTAATCTTACAGTTTGAATCTGCTGGTGTGTTTTTAATTTGATCTTGTCCACTGGGTTGGATTTCCAGTGCTACGACCCTAGTTCAAGCTTTTTTACTAATTCCTTTAGCTCTTTAACTTCCTTTTCGTGGTTGTCTCTAAGTTTACAAACAAACATACACTAAGGGATGTGATATCGCTGATATTACCCTCTGGGAAGTCTACGCACCAATGATTAACTTTACATTTAAAGCATTCTGCTTTCAATTAGCTGGCCCTGCCATATTTTCTCTTTTTTTGTTTTTTCTGAATACTCTGAATAAGATAAAGCGTTCTAGCAATGAAAACTATCCAAAAACGTTATGACCAGTATATAAAAAAGGGGGGGGGGTGAATTAATCCGCGCGTAGCCGCACCCGCCTTTTCGCAAGTGACGTTCATTCCTTCCAGAAGACTACACCTCTCCTGCTGCCGCACCGACCAAAAGTCTCCCCAGGGCCGGACCGTCCCAAACGTGTCGCGCAGCTACCAACTGACAAACACTCGCGACGCAAGCGTCACGGATTTTCCGCAGGAGCGACAGCGAGATGCAGCCCCTTACTAAGTCTTACTAGTCACTCACAAGTGGGCCAGACTCTTAGAATCCAGTGTTCAAGGGATATCCCACCAGGACCCAGAGGCTACGCCCGAGACTTTACGCTGGCCTGGCAGCCAGCTGGGCAGTAAAGCCCTCTCACCTCAGAGCAGTACAGCCAAGCACCATCAATTGGTCACCAAAGAACGGTCGCAGGGGGCTGGTCAAGCCATTACGCGTTAGGAATGGGCTTAACGGGGCACTAGCCACACTCCATTCATCGCGCCCCTACGCCTGGGACCCTCCATCCCAGTCTCTCACAACCTACGAGCGTTAAATGGTGTTATTTATAGAGGTTCCAAAGCCTCTCTTCCCACGCATGAGGTAGCAGTAGGGTCCTAATAGTAAAAGAAGAGAAAAAGACTTAATACTAAAAGAAAAGTTTTTTTTTTTTTTTTTTGCAGTGAGAGGAGAACAACCTTAACGTAATCTAAAAGGACAGAGTAGGGATGGGATGGGGTCCTAGTAACCCACGGGACGGGATTGTGCAAAATACTTTACCCGCCCTCCCGAAAGAGAGAGAGAACCTAAAGGAGCTGGCAGCCAGTTCCTCTAGAATCCCACGACTCGGGACCGGAGGGCTGTCACACCCCAAGTATAAAGTTACTACATCCAGAAGAAATGTGCATAACCTTTATACCCCCTGCGGGGGAGAGAGAGAAGAGGAGAGAGAGAGAAAAGAGAGAGAGAGAAGAGAGAGAGAGAGAGAGAGAGAGAGAGAGAGAAAAAGAGAGAGAGAGAGAGAAAGAAGAGGAGAGAGAGAGAGAGAGGAAAAGAGAGAGTGAGGAGAGAGAGAGAGAGAGAAAAGAGAGAGAGAGAGAGAGAGAGAGAGAGAAAAAGAGAGAGAGAGAGAGAGAGAGAGAAGAGAGAGAAAAAGAGAGAGAGAGAGAGAGAGGAAAAAAAGAGAGAGAGAGAGAGAGAGAGAGAAAAAGAGAGAGAGAGAGAGAAGAGAGAGAGAGAGAGAAAAGAGAGAGAGAAAAGAGAGAGAGAGAGAGAAGAGAAAAAGAGAGAGAGTTACAAGGAGTTACAAGGAAAAGAAGTACCTCAAAAGGCCTTGCGGCCCATACCGAGGAGGTACCAATGGCAACGGGTGCCACGGAAAATTTTCTACACACTCAAAGAGTGTGCAAGATTTCGTCTAACCTTTTCTTGAACTGATCCACAGAGGAACTGTTCACAACTTCCGAAGGTAACCTGTTCCATGTGTCACAGATCTTATACGTAACGTAATACCCACACACACTAGTCCTAAACCGTTTCAAATCCAACTTCCAACCATTGTTGCGAGTTGGGTTATCATTTAAACTAAACATACTTCTAAAATCGACATCGTTGAACCCTCGTAAGAGCTTGAAAACCTCGATCAGTTGACCGCGCAGCCTCCGAGTTCAAGCGAAAACAAGTTCAGGGCGCGTAACCGTCGATTGTAGCCCATATGCCTAACGGAAGGGATCAACTTTGTGGCCCTCGCCTGCACTCGCTCCAGCCTCTCAATATCTTTCCTGAGGGTGGGCGACCAGAACTGCACAGCATACTCCAGGTACGGCCGAACAAGGGAATTGTACAGTGAGAGCACAATCTCCTTGTTCCGAAACTGAAATTGCCTCCTGATATAACCCAATAGTTTCTGGGCTTTCTTTTCCATCTCTACACACTGTTTCGTAAACTTAAGGTCGCTGCTAATTAGCACACCCAAGTCCTTTTCTAAATCAGTCACCTCGATAACTGCCCAACATCGAGTAGTCCGACTTGGGATTGGCGTAGCCAATGTGCATCACTTTGCATTTACCAAGTTAAACGGCATTTGCCATTTTTCGGACCACTCTCCTATCCTACCTAGGTCCGCACGCAGTTCCTCGATCGCTTCGGGCGTCCCAACATTGGCCCCAAGCTTGGTGTCATCAGCGAATTTGGCGATCCGACTGACGATGCCACCGTCGATATCATTTATGTAAATGGTAAACAACAGTGGCCCAAAACGGAACCCTGAGGAACCCCACTAGTGACCGAGGCCCCAACCCGAACTAGCCCCTTTAATTACCACCCTCTGCCGCCTATCCTTAGCCAGTTTTCAATCCACCTACCTATTTCCCACCGATACCCAGCGCGCGCACTTTCGCCATTAGCCGGCGGTGAGGTACCTTATCAAAGGCTTTCTGAAAGTCGAGATAAAGTATATCAATCGCCCTACTCTTATCGTACTCACTCAACATGACGTGGAAAAAACTCGAGCAAGTTGGTGAGACACGACCTATGCCGTCTAAACCCATGTTGGAGTCCCCAAGCAGCTTGTAGGAATCCAAATGGTCAACGATTCTATCAGCTATTATCCTTTCTAATAATTTACCTACAACTGAAGTGAGACTAATAGGACGATAGTTCCCTGGACTTTCGTGATCCCCTTTCTTAAAGATAGGGGTCACGTTGGCCTCTCTCCAGTCACCAGGCACCTGGCCCATCTCCAACGATTTGTTGAAGACTGTAGCCAGGTGGGGAGCCACCTGGTCGCGCACTTCTCGCAAAACACTGGGGAGAAACTGGTCTGGCCCAGGAGCCTTAAACGCGCTCAGTTTGTCTATTCTATGAGCAACGACTGTCGCGGTACATCTAACACTATCCAGGTCAGCACCTTCGTGCCTCACAGCTGGCTCGGGGATGACGCGGGTATCCTCCCTGGTGAACACTCCCGCAAAGTACTCATTAAGCACCTTAGCGATGTCGCGTCGGAGGTCCGCAGAACGCCGCTTCCGTCCTTTAAAGGACCTATCATGCTTCTAATAGGCTTTCTACTATTAACATAACTGAAGAACTCCTTAGGGTTCCTCTTGCAGAGGCTTGCCACCCGTAGTTCTTCGTTACGTTTCGCTAGCCTAACCTTCGCCTTCACTTCCCTACACAGGCGGACATACGCTTCAGTGTTCTCGTGGGAACGATTGGCCTTCGCCCTCCTATACACTACTTTCCTATTTCGGATAGCCGAAGCGATGCCACGATTGAACCACTTAGGCTGCGTTGAAGCAGGGTGACCAGTTTTGAGGGTATGGCAGCAGACTGCAGCACCATAAACTCATCCCGGAATGCACTCCACACTCCCTCAACATCGCCGCCAACCTCTAACCCCATCTCTGCTACGCTATCCCTGAGGCTAACAAAGTTCGCCCGCCGGAGATCGAGCTTACTGCCTCTCGAGTTACTACGCTTCACCCGAGGGACGCACACACGGAACCTAATAATACCGTGATCACTCCCGCCCAACGATTCGTCAACGGTGAGGCCAGTGACGAGGTTGTCTTCGGTCGTGAATACTAAGTCTAGAACGCTTTCGCCTCGTGTAGGCTCGTTGACCCACTGAGAGAGAAAAAGAGAGAGAGAGAAAAAGAGAGAGAGAGAGAGAGAGAGAGAAAAAAGAGAGAGAGAGAGAGAGAAAAAGAGAGAGAGAGAGAGAGAGTTACAAGGAGGAGTTACAAGGAAAAGAAGTACCTCAAAAGGCCTTGCGGCCCATACCGAGGAGGTACCAATGGCAACGGGTGCCAGGGAAAATTTTGTATTTTTATTTCAACTATCCTAGCAGTAGTAGAAAACTGGATAGAAAAGTAGAAGGCTCTCTCACCCTCCGCTCCCTCCCTGCCAGAGGCAGGTACGGAAAAAGGTTGAAGAAATACCTTGACCCTGGAAAAGTAGCCAAGGAAATTTTACAGGAAAGTGGAGAATATATAAATAGCTCTATATTTAGCTTGCTCACAGAGACACTGAGCAAGCGAACTCCTGCAGAGTTTTCTGAGGTTTTAATCTTAAACTATGAGTGTGTTCAGTACTTTGTCTAGCCTATTTTTAAACAGATTTACACTTTGACTGGAAACATCCTCTGAGGGAAGTTGGTTCCAGATATTAACTATTTTATAGGAAAAGAAATTTCCGCAGACTGAGGTCCTAAATGTCTTTACACACTCAAATAGTGTGCAAGATTTCGTCTAACCTTTTCTTGAACTGATCCACAGAGGAACTGTTCACAACTTCCGAAGGTAACCTGTTCCATGTGTCACAGATCTTATACGTAACGTAATTCCCACACACACTAGTCCTAAACCGTTTCAAATCCAACTTCCAACCATTGTTGCGAGTTGGGTTATCATTTAAACTAAACATACTTCTAAAATCGACATCGTTGAACCCTCGTAAGAGCTTGAAAACCTCGATCAGTTGACCGCGCAGCCTCCGAGTTTCAAGCGAAAACAAGTTCAGGGCGCGTAACCGTCGATTGTAGCCCATATGCCTAACGGAAGGGATTAACTTTGTGGCCCTCGCCTGCACTCGCTCCAGCCTCTCAATATCTTTCCTGAGGGTGGGCGACCAGAACTGCACAGCATACTCCAGGTACGGCCGAACAAGGGAATTGTACAGTGAGAGCACAATCTCCTTGTTCCGAAACTGAAATTGCCTCCTGATATAACCCAATAGTTTCTGGGCTTTCTTTTCCATCTCTACACACTGTTTCGTAAACTTAAGGTCGCTGCTAATTAGCACACCCAAGTCCTTTTCTAAATCAGTCACCTCGATATTACTGCCCAACATCGAGTAGTCCGACTTGGGATTGGCGTAGCCAATGTGCATCACTTTGCATTTACCCAAGTTAAACGGCATTTGCCATTTTTCGGACCACTCTCCTATCCTACCTAGGTCCGCACGCAGTTCCTCGATCGCTTCGGGCGTCCCAACATTGGCCCCAAGCTTGGTGTCATCAGCGAATTGGCGATCCGACTGACGATGCCACCGTCGATATCATTTATGTAAATGGTAAACAACAGTGGCCCCAAAACGGAACCCTGAGGAACCCCACTAGTGACCGAGCCCCAACCCGAACTAGCCCCTTTAATTACCACCCTCTGCCGCCTATTCCTCAGCCAGTTTTCAATCCACCTACCTATTTCCCCACCGATACCCAGCGCGCGCACTTTCGCCATTAGCCGGCGGTGAGGTACCTTATCAAAGGCTTTCTGAAAGTCGAGATAAAGTATATCAATCGCCCTACTCTTATCGTACTCACTCAACATGACGTGGAAAAACTCGAGCAAGTTGGTGAGACACGACCTATGCCGTCTAAACCCATGTTGGGAGTCCCCAAGCAGCTTGTAGGAATCCAAATGGTCAACGATTCTATCAGCTATTATCCTTTCTAATAATTTACCTACAACTGAAGTGAGACTAATAGGACGATAGTTCCCTGGACTTTCGTGATCCCCTTTCTTAAAGATAGGGGTCACGTTGGCCTCCCTCCAGTCACCAGGCACCTGGCCCATCACCAACGATTTGTTGAAGACTGTAGCCAGGTGGGGAGCCACCTGGTCGCGCACTTCTCGCAAAACACTGGGGAGAAACTGGTCTGGCCCAGGAGCCTTAAACGCGCTCAGTTTGTCTATTCTATGAGCAACGACTGTCGCGTTACATCTAACACTATCCAGGCCAGCACCTTCGTGCCTCACAGCTGGCTCGGGGATGACGCGGGTATCCTCCCTGGTGAACACTCCCGCAAAGTACTCATTAAGCACATTAGCGATGTCCGCGTCGGAGGTCCGCAGAACGCCGCTTCCGTCCTTTAAAGGACCTATCATGCTTCTAATGGGCTTTCTACTATTAACATAACTGAAGAACTCCTTAGGGTTCCCCTTGCAGAGGCTTGCCACCCGTAGTTCTTCGTTACGTTTCGCTAGCCTAACCTTCGCCTTCACTTCCCTACACAGGCGGACATACGCTTCAGTGTTCTCGTGGGAACGATTGGCCTTCGCCCTCCTATACGCTACTTTCCTATTTCGGATAGCCGAAGCGATGCCACGATTGAACCACTTAGGCTGCGTTGAAGCAGGGGTGACCAGTTTTGAGGGTATGGCAGCAGACTGCAGCACCATAAACTCATCCCGGAATGCACTCCACACTCCCTCAACATCGCCGCCAACCTCTAACCCCATCTCTGCTACGCTATCCCTGAGGCTAACAAAGTTCGCCCGCCGGAGATCGAGCTTACTGCCTCTCGAGTTACTACGCTTCACCCGAGGGACGCGCACACGGAACCTAATAAGACCGTGATCACTCCCGCCCAACGATTCGTCAACGGTGAGGCCAGTGACGAGGTTGTCTTCGGTCGTGAATACTAAGTCTAGAACGCTTTCGCCTCGTGTAGGCTCGTTGACCCACTGAGTGAGGAAGTTCTCATCAGCAAAGTCAACTAGCCTCCTCCCTTCAGCATCGGCAGTCCTGTTTTCCCACTTTATGCCGCGACAGTTGAAGTCTCCTAAAACTACACACCCTATCCCCCTAGCAGGCTACTGAGTTCGGTGTACAGGGCTGTTTCGTCCTCGAGGAGGAGATGCGGAGGTCTGTACACCAAGATTAACCTATAGTTCGTCCCTCCCACGTTCAGATCGACGCCAAGCAGCTCCCGTTCCGACGGAACTGGCAGTCAACCGGACTCAACGTGTCTCTGACGTATATTAGTACCACCCCCCTCCCCACGGGTGCGGTCTTTGCGAAACATTCTATACCCGGGAATTTCGAACTCCCCAACGTAGTCCCTACGATCAGTATGAATCCAGGACTCGGTGATTGCAACGATATCCTGGTATTCTGATGCTAAGAGCGCCCGTAGCTCGCAAAACTTGTTCCTAATTGACCTAGCATTAAAAAGCATTGCACGGAGGGAGCCTTCCCTATTCTGACCGCCCCCTAGCACGACCCGTTTCCCGAACAGCCAGGGCTGTCGGGAGTTGAAGAGCCCCTCACTAACGAGGGGGCAACTTCCGCAGGAGACTGAGCCCCCTCCAACGTAGGAGGAGGGTCACCCACCTGTACTTCGACGCACCCTTCAGTCGAAGGTATGTCCGCCACCGGCTCATCCTCATCTCTCCCCGGTGGGGGCCCATCATCTCTCCCCGGACTCGACCTCACCATTCTGTATAGGTGCCGGTCGAGCAGCGCGCCTAGCACACCTTTACCCTTGTTGTTGAGGTGGACACCATCCCTCTGGTAAAGGTCCCACCTACCCGAAAATGCATCGAAGGGGTCAATAAACTTCACGCCCAGCGGAACGCACAAGTCTTGTACCCTCTCGTTGATGCCAATGACCTTACTGAGCGCGTGGTCACTGACATTCATTCGCGGTAAAATACCCATTAACATTCCCCTGTCTGTCTTCAGTTTTAGATCATCCGCAAGAGACATGATCTCGGTGATGATCCCTTCAGTAAGACCTACCCCACCGCCTTTGAGGAACAGGTCATTGCCACCAGCGTGGACAACGATCGCAGTCCTCCGACTAGCCACGCGCACCTTCTCTACCTCCTTCCTTAAGTGCGCCGTTCCCCGCCCAGGTAAGCACCTTACCTTCCTCCCATCCCGGTTTGCTGAAGCAAAGTACTTCTCCTGGCCCCTGATCTGCGAGTCCCCAATCAAAACGGTGTCTTCCTCCTTCGAGCACAGGAGACTAAAGCGGTTAGAGGTCTTGACAGGGGCAACTGGGGTCTCAGGCTTCGGCTTCGCAGCCTTCTTGCCCGAGACCTTTCGAAACCCGTCGCCACCCATACACGCAGTTACACCACCCGACCCACCCCGACAGGTAGCTACATCCTTCGGTTTCTTTGGGCCATCAGCAGGCCCCTTCCCACCCTTTTTCTTCATTGGCCCCTGCCCACCCTTCTCTATCAGCCCCTTCTTTGAGCCCTCCCTTTGTTCTAGATACTTAATCTTACAGTTTGAGAGAGAGAGAGAGAGAGAGAAAAAGAGAGAGAGAGAGAAAAAGAGAGAGAGAGAGAGTTACAAGGAAAAGAAGTACCTCAAAAGGCCTTGCGGCCCATACCGAGGAGGTACCAATGGCAACGGGTGCCAGGGAAAATTTTGTTAAAGTTTATTTTTCTTTCAACTCTCCTAGCAGTAGTAGAAAACTGGATAGAAAAGTAGAAGGCCCCTCTCCCCACCCTCCCTGCCAGTGGCAGGTACGGAAAAAGGTTGAAGAAAATACCTTGACCCTGGAAAAGTAGCCAAGGAAATTTTACAGGAAAGTGGAGAATATATAAATAGCTCTATATTTAGCTTGCTCACAGAGACACCGAGCAAGCGAACTCCTGCAGAGTTTTCTGAGGTTTTAATCTTAAACTATGAGTGTGTTCAGTACTTTGTCTAGCCTATTTTTAAACAGATTTACACTGACTGGAAACAACCTCTGAGGGAAGTTGGTTCCAGATATTAACTATTTTATAGGAAAAGAAATTTCCGCAGACTGAGGTCCTAAATGTCTTTACACACTCAAATAGTGTGCAAGATTTCGTCTACCCTTTTCTTGAACTGATCCACAGAGGAACTGTTCACAACTTCCGAAGGTAACCTGTTCCATGTGTCACAGATCTTATACGTAACGTAATTCCCACACACACTAGTCCTAAACCGTTTCAAATCCAACTTCCAACCCTTGTTGCGAGTTGGGTTATCATTTAAACTAAACATACTTCTAAAATCGACATCGTTGAACCGTCGTAAGAGCTTGAAAACCTCGATCAGTTGACCGCGCAGCCTCCGAGTTTCAAGCGAAAACAAGTTCAGGGCGCGTAACCGTCGATTGTAGCCCATATGCCTAACGGAAGGGATTAACTTTGTGGCCCTCGCCACAGAGAGAGAAAAAGAGAGAGAGAGAGAAAAAGAGAGAAAGAGAGAGAGAGAGAGAGAGAGAGAAAAAGAGAGATTCTGCTTAAGGCGTCCAGTTCTAGCAGCAGTTTATCAGAAAACGCGGAGTTCGAAGCATCAGCACTGCAGAGCTGGGCACTTGCGGCATATTTTGCGGTACTGCCAAACCGGTACGCGGAAATTTGAATGCGGTAGCGGTACTGCGGTACTTTCAGCGA
Organism: Bathynomus jamesi; assembly: GCA_023014485.1. Lineage (NCBI taxonomy): Eukaryota > Metazoa > Arthropoda > Malacostraca > Isopoda > Cirolanidae > Bathynomus > Bathynomus jamesi. Next base: position 20,492 of record JAJOZX010000282.1, on the reverse strand, counting down.
TCCTTTGCGTTATGCGGTCCCGGTTTGGTAGTACCGCAGTACCGCAAAATATGCCGCAAGTGCCCAGCATTCAGCAGGGCTACGTCGTAACACCGTTTCTAGTTGACCATCCTCTGCGTCCAGACTATGTAGCGACACGTCACACGTGGTTCCGATCCACGTAAAGTTGTAGGTCCGTTTCGTCATATGACCTTAAATGTTGTGAAGGTTAAACAATCCCACCATTACATCGCAGTGTCAGTAACTGCTGTAGGCCCGTTCCATTTTCACACAAGACAACTGAAGATGGTGGTCCTCCCCCGAAAATGGCAGAGACCGAAGAATATTGTTGATTTGGAACGTGCCTCAACTCTTGGTCGAGTTGGGATTAGTGATCCGAATGCTACCTTAGTTGTTGTGGCTGCTGTTTGTTTCGCAGGTTGCGATCAACATTCATCGACTAGACGGACTTAGAATCAGTTGACAGGTTTCGCAACTGCCATCTGGGATTAAAGCCATAACTACATCTGTGGTAGCGTAAGTGGAGGATTGGCAGGTGTCAAAAAGGGTCTGAACAATGTATTTCGATACGACAGCAACCATCATCTGCATTTAGAGGAGGTACAGTGCCATGCTAGAATAAAAAGAACCTCCCCTTGAAGCATAGGAATGGACATGTAGCACTGTTCTCCAGGTGTAATATGCCATTCCGAAACAAAGGCAGGAGGCTATTATTTAAGATGGATAACCTTTTGAAGTAAGATGTCCTTGTACGAATACATGGTCAGTTTTTCCGGAGTAGCAAATATCCACCCATACCGCAACAGCATTTCCCAGTAGGGTGCATCAGTTTGGTATTTATCACATCTTCACAGATTCTCCATGAAGCACACTGCTGGAATCTCGATTCTTCCAAGACGACAAAATGCCAAAACTGATCAGACTTGTGCTATTCTGGAAAAACTGACTTTGTATTCGTACAGAAACATTTTACAAAGTTATATTGTCCATCTTAAATAATAGCTTCCTTCCTTTGTTTCGAGATAGCATGGTACACCTGAGGACATCTTTATTCCACCAGGGCATTGTATTTCATCTGACCATATAGTTAACCCCTTCATTGAGACTGATCGATGGACTTTGAAAGATCCCCTTTCCGTTATGTATTAGGAACGTAGAAAATAAAAATCATTAAAAAATTTATTAGTGCCTCATTAATGTAGTAACCATATTTCAGTAATTAAGAGAACAGTTACTTAATGGTCGTGGGATAAGTTCTGATACTCTAGGTATCTTACAGCTATCCAATAGAACTGCTGAAGATAAGTAGAATCCTTAAGTACCGCAGAATAATTGGTGTAATTTACTATCACCTTCATTGCCACCTAATTGAATCTAGTTTTATTTCGGTAAGTTAAATTTTTGAAAAAGTTCACTTTTGAAGTAAAAATTACTTTAACCCTTTGTCAGGCAGTGTGACGCCAGATGATTTTATTTAGTCTCGGAAAGACACCTGTGCAGTAAAGGATCAAGCAAAATCGTCTGGCATTAGCCAAAACAAAGTCAGTAAAGCCACACTGCGCGACAAAGGGTTAATTTCAGTCCCATTAACCGAGTGACTATTATATTGTACGGGTTTAAAACCTGCATTCGATTCTTTAGCAAACCTGATGTTTCTAGTGCTTCTTCATTCAGTTTTCAAAACGTCTACTACTAATCCAATATAATTTTTACCAGTGTTTACAAGGGATGTAGATACTCCTATAGATTTATCGTTCATAACTTTTGTTTTTCATTATATGGCTGCTAACGGTCTGTGGGGAATCGAATATTTCGCATAAAATGAAAATAAGTACATATATATATACAAATTCTCATTTCCCGAATAAGACGAGGTGAGAAGGTAGACATAACTGTTAAGTTACATTTTCTAGTTCCTCGCCTATATTTTATAACACATACATATTCATTCATTCACATTAAATACCAACAAATAGATCGTTATACCATAGAACAAACGCAAAGGCGGCCAAGAAATTTCACAAAAATACTAATTATAAAACAACCTTTGGTTTCCCATCCATTGAACCAGATAATGAAAAACAAAGCTGATATGAACATCAAATCTGTAGGAATATACAATATCCTTGTAAACACTGATAAAAATTATATTGGCCAAATTGGTAGAAGTTTGGAAAAGCGACTGGAGTAGCACAAGAAAAACGTAGGTTTGATAACAAAAAGTTTTTAAACACGTCCATCATCATACTCCCAATTAGAATGAAGTGAAAATAGTTTTCAATTCAAATTATTACATCAAAAGCTTAATATAATAGTTGTCTACTTTAACAAACTCTTCCAAAACTTCAACTTATCAAAAGGGAACTATACATTTAATCCAAGCAATAAAGGTGATAAGCCACGCTCCACGCGAGATCCATCTCTCCACTATTTGAGGACTTTACTCGTCTTTACATATCTTTCAGCTGTACAACGAACTCTCTAAAATACCAAAATTTGTACTTTCGATTTTCATTGTTTTTTTTTAATGTAGAAAGGAGGGGGGGGGGGGGGTAAAGGGCGAACGCCCACAAAAAGTGTGCCCCTATATAAGAAAAAGCCAAAATCAAAAGTTTCCGAGGTTCACGAGCCAATTCTTTTATAGAAATTTTAAAAAGATTGTGTTGTATGAAATGCATATGTATGTAGTGAAGAACAGAGGGGAGGAATGTGTGTTTGAGAGCATGTTGGACTGCTCGCAGGGTAGAATACACGGAAAAAGATCAGCTGAAGAGGAGTGGCAGGAGAAATGAGAGTTCAGCACTTCCTATCTCCTGGCGTCTACATCTCTCCTGCTTTTACTTGCATTCAAATATTTATTAAAATTTGCGGCGCTTAGGCCCTATAATATATAAAACTTACTTAAATTTCCAAGCGTGCAAGATTCCCTTATCATCATAAGAGAATATAACATTAACTAAACTGGGGTGCCAAAGGTGACCATTAATATAATTCACATTTTTTGTATGACCATCATGGACAAATTTTGGAAAATTATCAACGGAAGACTCCAATAGAAAAATTTTAACAGACTTATCAAATCCAGATATTGATACTGAAGTTTCTAATGGATCAAAATGCACATTCAAATGCCTTCCGTCATCCTCGCACAAATTAAAATGTGTTTGAATTTTTAAAATCTCTTTTGACAAACTTCTTTTATCAAAAACAAAAACTTCCCCAGAAGAATTCAACATACAAAATTTTTCCCCACTTATAGATGATTCATAAGCCCATTTATATTTATTTCCCATAGGATTACTCGTTCGATAAGTGTTACTTCTACGATCAACGCTTAACAAAAGTCCAACATCACTCAATCCTAAAATTAAATCATTGGAATGTATATCAAGATAAGCTAATGATGGATTTTTCTCCAGACCAAAATTACTTAAATCATATGAAATATTCGATATATTTCTCAATTCATTTCCACTTGCTAACGAATGACTTTTAATGTCTTTTAAATTCAATCCGGAAAAAAGTGAATCATCTTGACTGCAGATAGAGATTTTTGGGTTCGCCGTTTCTCTTGCCTTGAATTTGTGCGTAATCAAGTCTGAAAAACGCACAATTTCCTTTAAAATGCGAAGACTAACAAAATATTTATTTAAATAATTTTTTTAGAAAAATCTACACCAAACAAATTAGTTTAGACTAATAAAAAAGGCATTAGGAATTTATATAATTAAAATTTTGAAAAAGAGCGAGTACTTCATATTATCTTCAAGTATGACTACACGAAAGGTTTTATGATTTGGAAGACAATCTACTATTTTAAGGTATCCAAATACCGCGGAGTTTAATTGCTTGTTCGGCGGCGGGTAAATAAAATAATAATAATAATGTTCGCTAATCCTATACCATGATTGTTTAATGTGTGATATTATCCTGTAATTCATAACAATATATAACAAGCACAGAGAAGCTTAATACAGTATGGGCAAATTATTATAAGTGTGAAAAATAAAAATTAGGTCTTACCAGACTCATTTGGGTTGGGAATATTGTAAACGTTAGTGCCTTCGTCTTCTGATGTGATCAGAAGTTTTCCTTGGGAAATAACCTTATTAAACAAAGGAAAATGATTAAATAAGGGCTAGACAAAGCAAAAAAACTATTCTTACAAAAGAAAACAGCAAATAAGGAGCAAGATTATGGAAAGTGATGTACTGAGCAGCCAAGTCGATTATATACGGTACAGTAAATTAATAGCAAAAAAGAAGAGGAACTGAAAGGAAATGCCAATATAAATACAAGGTAATTGTGTAAATACTTGAGTGGAATGTATATTCTTTGTGCCAAAAATCATTTGGTCGGGTGGGGTGGCTGATATACTGTATATAATCATTATTAACTTTCATTGTTGAAATGTCTCGAAAAATACATTCACAAAAGAAAACAGAAAAACATTTTATCAACTCGCTGTGTAGTGAGGGGGCCGGGTTAGGGCGGGTCAAAACAAGTTTTTTGGCTTTTTTTTTTTTAAAAACGACACTAATGTGAGGGTTTTCATTTTGGTTAACCTATTAAAAGTTGAGCTATGTGCGGCCCCCTGTACCCCTCGCACATAGCTAGAAGAGTGGGGAAAAGGGGGGGGGGACTGAGATTTCACAATCTTTGAACCTATTCTGAACATCAATTTAAGATGTTAAAAGTAAATTAGACCTTATTTGCTCTTATTTAAATCAAATGGGTAGCTTCTTTATTTATGGATACTTTTTTGTTTTATGCAGGGTTGCCAGATTGTCGCCAAATTTCACAAATGTGCAAAAAAGTCTGGCAACCCTAATTTTTTTTATTACTTTCTACAAAATTTTTTATTTTATTTTCGTTTCAGATTATTGATTAAGTGAAATTATTATTGACTATTGGTTATTGATTCAAACTATTGGTTTTTAAATTAAATTCATTATTGGTTAAGTCGAATTAATCATGACAACAAGAAAAAAGTCGTCAAATGCAGCCTTTGGACATCCTTCCGAGTTTCCAGCAGCTATGACACCGACGAGAAGAGGCTGAATCAAATAAATCGATTACTTTTAATGAATGTTGTAACATAGTTGCAATAGACGTTGAAACCATATGGAGAAGGTTCTCTTTCCCTACAATAAGTACTTGTGGAATCTTTCAGAAAGTTGTTAGTGTGACAAAAGCAGCCTCAAAGTTGAACGAGGTTCCTACAAACCGAAGAGATGAGAGATTTGAACAAAAAGTTTCCGAGTATGATGCTATGTTTGATGTATGTACCTGTGATGCTACGATAAAGGGATTGATAGAAATGCCTGCTGGTGCAAAGTTAAAATAACAATTACTACGTGCGATTCTTTTGTAGGACAAAAGCAAAGATTAAACCAACTGAGGCCAATTGATAGAAAAGCTGCTTTGATAAGGAAAAGGTCTATTGCTAGAGCTCAAAAAGAACACGAGCGCCGAATGAGATCACAAGCAGAATTGACTGAAGCTATCAGTTGTCCCTTCAACATCACAGGATGCAGCCGGTGCTGAGAGCATGGAGGGAGAGAGCGACCAAGAGGATGAAGACTTCATGCCCGATATAGAGTTAATAGAGAATGAGCAGAACAGATATACCTATGAAGAGTTGGCAGTGACCGCAGATCGTTACAGAGTGAGTTGCAGGGGAGCAGCAATTGTTAATGCTGCTTTAAAAGATATGGGAATCCTGGATCAGGGCAACATGATTGATAGAAAGAAGCTGGAGAGGGAAAGAGCACGAGTAGGTAAAAAATTGAGTACCAGGGTTAAACTGGAGAATATAGGAATAAAATGCATTGGCTTTGATGGGAGAAGAGAGGACACATTAACCAGGGCAGGCAAGATCAAAAAAGAGCACTACATCATTGTTAAAGAGCCTGGAAATATCTATATACAGGGTGTCCGATAATTATCTGTACAATTCTTGGCTGTTATTAAAAGTCAACCATGAAGTGTAGAAATTCCAGTGTTGTCCCATTTTACAGAGAATCTCATTAAGTTTTTTCTGATACCAAGTTTTGACAAGTTTTTTTAGAAATTCCAGTGTGTCCGAAAATTATCTGTACAATTTCATCTTTTAATAAAATTCTTGCTAACACACGTAAAATTCTTAAACAAGATTATTTAGAATCTGTATTTTCAAGTTTCTTTTATTAGAGTAACGTTGTTACAAACATTCGATATGTGCACCATCAGTGATTCGCAAAACATCCAATCGATAATCCAAATGTTGCCATGTACGCTGCAGCATATCCACATCAATTCGCTCAATAGCAGCTGTGATTCTTGCTTTTAAATCATCAATGTCTGTCACCCGCGTATTGTAAAGAAAAAACTTGTCAAAACTTATCAGAAAAAACTTAACGAGTTTCTCTGTAAAATGGGACAACACTGGAATTTCTACACTTCATGGTTGACTTTTAATAACAGCCAAAAATTGTACAGATAATTCTCGGACACCCGGTAGATCATGGAAATGCTCGTTGTGTAGCAGAAGAGCCGATTACTGTAATAGTGGACTCAGAAAGTTCAGACACTCTAAAAGCTTTACTATGTGATGGCACTGCTGTGAACTGGAAGAATCGGTGGAGTAATAAAGCTTGTTGAAATCTATCTGAGTAGGTCTGTTCAGTGGCTGGTATGCCTTCTTCATATGAACGAACTACAATTCAGGCACGTCTACGAGCCAATAGATGGAAAAACAACAGGCCCAAGTACTTTCAAGGGTTCAATTGGAAATAAATTGAAAACTGATCTAACAAAACTGGAAGTGGTTGCTTTTTCTCCTGTTAAAGGAAACATTCATGAAATTCCATCTGATGTAATGCTTTAAGCAGTGACCTAAAGTATCTCTACAATTTGTGCCTAGCTGTTCAATCTGGAAATGTCTCCAAAGATCTCCTGGTACAATTCATCATGCTCGTTGGCCAACTAGAGCAAATATAAATCTTAGACTGTGTGTCAACACCAAATCCAACCCAAGATCTCAAAGATCTAGTAGAAATTATTATGCTATCTTATTGCTCCATGATGGTTTTGGGTTAAGTCACATCCACTGGCATCTGACGGATCATCTAACTTTTGATACTTAGGGTATCTGCTGCGCGACTTGGAGGAGAAATACATGGAACCGGTGTTTCAGAATAACTCATACTTTGCGAACCCCGAAAATATTCTATTATCGATGATGATAGACCCAAGAAGAGAAGTTAGAGAGGTTGCAATCCAAAGAATCATTCTTTCAAGAACTACATTTTCTGGATCAAGAAACTTTGACCTCCCTCGAACTCTTAATTTTGATTCTTCAGACTACACTGAAATGATTGATTGGCAGAGAGGGGTAATTTATCCGCCTCTACTTCTAAGAAACTTTAGCAATAAGGAACTTTTGCTAGCGAATGAAGAACCATTCAAAATACCAGCCTTTCCTTGTTTCAGCCAAGGAGTAGAAAGTGCTGTGAATCTAGTCACGAATGCGTCTGATGTACGAATTGGCTACGAAAATCGCCAAAACATATATTCTTAACCTACTGGAATCACAGCAGATTGCCTAAATTTAAATGGAAAGGACAGTGGAATAAATAAACATGCAGTGTTACTTTCAAAATAGCTAAAGTTTATGCATCATGCAAAAGAGCACTTCATAAGGTAATGTTTTTTCTTTTTCTTGTTGAAGACAAGGTCTGTTTAATTTCTCAAAAATGTTATGTAACATTATCTGTTTTTTTACTGAAAAATATACATTTTAGCAAATTGAAACAAAAAACCAAAAATTTGTGCCAGGGGTAGGAGACTTAGGATACACGAAATATTTTACTGGGTGACTACTGTGACCCATAAGAAACCCCGACAGTGTGTCACTTTTGAATACAAAATATCAACCCACCCTAAGTATCCATAGGGATACATGTAATATCTGTTAAAAAACCCTTATCTAAGGATACCTCATAATTCAGTGCCTTACATTAGAAACTCTACTCTTCGAGTACCCTGCAGATACAAAGCTGAAATCTCTATTTTTTATGAGCCCTGCATCTTTCGTAGCCAAAAGCCTATCTGGGACTGCCAGTTCCAAAATTTCATTTCCACCATTAATATCTGTGAAAGAATATTTTTTCTCAAATAAATGAAAAAAATCTGTAGTGGATATAAAAGTAACATTAAGAAAATGGAAATTGTCCTACAACTACCTGATAATTTTGTAAAAAAGTTAGTTTATGCAACGTACAATAGTGAATAGTAGTTTTAAAAGTAAATTAATTTTAATCTCTATCCTAAACATTGATTTTATGAATTATTGTATTTCAGTAAAAATAACAGGATTTTTTGATTAGACTACCTGAAATAGCTTACAACACTGGCTTATTTAAGTAAACTGCATGTAGTATGAAAGCTAATATACAGTGATAAATTTAGCTTCAATATCTGTAAATAATCTACAAAACTAAGTACCTACAACAGATCATTTAAGTATGTTTTATAAAATTAATATTCAACCACAATTTCATGTGACATAAGTAGAAAGTCCGAATAAATACAGCAGAAGGTACTGCATATGCGTCTGCAGTAGCTACAAGTGTGAAATGCTAAATTATATTAGAAATTAAGGTTTGATGAACTGGATGGATATTGTTCACCTACAACTACATGTTTAAAGATACCACTTTAAGATACCACAACACTAGGCTATTTTTAATGTACTAAGAATAACATTCAATAGATTTCCCACCAACTGTATATATGAGACCTATTTAAATGGTCTCTTAAACTGAGCAAAATTATTAACTTACAGTGTATAAACGAAATATTTTGTAATTTATGAAGAAATGCACTTGTATCAAATTATGAATATTAGGCATGTTATTCCTCAATTTAGAGTGAATTCATCCCAAAAATTATCTATTTTCGTTGGACTGAAACTATGCAATGATTTAAGCACTGATATCAACAAAAACTAGGTCAGAAGGGCCATCAATGCCCCTGTACCTTCACTTTTGAAGTAGGGACAAAATTCTTGCTTATGATACATTGTCTTGTGATGTTTCATGCGTGTGCACAGACACGAAAAAGCTCCATTTGAACTTTGGGTGTAGGGACCTGATATTCACTCAGGACACATCATTTTATGATAATTCATAAGTTTCAATTTATGCTGAATGGTTCAAAATTTAAGTGCTGACCTTCATTTGTAACCTTGACCTTTGATAATGATAAAGGGACATGATTCTTGTCTTTGACACATTGTCTTGTGATGACCCACACATGTATGAAGTTTCATTAACTTATGTTAAGCAATTCAAATGTTAAAACACAGAATGTGTGGTGAATGAATGGATGAATGGACAAGTACAATCCCATATGGAACTTCCAGATTAATTTGGAGAGAGCATAAAAATTATTACTAATGCAAGTGCATTTAAAAATATGTTGAAATTTCTTTTAATAAAGGATTACTGATAAATTTTTACAATTGAATATACACACTACATTAATTCTCATTTCTCTTATTTAACTATCAATTTTATGTACTGTACTTTTATCACATGTAATAATAATAATAATAATAATCGCTTCTAAGATTTTATATACAATTGCACGTAAAAGTGGGTGACTTCTGCACACTAATGCATATTTAACCATGTATCCGTGGTTGAAGAAAATCTCGTGGTTCGATCGGTTAGGGTGCCATCTGGCAGTACTTATACTCTGCTGAGTCGTGGGTTTGAACCCCCGTGCTGCCTAGAGTTGGGTGGTTGTCTTTTTTGTATTTTACATCACAATGAAGCGGTGAGCTGCCCCCTCCCCCTTTTAATTGACTGGAACTAAAGTAGCCCAGGATTGGGCCCCTACCCCTCACTTTATTGCGGAATATGGGACATGGTTTAGGTCATTAGTTCTCAACCAGTGAGTAAATTACCCAAATGGGGTAATGACACACAATCCAGAAATTATAAAAAATAATATTGCGATAATCCAGAAGTTATAAAAAAAAATATCTAATGATTGGGGTAATGGGGCTGGATTAGAATTAGTTTTGGGTAACCATACAAAACAGGTTGAGAACCACTGGTTTAGGTTGAAATACAATTTCTTGAAAGAAGAAATTTAGCATAAATAGCATTTAATGTACCTACTATACATCTAACAGAGAGTTTATTAAAGATGACATAGGAAAAACAGGCAAACCAATTTTTTTGAAACACAGTACGTGCCCAAATGTAAGAACATTTCAAATCATTACCCAGTAGTCCCTCCCTTTGCTACAATAAAATCAAGATGATGTTTCCTATAGTTATGAATTAGATGTTGATATCATGTTCGAGGGATTTTTGACCACTCTTCTCTGCAGAATCTTTTCAACTATGTATGTTTGACAGTTTTCTGGCATGTATAGCTCACTTTAGGTTTTTCTAAAGCATCTCAATTGGATTGAGGTCAGGAGTTTAGCTGGGCCACCCAGACATTTTTTTTTCATTAAGCGGGTCTTGGTCAAATTACTTGTATGCTTCGGGTCATTACCATGTTGTAGTACCTAGCCACAGGCAAGATGCACATTAGAATGGATGGACCAACATTTTCTTCCAGCATCCGCTAATAATACTGTATCGAATTAATTTTTTTGTCAATGATGGCAAGTCTGCCAGTCCCTAAAGTGGCAAAGCATCCCAAACTATAAGGTTTCTTCCTCCACCATGCTTTACTGTAGGCATACATTCTTATCTTTAAAGGTTAGCTATGCCTACAATACTAATTTGCAGTGTTGCACTTTTATATACTTCCAACTAATTTTTAGTAAAAAAAGTATCAACAGCAAAAGGTGTGTTACTGAATTGAAAATAATAACCAAAATTAAAATTAACTAAAACACAAAATGTTCAATTCAGGGAAATCGAATGAGTGGCTTGGATTACTGCTGATGTCATGACTAAGTCTCCTAATCATCCTGAGTGAGATGTTCGGTGGTCAGTCACTCCTGGGCACAGCTATCATCATTGTTACATCCTTCCATTTATAAATAATTTAACGAACAGTTGAAACATAGATTACATATTTTTCCCATATTTCCTTTACTCCCTAGATGTATGAGTACTGACAACCCACAGGTCATCTGAGAGTTCCTTCAGTCTAGGTTTGATACCTGATGCTCTTTACACTAAGGTTTGTGCGTGTGATTATACACACAAACTATTTTTGAATGGTAGGATACTGTTGCCAGATACACAAAAGGTTTGTCACACACAGGTACAAAACACGTTCTCCAGCCACAGCCATACAAATGTTATTGCATTGGAGAGGTTCACTTTTTTGCACAACTGTATATTGTATTACATAATTATTTTTTCATATTCAACTATAAATTCATTTCTGTGTTCTAAATTAATTAATATTTTTAACTAACTTATATATCAATAATAATAGCTACCTATGAAGCGAAATATTTTATCTTTTAATCATCTCAAGAGCCCAGTAAAGCACAAAGCTTGAGGGCCAAATTAAATAAACATATTAATAGTTTAATTAACATTTGTACATTCTTTAAAATTATTGTACTATTATTAGTGTAATTAAATTTAAAAGTTCCATTAAACTGGGGTTGTTCCTTACTCTAACTCCCTACAGTGCTTAATGCGTACATTATGTTGATGTTCAGAGGGTTGACAAAAGTAAACAGACATCACAATGATCATCCTCTCAAGAACAAATGGCAAAGCTCATCAATGGAATGCCAGAACATGCGTCAACTTCACATAATACAAAGAGGAAAGCAACACCATTCTAAATATATTGATTCAATAAATTCATTATTATTTATTGACTTATTATGAAATAAAAATTACAAAAAAACAAAAGGTGTCTATTTACTTCTGTTAACCATCTATGGATCTAATCATTAGTGTTTAGTGTTGTTTTAACTTACTCGGACAGGTTGCTATAAGTCTATCCTCCCTGAGGAAACATGCACTCGATACTCTTCCTTGAAATTCATATATTAAAAGGTCATCATACCTGAAATAATAATGGTTTTATGTCAACAAGTTTAAAGAAATTAAATTTTAAAAATTTTCAAGTCTTACCTTGTAGTTGTATATGTACATATATACAGGGCTGAAAACATACACACACAATTGCCTGGGGCAAGTGAACAAGATCTTCAATTTTTTTTTTAAACATTGGAATTATTTTTTATCTTAATCAGAGACCAAGATGTGGCTCCTTAAAATTTGGGGGGTTTGGGTGGGACACCATAACTTCTGAAATGTTGAACCAATTGAGCTATAATTTAAAGATTCAAGTTTTCTTTTGGTTTCTATACAGAAAAGAATTAGCAAAATCCAAAAGGTCATGGTAACAGCCATCACATGATGTCCTGGAATGCATCAGACCTATAATTTCTGTTAATACTTCTCTCACTCCAAAGAAAAATTTAAGATGTTTCAACTGTTTTGGCCATAGCTGTACATACAGTAATCCCTTGTTTTACGTGTGGGTTCTGTGCTTGTGCGACCCACATATATGAGACATGATATATTTACATTCAATTTACCCCAATACATCCATTTACAAGTTACATGGGTCCATATATATAGCCTGATTTAACCTTATTAACAAGTACACCCTTCTGCAAATTAATGGAATCAATCACTGAATAAAAGGAAATGAAAGTTATTTTATACTTTCAGTTTTTATTAGCATTCTGAAACATTTATTTATAACTCTAATACTTTATATGGCCTCCATGATTAGAAATGAGTTGCTTCACATGGTTTGGCATTGATCTACAAGATTTTTACAGGTTTGAATTTGTTCATCTCTGTACCATACTTCAATTATAGCTTGAATTAGTTTAATTTTTGTAGTGAAGTCTTTTGTCCTTAATCTTGCCTTGACGATGCTCCATAAGTTTTCAATAGGGTTGACATCAGGAGAGTTCCCAGGCCAGTCCAATACATGAATGTTATTTTCTTGAAAGAAAATTTTGACCAGCTTTGATGTGTGGCATGGTACCAGATCTTGCTGGAAAGTGCCATATCCATTGGGCAACTTCCTCAGTTCGGGAAGCACCCTTCTCCTGAGTATGTCAACATATTTAACAGAATTCATCATACCTGTAATAGGCTCAAGTGATCAACTGCATTATAGCTGAAACAAACCCAGAACATTTGCTTTTCAGGATGTTTTACATACTGTTCTATATGACACTCTCGTAGTGGTGGTTCTGCTGATTGATGCACATGCTGGCTTCACTGCCCCTGCACAAAGAAATAGCTTTCATCTGAGAATAGCACATTTCACCAATCCTCCTTTGTCATATCTTTATGCAATTTTGCCCAATTGTATTGCTTCTTCTTCATTTGACTAGTAAGTTTTTTTTTTTTTACTGGTCACCTAGCAATTCTTTCTGCTTCAATGAGCCTTCACCGCACTGTACTGGAGCTTACAGTCATTCCAACATTGTCTAAATCTTTCTGTAGAACATCACTTGTCACCCTTGGATTCTTTTTGTTCTACCGTAGTAAAAATGCATCATTCCTAGCAGTGGTTTTGCATTTGCGACCACACCTTCCCTTACATTTGGGTGATATGGAACCAGAAGTGGCTTTCCATTTCAAAATCTTTGATACGGCACTCTGACTGATGCCACACAGCCATGCTCTCTCTCTCTCTGGCTTTTTATAGTATGCTGAGACAAGGTTAATATTTTTTAACACTTTTTCGGTGTAATATCCATTATGATCTGCAATTGAAATTTGCTTACAAAGTTGACACTTACAGTAACACCCACTACGTAGATGAGTCTGTCAACAACTGACACACAGCTCTCTCAACACAGGAAATGAAACTTGCGCATGCCAGAGTTGGGCTACACAACTCAGAGGAAGTGAATTGCCATATTTTACAATAAAACTTTCAGATATAATCACTTAATACCTTAAAACAGGACAAAGGAAAAAATCTCCCACAATAACTTTCATTCAGTGACTGATTCCATTAATTTGCACAAGTGTGTATTAAACTATAAATACAGTTAGTAAATAATATATAAATAATATGTAATATAATAAAAGTAGTAAAATTTTACTAACCAAAAATAATAATAATGATGGTGAGGATTGCTATGCAGTACAAGTAAACCTTGATTTATGATATTTCATGTTAACGATAGTGATGAATTAAGACCATCTCCCTATTTGCAATCAAAAAACTTTGCATTAATGATGGCCATCGGTCAGCCAAACTCACTGATGCTCGGAAGAGGGAACGCATCTCTCGCACAACCCTCGACTTCAGCCTCTCCAGAGGCTGTGTGGGAGTCAGAGTGATGTCTCCACTCCACCTACAAGAGTCCCCTTAGCCTCAAAGGGGACATGTGATGATGACCAGGCTTGTTCTTAATGATGTGGTGAGTGTTGTTTAGTTGTTTTCTATTGATTTTATGTGTAGGAATTTTTTTTTCAGTGATACATGTGTGTTTGGGACTGGCTGGGAAAATATCCCATTGAACCCCATGTTATAATAAACTCAATTTACGATATTTTGATTTGTGATGGGGTTTTCAGGAATGAAACCCCATCGTAAATCGAAGTTTACCTGTACTATGTAATTGTACTACACGTGGAACTGGTGCACAATATTTATCTTTCAAATTTAGCATTTTAAGTATGGTGTGGCTTGCCCGCGTATATGCTAAACCACATTTAACAAAACTGCGTAAAACAAGGGATTACTGTATAGTGTATATGAAGTTTCATTAATTTATTTTGAGTGGTTCAAAAGTTGTGGCACCAACCTCCATTTGACCTTTAACCTCTTATCACCTTGACCTTCAATGCAGGAACCTGGATTCTTGCTCATAATGCATTATCTTGGGATGATCAATGTGTGCATGAAATTTTTCAATTAACATTGACCAAATTTATGGCACAGACATGAAAGTGTGATGGACAACATTCTAGGAATCAATAAAATAAGAAAATAAATAGATAGCTATATTTGTAAAAATTATTATTTATTCTACACATTATAAAATTGGACCCACTCATGCACACATGCAGAAATTAATGGAATTATTTTATGTCAACACTTATGTTATTAAACTTTTTGAGGAGTGATTATGATAGGAGTTGCTTTGCTGTAAATGAACTTGGTAATAAATACAGACTGGTATGGCTAAACCCTGTTCAGAAAATATACACTTATTTGCCCACTCTTGGTACATTTTAAAATTTTTGAAGGTTTCCAATTACGATTGTTGACCTTTAAGAAATAGCAACAACTTTTTTAAATACATGTAAAAATGGCATAGTCCCACAATGAAAAACATTTTCAAAGAACTTATCTTTTATAACTGAACATAATAGGCTATCTACAAATTTAGGTAATGTATAATGTTTAAACTTTGGTTTTTGGATGCAAGGCAGGTTCAAGCCAAGCCTATCAATGTATATCCAAATTACTGGTACTATATAATAAATACTACTACCGAGTACCATAGGTATTTATAGTTATTATAGTTTGCATATTCTGCAGAGTGCATATGCCTGTAGACTTGCCTTACCCTCACCCAGTATTTCCCAAACTGTGGGGCACAAGATCTACTGAAGGAAAGCATATGAAGGTTAGCAAAATTTTTTTTTTTTAAAATCTACATATTTTCAATAATTTTATTCACTAATACTATAATACTCAGTAGGTATAATAAGTAAAAATTGGTTTGAAAACATGCCATGTATTATAGCTAATACAACAAATGAAACTCATTTTTAATGCTACCTTACTTACACTGATAGTGGTACTAACAAATTACATCCATTAACTGGTAATTGCAGTTGAAATAAAAGGGTGGCAAGGATTCACTTTATTCTAAAGGGGCATTAGATAAAAATGTTGGGGAAACACTGCCCTAACCCAAAGTACTCATACATATATAGTGTGAGAAATGACCTTTAAATATGTGGTACTTCTTATTGGTGAGGAATAGGCCTTATAGCCTGTGTTAGTCTAATTGGTCTGTTAAAACACATTGGTATAGAACCAATTTTTTATTTGATAATCAGTTGACTCTCACGTGTGAAATTTCTTTTGCTCCTCCCCTCTGAGAAGTGGAGTTTCACATAACTGGCAAGACTTAGTTACAAGAGTTGCCAACAGGAATTAGACATGGGGTCTATTACTGGGTTTTTATTACTATTACTAATTACTTTTGAGTTCTTCTATTATTATTACTATTACTTTATTTTTCATCTATTACTATTACTTTTGTATGTTGGGTACTTCACTCATTTGAAAAGGATCTTTATGTCTATTTAAATGCAATTAGACGCAGTGTGTTAACAAATATTTGTTTCAACCAAATCATTACAATTTCAGAGACTGAAGGAGTGTAGGTCTTCGTAAATTTTACTTTAGTGAAGGAAAAATTTGCCACAATATTAGTTTTGTTCACACAATATGTCCATTGCCACTGTAATAGAAAAGTAATAGACTATTATCTATTACTTTGCCTTCTATTACTATTACAGCCAAAAAATTATGATCTATTACTATTAATATTACCTGAAAAATCCTGTAATAGTCTATTACTATTACCCCATGTCTGACAGGAATATATGGAAAACCAGGAAATAAAGGATGAAAAATACTAGGATTTAAGATTTTACCGAAAACCACCAATATATTATAGTACAAAATAACAGACACAATCATTACCTTTCATGTGTCCTTTTAGAATGTTCTTAGTAGCTGCTAAGAGCATTCTGCAAACTATAAAATCATTTATTATAAAGAATTACATGTGCAAACTTGAAAAATTACTCTTCATGTGTTCTGTAACACTGTTCTTTAATAATAAGTGCAAACTGTTCACTTTAGATCATTATTTGTTGCACATTTGGCAGCTTTGATTAGCGCATCATCATATTTCTGTCCAAAACATGAACCCTGAGTGCCAAGTTTGTTACTTCTAAGCTCATTCAGATTTTACCAACTACTGAAAATATTCTTTCACAATCTGCATTAGAATGAAAAGTTGTCAATAATGACAACATAACTCTGGCAAAGTTAGCAAACAGGTACTGGTTACTAACACACTTTATTTCACCAATGTGGTACCAAGCAGTGCCAATATCTTTCTCAAAAATTCCCTATGAAAATGTATAGGACTGATATCTAAGAAACTCTGATTCTACAGCATCTGGTGCTTTCTTGATCTAGCAAAGCTGGAAATTTTTTTAGCAGATAGAAACCAGCAGTTTTAAGAGTGTGGTCTTGGTCAAGTCAGCTATTTGAAATATCACAAAAAAAAATAAAACGCTAAAGCAAAAATATGAAAAAATTCTTAAAACATGTAAGCAAACCATAACTGAATACTAAATTTGGTGTATTTCTTTGTGCAAGTAAACAGCTCTTTCAAAAGTTTATTTTTAATGAATTTTTTAAATAAATATTTTAAGATGTGAATTTATCATGAAAAACAGGAACACAGAATTTCATAGTAAAAATTGGGAAAATTCTGAGAAAATGAAATAGTTGGCATGTATGTATGAGGGTTGTTCATAAAGTACATTATGCATAGTACAATAATGTTGTTGGTAGTACAATATTTTGTTAGGCACATGTGTGGCAACACTCACCACAAACTAAAAAGTTCAAGATTGCACCATCAGCTGGTAAGGTGATGACAACTATTTTTTGGGACCATCAAGGCATTTTGCATGTTTCAATGAAGTCATGCAAAATGGAAAAACAATAAGTGCCACTTCTTATTGTGAAACTTTACAGTGACTCCACATGGCTATCAGAAGAAAATGCCCCAGGTTGCTTACTGCAGGTGTAGTGTTCTTGCATGACAATGCATGCCCTCACACTGCAAATCAAACACACCAACTTTTGGAATCATTCCACTGGTAAGTCATGGATCATCTCCCCCACAGTCCTGACCTTGCACCAAGCAACTTCCATTTGTTTCCATCCCTAAAGGAACACCTCAGAGTTAAACAATTTCAAAATGAGCCTGATGCAGAAGCAGCCATACAAAAACTGGCTAAAAACTGAGGACCCTATATTTTACTCAACCAGCATCAGAAAGCTTGTCCCATGCTATGACAAATGTTTGAATCTGTTTGTTCATTATATAGAAAAGTAGTACAGGCAATGACCACTTTACAAAAATTTGCAATTATGAATGACCCTAATTTACACCAATGACCACTTTACAAAAATATGCAATTACGAATTGTGTTCCTGTCCCAACACAACCTCCTTTCCTCAGCCTATGGATCAAGGAGTGATAGTAACCTTCAATTCCTACTATAAGGAGATTTTGAGAGAGAGGAGAAACAAGGCCAGACAAACTTCTTTGGACTCCTTCAGGAAGCCCATGAGTGAACCTCCCACTCCAGCAAAGAGCACTCTCCCTGGAAGTCCATCTAAGTCTTCAGCAAATTAATGTCTGAAAGTAGCTTTCATATCTTTTATTTAATATGAAATTGATTTAATATTAATTATTTTTAATATTTGTATGCTTATTCCTCCTTTAAAATGCAAAAACTTGTCTATTTTCATGAATTTTTAGGTCTTTGGAGCTGAGTCAGGAACAAATTAACCTGTATTACATTAATTCCTATGGAAAAATTGTGTTCACTTTACAAATTTTTGTTTTACGAATGGTTGAGATACTTGTAATAATTACTTGCCTTGTAATAAAACAGTTTCTTCAAAACAACTTCTAAACTTACTTTTTGAACAACCTTCATAGTTACATATTAACAATGCCCTAATCCTTATTAACACATTGAAAAATAGCATAAAATTATGAATACAAGAACATTTGCAAATATTTAATTCAGTATTTACTTAGTTCTGCAACTAGAATAGCAATTCTCAACCTTTTAATGTTTGGGACCCATTTTCACAATCAATCCAGCATCCACAGTCCTACGGTACCACACAAAATCTAAATTCAATGAAATTGAAGGAAAAGCTTGATAAAAATTTAAAATGGAAATATACTTTTTAGTAGCATGTCCTTGTGATCCCAAGAAAATTGCTCAGCAACCACCATTTCAGGCAACAACCCTTCAATTAATAACCACTGAAAGAATATAAATGGTCTGCAAAATTTAGACTCAACACAGATGAAAAATAGGCCAAAGTTAGAATAAGTACTGAAGGCTAAGTATTTCAATTTTCCTACTTAGACTTATCTACTGGTTGAGCAAAGAAAACATGCAAGTATTTTAGGGCTTAATTTAATTTAGCCCTCCTAGAGTAGAATCAGGCTACTAAGGTCTATAGAGCAGAATCAGGCTACTAAGGTCTATAGAGCCTAGACTAGTTCAATCTAGACTACTTATAACTAGCGTGAGTACAAATAATCACTATGGTTTTCTTTACCTACGAATGGAATTATAAAACCAATCATCATCCGAATCATAAATTTCTTCTTCAAAATACATTTAGAATAGGCTTGATTCAATATTAAAGAGACCATATCCTGGTCTAATTTTAAGGTTAAGTCATTCCTGCCTAAACCCAGGTATAGACAGAACATCAATAAACTAGAGCAAGATAAGCTAAGTCTGCAATGCAACTATTTTTTTTCCTGGTGAGAGAATAAAAGGATGAAGAATGTTTTTAAGATATAATGTCTGAAAGACACAACAAGTAGCTATGGTATATAATAAGCCATCAGGTCTAGATAATAATGATTAGCTAATAAATATAAGCAACTTAGCTTCTTAAGTTAAGCATTCTTGTTGAAAAGACAATGGTAATATCAGAAAAAAAAAAACCTTTTAGGTTAGTTCAAACTAGGCCCCTTTGCAAATACTTTTGAATTATAAATTACTGGAATAACTAAAATCTGCAATATGAAGTGGTAAATAATAATTCTGTAGAAGTATATTTAAACATACATTTTCATGAATGTCCAAAAAACCTGTAGGCCTATGTTGTTTTGATAACTGCATTAACAGTTATATTTTACAGTTACTATGATAGCCTGTCATTCAATAAAATATTATATAAAGTGGTACACAAATTCTTTTAAAGCAGATGATACCTAGGATGCTTTCATGAACTGAAAGAGAAATTCTGTAGCTAAATAGTTTAGATTGTTGTCACTACTATTTACATTAAAAAAAACTGTAGGCTAGGAAACAAATCCTTTTGGATATTTTTCAGACAGCAAATTAGGGAAATGGACATTTCATTTTATTGGTACCATAGCTACCCAGTTAGATTATATTGCACTGAGGTTCAGTACCTAGTATTATAAATTTGGACCATACTGACATTCAATATATAAAGGGGAAAATATATAAATTGATGTGCTATTAATATGTCTCTGCACTAAAACACCACCAAATCATCAGCTGCATACCAAGAAAGTGAGTGGATGAAATGGCAATTTTTGCATTTTTAAAGCCTTATAATTAGTTTCCTAATTAAAGAGTGAC